>SJYX01001668.1:124905-193726 GCA_006410675.1 Oreotragus oreotragus
GCGGCGGCGGGCGGCGCGTCCCCGCGGAGCTGGGGCGAGGCCGAGGCGCCGGAGGAGGAGGAGGCGGCGGGCGACGCGGACGGCGAGGACGACGCGGGCCGCTGGGAGGCGGAGGCGGGCGCCGCCGCGTTCGGGGCCCCCGGGGGCCGCCCGCGCGCGCCGGCGGCCGAGGAGGTGCGGCAGCTGCTGGAGGGGAAGCCGCTGGCCGACACCATGCGCCCCGACGCGCTGCAGGACTTCGTGGGACAGGGCCGCGCCGTGGGGCCCGAGACGCTGCTGCGCTCGCTGCTCGAGGCCAGCGAGGTGCCCTCGCTCATCCTGTGGGGGCCACCGGGCTGCGGCAAGGTCAGCGCGCCGTCCCAGCCCTCTGCGGGGGGAGATGGGCGGGGAGGGGTCCGATCAGGGCCCGCGAGGCGTCCCGCCCCGCCCTCACCCCTTGGCTGTTAGTAGCCCGATTCTCGGGGAAAGGACAGGTGGCCTGGAGCAGTTTCCCATTCGAGAGTGTGTCCATTCAGTTTTGGGAAAAAAAAAAAAAAATGCAAAAAATTTTAAATTTCCGTTGTGCTTCTTTCTGTTTAGCTATTGGGTTTCTTGTTCAATCGTTTTGATCTTGCAGACAGTTCTTTATCAAACCTTGGAACTGTACTTACTTAACAGGGCTGACCTGAGAACTCCTTCCCTTTGCAAGTCGCTTTCATCCACTGTTTTCCATAACTTCTTATGATGCCTTGCCCTTTAGAGAAGAAACTGGGTGCGTCTTGGTGTCCAGTGCTTTCTTGGGAATTAGCACAAGCCCAGAGGTGGGCACTTAGGATACTGGAATCAGAGAACAGAGCGCTGGAGGAACACCTGAGCAGCAGGCTGAAGGAGCCTTAAGGAGGCAGGTGTTAAGACTGAAAAAAGAGAGAGCCAAGTGGTGCTTAAATGTATACATTTTATCTGCTGGAAAGGGAGACAGCACCGCAGCTGCTGCTGCTGCTGAGTCGCTCAGTCGTGCCCGACTCTGTGCGACCCCACGGGCTGCAGCCCACCAGGCTCCCCCGTCCCTGGGATTCTCCAGGCAAGAGCATTGCCTTTTCCTTCTCCAGAGCATGAAAGTGAAAAGTGAAAGGGAAGTCGCTCAGTCGTGTCCGACTCTGCGACCCCATGGGCTGCAGCCCACCAGGCTCCACAGAGTGGAAAGCAAAACCCTGGATTAGGTGCAGAGGCGCTCAGAGCTGTGAGGTTCAGACACCTTGATGGTGTTCTCCTTGGTTTTTCTTTCTAGCTTCATCCTCTGCTTACGCGTCTTGCACTTTCCTTTGGTCAGATTTAACCCACGTAGCTCGGTACTCTGCAGTCGCATCCTTACTGATTCCCGAGAACTCTTTACTTAAGATGGTCAGAAGGGTTAATCAGATGGAAAAGTAGAAGAGGCAGAGAACAAGAACACCCCAGGGGCGGTGAGCAGGATGCACTCAGAGGACGCGCGGCCGGAAAGGCAGTGGGCTGGGCTGGTCGTTGCGGAGGTGGGTCACAAGCCAGGCAAGTGTGGCCTCTGGGCTGGGACTTGCTGAGGAGCAGCCGCAGTGTCTGATGGGGCCGTGTGACCTTCAGAAGATATGCCCTCTTGCCACTCATTCCGGAGCGCGTTTGCCCCCTTCACCCCCATCCTTGCTGCCGCACTGCAATGCCAACAGTAATAATAAACTTAATGGGGGCATGTGCGTGTGTATGCAGCCCCCAGTAAGCGCCAGGTGCTGAGCAGCGCTTTTCCTTGGATTTCTTCGCTTCGCGGGAAGCACTGACGGAGGTGTTGCTGCTGCTTTATTCCGTCCACAGCGGACAGTCTCGCGTGGTGGTTTAGGGTCGCCGTTGATCTCCCAGTTCCAATGCTGGCTCTCTTCTGCGCTGCTTGCCAGCTTCGGGCTCTGCTCCCCCTGCCCCGGGGGCCTGCGCCTCGCCGGTCGGTGTTGCTGCTCTCTTGGCTGGGCGAGGTCGCACCTACCGCCAGGCGCTGCTGCGTGCATTCAGCAGGTCTTTCCAGAGACTCCGGAGGTCTTAGTGTCCCCTGGAAGGCATCAGCGGAGTTAGACCTGAAGGAGAGGAGGTCAGGACTCGCTGAACTTTCAGCCGCTTTTCCTGCTTTACGTGTAGCCTTGTCTTTAGTGTGTGAACGCGCACGGCGCCGTCTGAGCTGGCTCTCCTGCCGAGCGCCGCGGTGTCCAGGCCGCTGTGCTCTTGCCGTCCCCCTGTCTCAGTTCCCGCCCTCTCTCGCAGACCACGCTGGCCCACATCATAGCCAACAACAGCAAGAAGCGCAGCATCAGGTTCGTGACGCTGTCAGCAACCAGCGCCAAGACAGCCGATGTGCGAGACGTCATCAAACAAGCTCAGAACGAGAAGAGATTTTTCAAGAGGAAAACCATCCTTTTTATTGATGAGATTCATCGGTTCAATAAGTCTCAGCAGGTACGTGCTCTTCTGGGCCTTGCACATGTGGACTTGAGTGTGAAGCCTGTGCGGTCACTGCACAAGGGCTCAGGGTGGGGGAGATTGTAATTCTCCCTCCACCCTTCTCCTTCACGCCTGTTACCCTCGCTTTTTCTTAGCATGTTTTTGGTGCCCAGAAAATGCTTCCTCTGTCTAATAAATGAAATTGTAGGTGTATCCCGGGGCTGTTGATATGAGAAAAACTACTTTGGGTCAAGTTTCCAATTTTCAGGCATTTGTAATTGAAACATGAGGACTCAGTGGACGGCTTAAGTTGCTGATAGGATCCTAAACTCAAAAGAAGGAACAGCCGGCTCACCCTGGATCCTGCAGGCTGTCGACTGGGGTCAGCATCTTCCGTTTTCCTTCCTGATCAGGACACGTTCCTTCCTCACGTGGAGTGTGGGACCATCACCCTGATCGGGGCGACCACGGAGAACCCCTCCTTCCAGGTCAATGCTGCTCTGCTGAGCCGCTGCCGAGTCATCGTGCTGGAGAAGCTCCCCGTGGAGGCCGTGGTGACTATCCTAATGCGGGCCGTCAACTCCCTGGGGATCCAGGTGCTGGACTCCAGCCGCCCTGCCGACCCTCTGAGCCACGGTGGCAACAGCAGCTCCGAGTAAGCAGCTCAGGCTCCGCGGGGAGCCCCTGGCTGGGCTGGAGGGCAGGATGGAGGAGGGTGTCCTTCCAGGATGGACGGGCGCATGTGATGCTGGGCTGCAGAGCGGCTGCCCTGTCTCTGCAGATGGAGAGACCACCCATCCCAGGCGCCCCGGAAGCTCTTCCAGCTCTGACTGTAACTGCCTGGCCCCTGGCTTTGGTTCTGGGGTGTTTGCCTCGGTGCTGACAGATTCCAGGCTTTTCCTTGCACACCTTTTTATTAAGGCTCGGAAAACCTGGAGAGGCTTTTTGATTATTTTCTTCATAGGAGAAACTTACATCATGAATCTTTTTAAGTTTATACTCAGATTCCAGTTTTCTTTTTTCTGCATTTTTTTTTTTTTCTTGTAAAGCATTGAGTAAGAATTAGTGTAAACGGTAACTGAAAATGATGCCTTAAAGGCCGTCTGTTTGCTCCAGCTGATGTCTCTGTATCGTGAGAGGTGTGTGAATCATGGGCCATCGATTGCCTTACGTGGGGCAGGGCTCTTCCCTTATTTGTGTTAGAAGCACGCCTCTGCTGTTTGCTCCTGTCCCAGATGTGGGGGGAATTACCTGGGGCGCAGGAAAGCCTGGACATGGACAGGGACCCCCTTGGGACAGGTCGCATGGCTGGAGGGTCGAGCTGGGGTGGGAATGCCACCCATGCCGGAACTGAGGAGCCGAGAGGGGCCTGCAGGCATTGATCATTGAAGCTTCAGTCATGAAAGCACGTCACCGTCTCCGGACTCAGGGCGCACTCTTCTCTGGGTGCTGGTTGCTGAGGTCCCTGCACACCTCCCTGTCTGTTCTGGGCCTGAGCACCCCTCCTCTCCCTCCCCTGAGGTCTCGAGGGCTTTCAGCGTGTTTACTCCTCTTGAGGACCCGCGTGGTGTTGGCGGGCTTGGGAGGAGCTGGCTAGCGGCTGGAGCCTCTGCAGCGTTGTTCTTGGCAGTCAGTTCCCATCCCGAGACTTGGCTCGTGATCGTTCCGAACAGCCTTTTGCTACTGCAACACCTGTGTTTAGAAAGACTTAAGTTTGGACAGGGGCGATCCTGGAATGTGGCTCGTGTGAAAGAGGGGATGAGGAGCTGTGGGAGACCAGGTGGACTCACCCCGGTGCCCATGACTCCAGACCTGATGGAAGGGATGACGGTGGAGCAGAGCAGACCTCAAACACTCAGGAGGATTGCATTTTCCAGCCGTGGAAAACTCTTCTCCATCTCTAAAGGCTTTTCGCAGCCTGCTCGTTGGCCTCTGTCGTAACAAACGAGGCCTGCTCATGGCCTGTCTGTGAGGACTGGGCTCTGAGACCGCCTGTATGCCTCTGCTCTGCCTACTTCCTGCCCCGGGTGTGCCCGGCGCAGTCACACCCAAGGGCGGTCTGTGCCCCCGGGCGCTGAGCCCACCCCTTTGTCTCTGGTGTTGACATTTTCCATGGGGCCTGTTTGGTAAAAAGATAATACTGAGAGTTCTGAGTACCTGGCTTGCTTTTCAAAATAGGGTTTTATTATGAAGGTTGCAGACTCTGTATGATATGACCCAGTTTTGTTTTCAAAGCTTGACTGGGTGGTCACAGGACAGATAGGTACAGGGCGTTCCGAAGGTTCTGCCTGCCCCCAGGCCCGCCCCCGGCTCAGCGAGGTGAGAGGCTAGAGGGTGGGTGGCTCGCAGAGGGGGCTCAGCAGGCGCCCTGGCAGCTGCTGTCCTCTCTGGCTGCTGCAGATAAGGGTCTGTGGTGGTGTTTTCTTGTGTGCTTCCCATCTGTCTCAGTTTTTAAAACTACACGTTCCATCCTGAGGCTGAGGGGAAGCTGAAGTCAGTCCACTCGGCGTGCAGAAGAGGGGCCTGTTGTCACCAGGCCTGGTGGGTAAAGGACCCCTGTCCCGGGGCCAGTCGCCTCCGAAGGGCGGCCCTGCGACACTGGCTCAGGCTTCCAGCCCCAGCTCCCCGGCACGTGGTCCCGCGGGCGCTCTGCTGCCTGCGGCTCTGAGGAGAGAGGCCGTCGAGGTTCTAGTTCTGGGGCGAGATGTCGAGGCCATGTAGGTCTGCCTGCCCCACACATACAGACAGATACAGATATACACGCTTGTACAGACACAGTTACAGAGATCACACAGACACACATAGACGTATACATGCATGCTTATACACACATACACACAGTTATACAAACGCATGCACTTAAGCACAAACATATACACACATACAGACATGCATGTACATATATCACACACGCATACACAGACACACGTACTTATACACACATACATATACACACAGAGAGAAACATATACAGACACACATATACACACTTGTATACCCACAGAGACACGCACTTACACACACACACACATACATACACTTATATACGCGCACACACAGAGACACGCACCGACACAGACACGCATATACACACGTACGCACAGACACGCGCGGGTGTGGCCTCCCCGCGGCTCCCTCGAGCTACCACACCTCCTCTGCTGCTGGCCCCCCAGTGTGGGTTGTCTTTCACGCGGGCCTGGTGTTTCTCCAGATCATCAAGAATGCGCTTTAGATGTGGCTCTCAGCTCTACAAAGAGCCAGCGCTTTGGTTTCTGTGTGTATTGTGAGTGTCTGGTCAGGAGGGGAGGCCGGGCCAACAGGAGAGCCGTCCGTTATGAGCTGACTCCTGAGGGCGGAGAGGCAGCTGGGAGGCTTGGCTTTGGAGACACAGCATCTGGGAGACGCCAGAGGTGGGCCTTCAGGGGCGAGTGCAGCCTGAGGTCCTCGACGCTGTCCTCCTAGGGAGGCGGGGCGCTCTCTGAGCACTCCCTGCCCAGCCCAGTGGGGCCTTCGGGGTGGTTCTCCAGGTAGCTGCTTCAGATGATCTATCTGCGTCGATTTATTAATTGCTGTGACATTTCCAGCTGAAGGTTGGTAGGGACATGGCTGAGCTGTAACTTTGAACAGTTATATTTTACTTTGTACGTATGCAGCTGGGCAGAAAGAATAAGATCCCTCTACATAGCTAAAAGTGTAGGACACCTTGTCTAACTAGACAGAATAGGAAAAGTTGCTCAATTATACTCGGAGACACAGTTAGACCTTCTTTACGAAGGTCCACGAGTGGTCATTACCCCTGTGGCAGCGTGCCCCAGACCAGCCCAGTGCCCAGCTCCTGGGTACTGCTGTGCCCAGAGGGACTGGGGACAGGTTGGTTGTAAAATGAAGGATGTACCTATAGAGTCGTCCCTCAGGATCTGCAAGGCATTGGATCCAGAGCCCCCCACCCCGGTGGACACCAGAACGCGAGACTGGAGGATGCGCAGGCCCCTCTGTAACAGCCTGATGTTTGCCTAGGACCAGAGCACATTCTCCCATATATGCAACATTGTTTCTAGGCGACTCATCACACCTAACACAATGTAAATAAACCTCGTGTAGGCTGTTGCAGATATGCTCTGAATGCTTTGTAAGTGGTTCTCAGTGTGCAGCAAACTCAAGCTGTGCTTTTTAGAACTATCTGGAATTTTTCCCCCTAATACTTTACGTCCGAGGCCGGATGAATTTGTGCATGTGGAACCTGGAGATGCAAAGGACCGAATGTCGGGTGAAGTGAGCTCGGGACTCGAGGGCGGGGCTCTGCTCAGCCCCGCTGTCTCCGGCTGCTGACAGCACA
Source organism: Oreotragus oreotragus (assembly GCA_006410675.1). Taxonomy (NCBI): domain Eukaryota; kingdom Metazoa; phylum Chordata; class Mammalia; order Artiodactyla; family Bovidae; genus Oreotragus; species Oreotragus oreotragus. The sequence goes on from SJYX01001668.1 coordinate 131,678, forward strand.
GGCCCGCCCCAGCGCCAGGGCTCGGGGTCCTGGGCGGAAGCTGAGCCTTGGGGGCTCGGGAGTGGCCTTGGGGGATGAGAGGCCCAGCGTGCTGCAGGAGGGGGTTTCCAGAGTGTGACACGGCACTGGTGTTGCAGGCCCTCGGTGCTCATCGAGGACAAGGCTCTGGACACACTGGCCCACCTGAGCGACGGGGACGCGCGGGCCGGGCTGAACGGGCTGCAGCTGGCCGTGCTGGCCCGGCTGAGCGCCCGGAAGACTTTTGGGAAGAAGGGCGGGCAGAGCTACCCCCCAAGCCGCGTGCTGGTCACAGAGAGCGACGTGAAGGAGGGCCTGCAGCGCTCACACATCCTGTACGACCGGGCAGGTGAGTGAGCACCCGGCCCCCTCGCCGCTCCGCCCAGAGCCTCCCGGCACAGTTCTGCTTCCTGACGAGGGGGCCGGCAGCTGGTGTGGAGTGGTGGGAACTCAGGTGTGTGTTTCGTTTAAGTAACTCGGTTCAATTGGAGTTCTTTAATGAGAGTTAAAATCCTTAATTCCCTTGTGGCTCAGCGGGTAAAGAATCCGCTGGCAATGGGGGAGACCTGGGTTCGATCCCTGGTTTGGGAAGATCCCCTGGAGAAGGGAAAGGCTACCCACTCCAGTATTCTGGCCTGGAGAATCCCATGGACTGTATAGTCCAAGGGGTCGCGGAGAGTTGGACACGACTGAGTGACTTTCACTGTAATTCGTAAAGGCACAATTAAAAATTAAGTTTACGTAGAAATNCCCTGGAGAAGGGAAAGGCTACCCACTCCAGTATTCTGGCCTGGAGAATCCCATGGACTGTATAGTCCAAGGGGTCGCGGAGAGTTGGACACGACTGAGTGACTTTCACTGTAATTCGTAAAGGCACAATTAAAAATTAAGTTTACGTAGAAATTGGTGCTTTTATTCTGTGCTAGTTTTTTTAAAAATGAATTTTTCCATGTGCATTTATCATGTATCTGTAAAACCGTATTTACAGATACCAAACCTGACACCAGCTCCTGTTAAACCCCTGAGCTGGAATAGTCAGCATCATAAGCACAGCACTCTGTGTCTTTACAAAAGACAAGGGCGATGAAGAGAGTCCCCTGTGGACGAGGGTGTGTGTGATTCTGGGCCGTCGTGCTGGAGTTGGATTTCCACCCCTTTAGAAGGAAGTGGGGTCTCCAGCGTGCTGCCTTCATCGTGGACCCGGTGAAGCGTGAGACCCAGGCCCTTTGCAGCGGGCGGGGCTCAGCACCGCCTCCCCGGCCCCGCGTCCCATGGGCGGCGGCACAAGCCCCTCCGCGGGGTCGGGTGAGGGAGGAGTCAGGGCTCGCAGCGCTCAGGCCCTCCCGGTCCATCGCTGGCTCGGGCTTCCCTGAGGTCAGCCGGGGAGAGGCCTGCGGCGCGGCGGGCGCGGGGCTGAGCGGGGCTCTGCGTGCAGGGGAGGAGCATTACAACTGCATCTCGGCGCTGCACAAGTCCATGCGGGGCTCCGACTCCAGCGCCGCGCTCTACTGGCTGGGCCGCATGCTGGAGGGCGGCGAGGACCCGCTCTACGTGGCCCGGCGGCTCGTGAGGTTCGCCAGCGAGGACGTGGGTGAGTGACGGGCGCCGGGCGGGGCCCCGGAGTGTCCTGGGCGGGGCCTGGGCGGGGTGGGGCNGGGGCGCCAGGAGTGTCCTGGGCGGGGCCTGGGGTGGGCGGGGCGTCAGGGTGTCCTGGGCGGGGCCTGGCGCAGGGCAGTGCCCCGGGAGTGTCCAGGGCGGCGGGGAGTGGACTCGGTGGAGGCCGTTGTCTGTTTCTGGGCGTCTGGCTGTCACAGTCATGGGTCACCGCGTCCTCGGTAGTGACCCCGCGGCGGTGCAGACCGCCTGCTCTACCCACGCGGGCCGCCTTCACAGCTCGTGCCCATGTCCCCGAGGGACCCCGTGTCGCGGCCCTGTCCGCAGCAGTTGCCCACGTGGTGTCCCCGTGTCGCACTTGGGTGATTCTTGGCGGCATTCACCCTTCCATCTCTGTCCTGTTTTTGTCTGGAGGTCTGTGACAAGTCCTCTTTGATGTCACTACTGCAAAAAGACTGGCTCCCTGAAGGCTCCTGTGACGGTTAGCGCGTTGAGCAGTGAAGTGCTTTAGACAGACAGCGTACTGTTCACATAAGCTCTGCACGCGGAGGAACCAGAACATGCGTGCAGCTTGCTTTGTCGCGGTTTTCAGTTTATCTCGGTTTTCGTGTTACTGCAGTAGTCCAGAACCAAGCCCACCATCTCTCCGAGGTGCCTGTGTTGCAATCAAAGCAGCGTTTTAATTTTGCTTTGGAGCCAGGTGTTGTGGTTTTCATCAGAGAGCTCCCAAGATGTTCAGGGAGACGGAGGGCTCCGGGCCCCTTCAAAGGAGCTCTCAGAGCCTTGGCTTTCTTTGGTGCCAGTAAGTGCTCTGCTTTCAGCGAGTCCATCCACTGACAGTCTTCATGGCCTCTGCTCTTTACGGGCGTTGTATGTGGACTCCTGTTTTTCCTACTGGATGTAGAGCTTTTATCTCCAAGGAAACAACAGTTCTTAGGCCTGCACAGTAACCACCCCGTGCACACCTCTGGAGTCAGCTAAGATCAGCTGTTGCTGAGTGATTCCTTGGTTAGGATCTGCAGGCGGTGGTGGGTCGGCACGGGGGTGCGCAGTGGGACTTAACTCGCCCCGTTCGTGTGTGTGGCAGGCCTGGCTGACCCGTCTGCGCTGACACAAGCCGTCGCCACCTACCAAGGCTGTCACTTCATAGGCATGCCTGAGTGCGAGGTAAGGCCCCCGCCCTGTGCCATCACCTTGGGTAGCGCCTCCCTGGGCCTGGACCGCTGGGAGCCTGGGCCACGGAGGAGGCCGCCTGGCTCTCTGAGCCGCGTCTCGAAGCTTAGACGCTGGGCGGGGCAGGGACCTCGGTGTCAGCAGGGTCTGGTGTGGGCTCCTCGGAGGTGCTCAGAGTTTCCTGGGGGCAGGAGCCTCAGAAGGGCTGAACAGGATGTCTCTGTAAGTTCACCCACAGACAGAGCAGCTTCTGCTTAGCTTTACATGGTGGGGTTTCGAGAAGAATTTCATGTGATGAAAAGTCCTTTCAGTTTTAAAAGAAAACCACCGGTCTGGTTTAGCCTCGCCTTGGGGAGGGACGCCTCCTCCCTGTCGTGGTTTGTCCAGACTGTGGGCCCCCTGGGACGTCAGCGTGGCAGGGGGGCTCCCAGAGTTAACCCGGGGCGGCGCCCCCCCACCCCGCGCAGGTGCTCCTGGCCCAGTGCGTCGTCTACCTGGCGCGGGCCCCGAAGTCGATCGAGGTGTACAGCGCCTACAACAACGTCAAGGCCTGCCTGCGGGGCCACCAGGGCCCGCTGCCCCCCGTGCCCCTGCACCTGCGCAACGCGCCCACCAGGCTGATGAAGGACCTGGGCTACGGCCAGGGCTACAAGTACAACCCCGCCTACAGCGACCCGGTGGAGCAGGAGTACTTGCCGCAGGAGCTGCGGGGCGTGGACTTCTTCAAGCAGCGGCGGTGCTGACGGAGGCGGCCGACCGGGCCGGGGGCCGGGCGGGGGCAGTCCCAGCCTGCCTTTGTGCCTGCGACGGGGCGCCCTGCAGTGGGGGTGCAGCCACTGCGGCCACATGTGTGACGTGACCTTGTGTTCGTTTGCGCCCTGTGCGACGTGATGCTCATGAAACGTTCTGGCAGCTTCGTGCAATGGATTCACGTTATAAGGAGGTATCTATTTTGTCATAGTATTTAAGTCATAATGTCATTTCAAAATTGAGTTCTGTAGGTTTCTTTTCCTTTAAAAAATGTTTATTCTGGGTAGTTTCAATTGGTTAAAAAAAATGTAATTGTGGTTTAATACTGCATAGTGTTTTGGGTATTTTTTTTATATGCAAAGGTCTTATGAGCCAATAAAACTATTTCAAAGTACTCTTCAATTCTTGCCTGTTTTCCACCTGGGATCCGAGGTTCCAACAACATCTGTCAGTGTTACATTCTGATGGGTAAACACGGGAAGAAAAATGACTCTAGGTAGCAGAGTTCAGAAGTCTGTGTATCTTTGAAAATCAACTTTAAAAATTTTGAAGGATTTTGAAACATCCTCGTGATTGATTTAAGTACGGTTAATCTTCAGTTCCAGGGTGGGTTGATTCCCATTTCTTTGAGGCCAGTCCTCGGAATTGTGGCAACTTATGCCATAGCTACAATCTGATCGTCATGCAGCTGACGTCGCTCGGTGAAGGTTTCAGCTCAGGATATGGTTCCAATTATCTGTGGCCCTGGAGACGGAACTCCAGGTCCCTGACTCTGCTTCCTGACTGACCTGCTACTGTGTGCTCTCCCTGTTTGCCTGTGTTTCTGCTTTCTCTCACCTCTCTGATGAGACTTGCCCTTTAGCTACAGCTTTTCTGCAGACAAAGGCAGGTGGCGGTACCTCAGACAGGATCCAGGGTCCTGCTCTGCTTCACTGACTTCTCAAGCTCCCTCCTGCTGTTGGGCACCCCCTCTCCTCCGGGAGGACCCCACCTGCCCGTCTGTTGGTGGTCTGCCCCGTGGGGGGGCCCCTCCCATCCTGGGTGCCGTTGCTTCATCCGTGCATCATGTCTGACCTCGGGATCCTGTGCTCGACCTGCTCACGTGAGGCCGATCCTGCGATCGCTTTAAGGAGCAGAGTCCTGGGCAGCAAAACCACCCGAGAGTCGAGGATGTGCTTACTCCGCCTGCAGACCCGCCTGATGGTTCAGGAATGAACTCTACGTTGGAGGACTTCCATGGTGTCCAGTGGCTAAGACTCCTAGCTGCCGAGGCAGGGGGCCCTGGTTCGACCCCAGGTGAGGGAACTACGTCCCATGTGCTGCAACGACGACCCAGCGCAGCCTGATAAGTGCTGAAGCGTGTGCGTGCTCTTCGCTGAGTCGTCTGTGTGTGCGATCCCGTGGACCATGGCTCGGCTCCTCTGGCCATGGGACTTGCCAGGCAAGAATACTGGGGCGGGTTGCCATTTCCTTTTCTGGGGGATCTTCGTACCCAGGGGTCAGACCCAGCCTCGCTTTCATGTCTCGTATTAGCAAGCAGGCTCTTTACCACTAGTGTCATCTGGGAAAGCCTGAAAAAATTTTTCTCAAATAAATTGAAAAAGAAGCTCCAAGTTGGCCGTCCTGGCCAGTCGTTTGTCCCTCCCTCTGCAGGCTGAGTGGGTCTTCCTCGGGTCGCAGAGTTGGCCGTGATTTATTTCACCGAGTGTGTGAGGGACCCGTTCAGTTTGGACGCTTGAGTCTGAGTTCTGGGACGGTTTTTTTCATTCAGTAAATAATGAGTGCCTGCCTCACACTGAGCTCTTGTTGGGAACATTAAGAAACAAAAGACAAAATCCTGTGCTATTGAAACCGGAGTTAAGTCCATCCTTACCCGGGGTGGACGTGGACAGGATGGAAGTGTGGTCGAGATGTTGGTGGCCGAGCGGACCTCATCCGGAACTGGGGCGGGTGCGGGGCAGGAGCCTGCTGCCCTGATACCTGGGTGGTAGTGGGCAGGGAAGGCAGTGGGAGCGGCCCTGGGCAGGGAAGTGGCAGGCAGAACAGTGTCTGGTCAGGAGGCCGGTCTGACACCTCCCCCGTGGAGTGGGGGAGGCAGCAGGCGTCAGAAGACACAGAGCCTTCTTGGTTTTGGAAGCTGGGCTTTCACTAAGCGTTTCTAGCAAAGGACCGATGTCCTGGGTTGCCTGCACTGCGGCCCTGAGCCAGGACAGGAGGGAGGCAGGGTGCGAGAGGGCCAGGCGGCACCCGCAGTGCCCGCGATGTGTTGGTGGGCGAGCGGGCGGGCAGAGACGGTGAGGATTGATCTGGGGATGCGGCTGCCTGACAGGGAGAGCCAGTCACATTTGGCAATGGGTTGTGTGGAAAGTTGTGACCAATCTAGACAGCATATTGAAAAGCAGAAACATTACTTTGCCAACAAAGGTCCGTCTAGTCAAGGCTATGGTTTTTCCAGTAGTCATGTATGGATGTGAGAGCTGGACTATAAAGAAAGCTGAGCACTAAAGAATTGATGCTTTTAAACTGTAGTGTTGGAGAAGACTCTTGAAAGTCCCTTGGACTGCAAGGAGATCCAACCAGTCCATCCTAAAGGAGATCAATCCTGGGTGTTCATTGAAAGGACTGATGCTGAAGCTGAAACTGCAATACTTTGGCCACCTGATGCGGAGAGTTAACTCATTGGAAAAGACCCTGATGCTGGGAGGGGTTGGGGGCAGGAGGAGAAGGGGACGACGGGATGAGATGGCTGGATGGCATCACCAACCTGATGGACGTGAATTTTGGTGGACTCCGGGAGTTGGTAATGGACAAGGAGGCCTGGCATGCTGTGATTCATGGGGTCGCAAAGAGTTGGGCACCAGTGAGTGGCTGAACTGAACTGAGTGTGGCATGTGTGTGCAGGAGGAGCTGGCGGCTGGCGTGCGCTGAGGATGTTGCGCGTGCCAGCGTGCACAGCTCACGTGAGCCCTCGTAGTAACCCGGTAAACCAAGGACCACGGTGGACGTTTTCGGGACAGAAAGCTTGGTGGCTTGCTCCGGACCGCCCGGCTCTGGGGGCCTCGCTCGGCGTCAGGCGTCCCTGCAGAGGGCTGCTGTCGCTGGGGGTCCTCGCCTCCACCTCCTCCTCTCCCTCCTCTGGAACAGCCTAGGTCGGCCCCCCAGACCGGTTCCTTACGTGTGTTTCTTTCCTCCTCGTTTCCCACCCTTTGTCTTCTTGCTCTGCTCGCTGGCAGGGTTCCTCGGGCTTGGCCATCATCACTTTGTGCGTCTCCGAGAGCTCATCTTTCTGTTACTGTCCGTCCTTTTGGTTGTAACCTGTGTGTGTGGCGATTGCTTGTCTTACTTCTCTGGATATTAAACTTATTTTTCATTTTCTCCCCGTATGCGCTCTTTCCTTCCATGCTTGTTTTTTCTGTCCTTTTGGCGTCTGTCTTTCCTAGCACTTGCTCCTCAGATGTCCAGTTACCCCAGTAAGAAGCTCCTGTTCAGCTCGACAGCAGATTGGAAGCTCAGAGCGTGAGTGGGGCCGGGCGGGGTGTGATCAGATCCTCCAGGAGCCGTTTGTGGGAACGTGGCAGGGCTTATCCTCTCAGGCTGGTGAGGGTCCCCGAGAACTTCTGTCCTCCCCCTAGTGGGGAAACGTCTGCCCCCCGCGTTCTGGGTGCCATGTGGTCAGGCATCCCCTAGCAGCATGCGTTTGTGTGAGAAGGGGACCAGGCCGCCAGCTCTGCTGGGTCTGGTTCAGAGAGCCTCCTGGGGCAGCAGTGAGTTATTGGCTGCTCTCCTGGGACCCGTGCAGTCGTGGCCGAGGGCCCAGCCTCCCACATTGTGCTGACTCTCATTCTCCAGCTTAAGACGCCTTTCCTAAAGGATGGGCAGGGCCTTGGGAGGAAATGAAACAAGATGGGCTCGACCCATTCTCTTGACTAGTGTTCTAGATAAAGAAAGCGCGCCACTCCCAGCCGTGGGGTCCCACTGCCTAGCGGGAAATGGAGGGAGCTGGAGGGGCCCAGAGCGGCGGAAGCCAGCCAGCACCTCTGAGCAGGCCAGAGGCCGAGTTGGGGGCATTGGGGGAGGACCTAACTCCTGAGTTGGGGGCATGGGGGGGTGGGGGAAGGAGAGGGCGCCTGGCTGCTGTTTCTGCCCCCCGACCCGCCAGCGCCCCCATTGCAGCACCTGCCAGGCGCTCCCGGCTAAAGACGTGGGAGCTCGGGTCTGGAGGGGTGGGGGTGGGACGCACACATCTCTGAGACCAGACGCACAGTGTGCCCTGAGAGACAGTCCAGCGAGACGGCCCGATGCAAACATGCAAATCAGTAGCTTCTGGGCTATGACTGTAGTCAGGAAATGTACCCAGAAAACTACCCCGCTTCTCCGTAACAGCCCAGGAGTGAACTTACTAGTCTCCAAGGAGCAGGACCAAGGCGGAGACAAGAAACAACGCCAGCAAAAGCAGACATAAGCCGTGTTGCGAAACGTGGTTTTGTTATAAACAGCATTAGTTTAAACAGTATTTAAGTTGGGTTTTATATGCCCTTCATGCAGCGTGTTTGTTGAGTGACTAACGGAGTGACTGTATGAGCTGCCACTGAGCTGTAAGCCGCTCGCAGCCCAGGTCGGTCCTCCCCGTGTGTCCACCAGGAGGCACCCTCCACCAGTCTCAGCCCAGCGGCCGCCTGGTGCCCACGACCACGCCCAGCCAGGGCCGTTGCAGCGCTTGTGGTTAACCTCACAGGCCAGTTACTGTTTATTTGTCTGATTACAAAAGTCACTGTGACCTTTGCCGAAAAGGTCCGGGAGGGGATACAGCCAAAACCAAAGCAAACCACGTGGCAGAGAAACGAGCCCAGTTTACCTTGGTTCTCAGGGGTAAGCGCCGCCGGCGTCTAGGCTCTGCCTCCTGGGTGTTTCTCCCAGCGTGAGCGAGGAAGTCGGAGGCAGCCTCAGCTGGTCCTGAGCCTGGAGGTTGCTCAGGTCCCGGAACTCTGTGCGGCTCTCCTGTGCACACGGTCCCGGCGCCGCGCGCTGCGGCTCCTGAGATCCAGAGACGCGGGCTGCACCCCAGGCCCCTTCCTGCAGCTCCTTCGCCAGCCCAGGCTGCGCTGCCCTGGGCCCTCCCCGCCCAGGGAGGGGTCTGATCACCCCACCCGCGCGTCCTCCCCCTGCTCTCTGGGTAAAAAGCGAGTCCACCCTTGAGTCCTCGGGGAGGCATCCCCCCCCCGTCTGGCATCACTCCCACTTCTCTCCCGCCCTCCCTGCCCACAACCCCCGCGCCTAGGGTGAAGAGCCAGGGCCCAGGTCTTCTCCCTGGGCCTTCTCCCCTGTGTGACCTTCCCCGGGGTCATCGTCTTTGTTTTCACTCTCCGTCTGCAGGATGGGGGTCAAAGAAGCCCCTAATGGCAGCGGGGGAGTCTGCTGAGAGCCACGCTCGGCATCCCTTCCTGGGGAGGCCAGTGGGACGGGGTGCTCACTGTCTTCCAGGGACACTGGGGCACGCGTCAGGGTTCTGGCGCCTGTCAATCGTAGTCAGAGCCGTGGGCTTCCCAGGGGTCTTGTACAGATGTGAGAGCTGGACTATATGATGGCTGAGCACCGAAGAATTGATGCTTTTGAATTCTGGTGCTAGAGAAGACTCTTGTGTGTCCCTTGGACAGCAAGGAGATCCAACCAGTCCATCCTAAAAGAAATCAGTCCTGAATATTCACTGGAGGGACCGATGCTGAAGCTGAAGCTCCAATACTTTGGTCATCTGATGGGAAGAACCGAATCATTGGGAAAGACCCTGATGCTGGGAAAGATTGAAGGTGGGAAAGTGAAAGTGAAGGTGAAGTCGTGTCCGACTCTTTGCGACCCGTGGACTGTAGCCCACCAAGCTCCTCCGTCCATGGGATTCTCCAGGCAAGAATACTGGAGTGGGTTGCCATTTCCTTCTCCATTGAAGGCAGGAGGAGAAGGGGAAAACAGAAGGTGAGGTGGTTGGATGGCATCACTGACTCGATGGACATGAGTTTGAACAAACTCTGGGAAATGGTGGAGGACAGGGCAGCCTGCTACACTGCCGTCCATGGGGGCAAAAGTAGTCGGACGCGACGAGCAACTGAAAAACCGCGACCGCTGTAAACAGGCGTGCTGCCCTCTGTGTGTCTGGCGTTGCTGACAGTGTTTTATCATCTGCTTCTCAGATGACCATCTGAGCCACGTCTATTTTGTATCCAGAGGAGAACCTGGGACTCAGGGAGGCTGAGTGACTGTCCCGGGGCCACAGAGAGGGCTTGGAACCCAGGCAGCCTGAGTGCTCAGCCGCCTGGCCAGTGGTTCTCAGACTGGTGAGCCCGTTGGAGCCCAGAATTCCAGTCCAGCCCAGCTGTGGCAGGGACCATCTCTAGCAGGTCCCCAGGTGATGCTTCCTCTGCTGGCCCCTGCAGACCACGCTTGGAGAATCCAGAAAGCAGTTTCTGGTGGCCAACAGGCTCTTCCAGACACAGGGTGTCTCCCCCAACCCCGCTGCCTCCCTCCTGCACACTCCTGTGTCTCTTCCTACCGACTCCGACCACGTTCAGTGACTAGGGAGGCCGACCAGCCTGCCCCCAGTCCCCGTGGCACCTGGACCGGCCGGCCTGCCTCTGTCGCCCCTTCCCAGCGCAGCGGCTGGTTTCCCCCATGGGGCTCGCCGAAATCATCCACCTGGACATGGGCTCGTGTGCGTTGTGCTGGCCAGACCTGCAACGTGGAGGGTTGGCTGCCAGCCGGAGTTGGAAAGGGTGTCTTACTGGTTCTCATGACATTCCATGGGGCCAGCTAGGCCCAAGGAAGACAGGTTTTTCGAGAAACTAAATTTCTGTGCTCCTGGCCACTGTTGATGAACTTTTGACTTCCATTGAGAACCAGGAGTTTTACTGACTTAGCTCCTGACCAGGGAGCAAGACGCATGGCCTCCAGCCTGCAAGTTCCCGCCCCACACGCCCGCCCCTTCCCCGCTCTTCCGTTCCAGGGAAACGAGTATTGTGAAAACAGGAAGCCTCCTCTGAGGCCGAGGACATCGGAAGCCTGCGTCCAAGTGCCCTGGAGGAAGGTGCCCGGTTTCTCTGCAGGAGTTGTGCTGGGGTGCGGGTGGCCTCTGAGCAACGGCAGGGCCCCAGCTGATGTAGCATTACTGGGTGGGAGTTACATAACATGAGGCCTTCTAATGCTCAGCTGTTCCCTGAAGCAGAAAGCCGTTGGGTCGGAATCCTGTGTCTTTTCCACAATCTATTGTTTGAAACTTTGCCCCAAGATCCAGCAAAAATGTGAAGGCGTCCCTGAGCCGTCTCCAGTTAGAACAAACCGCGCCTCCCTCCACTGACGTCACGCCAGCAGCTGGCCCTGCCCAGGTTCTGGCCTCTTGGTTTCAGATGAAAAGCCTTCTGAGGGCAGCCGTGGTGCTGGCGTGGTGGCCCCGCAACACCTGGCTCCTGGGAGGTCTTCAGCGAGCACTCGTTTGGTCGGTTTTCTTGCTGGAGAGGATGAGGAGGAGACTGGTCCTCGACGGGCAGCTGCCAACCTTGCCGGGCTCGGGCTGCAGCTCCCTGGCTGGGCTGGGGCAGCTGGCGGTGTAGTTCGGGTGTAGTTCGGGTGTAGTAGTTAGGGTCTAGTTCGGGTGTGGTGTGAGCTTTCTGCTTCTGCTCTATTGTTGGTTAAATAAAGAGGTTTGTAGCCTCTTTATTTAAGCAATAAACTGATGGCAAGTCACCTGTCCATGAAGCGAAATCAAAAGTGTACAGTGAGCATGCTCAAGGTCATAATGGTGAGACTCAGTCGGGCAGCTTCCGGGATCCCAGAGTATTGATTAGTGTCTTCCAGCCTCCCTGTCCTCATCCCCTGATGGAGAGTGGATTATAATAACCTCTGAAAGCACGTACAGTTTGAGGTGCGGGGTTTGAATTCACACCACAAAACCATGTAAAGGAGGCTTGAGGTTTAGCCGGTGAGCCTTTCAGTTCCAGGCTCTGAGGCAAAGCCTTCAGGTTTAGCCGGTGAGCCTTTCAGTCCCGCCTCCTCCTGTGCGGGGACGACTGGGTTTTGAGACACAGCACGGTCCAGTCTCTGGCAAATCACTCACTCCCTTGAGCTGAGGTTTTCTCAGCTTTAAAGTGAGGCTAAGAGAGGGCCCACTTTTACTTTGGAAGTTTCTTATGAAAGTTGGGTGAGATAGCTTAGAGGGAAGTACTTTATCAACCTTCTAAAAGTGAGGGACTCTTCTTGCCTGGAAAATCCTATGGACGGAGGAGCCTGGTGGGCTGCAGTCCATGAAGTCACTAAGAGTCGGACTCGACTGAGCGGCTTCCCTTTCCCTTTTCACTTTCCTGCATTGGAGAGGGAAATGGCAACCCACTCCAGTGTTCTTGCCTGGAGAATCCCAGGGGTGGCGGAGCCCGATGGGCTGTCGTCGATGGGGTCGCACAGAGTCGGACACGACTGAAGTGACTTAGCAGCAGCAGTTNACTTTCCTGCATTGGAGAGGGAAATGGCAACCCACTCCAGTGTTCTTGCCTGGAGAATCCCAGGGGTGGCGGAGCCCGATGGGCTGTCGTCGATGGGGTCGCACAGAGTCGGACACGACTGAAGTGACTTAGCAGCAGCAGTTTCTTGGGTTAATGTGAGGGATAATGGGCAGGTTTCAGAGGCGGGACAAGGCGGAAGTAATATTTTTTCATTAGCTTGCTGGTCGTTCACACAGGCATGGATGGAGCCCAGTTGGCAAACTGTTGTCTTCTACTTATTTTTAAGTTAGCAGTTTTACTTTATATATTTATTTGGCTTCATCTGGCTTAATTGCAGCACCAGGGCCTTCGTTGTGGGATTGAGGCTTTTCCCTGCTTGGAGCGCTCGGGCTTCGTTGCCCCCACGACATGTGGGATCTTAGTTCCCAGACCAGGAATCGAACCCACGGCCCATGCACTGCGAGGCGGGTTCTTAACCCCTGGGCCACCAGGGAGGTCCCGTGTTCTTACCCTCTTCTCCACGTGGGAGAACTGCCCTGAGAACACAGAATGGATGGATTTCTGCTGTTTGTTGTCATCTGCCCGCTTGGTGGGCGTCCCGGGAGGCTCAGTGGTAAAGAATCCGTGCAGGAGATGTGGGTTTGATCCCTGGGTCGGGAAGATCCCTGGAGAAGGAAAGGGCAGCCCACTCCAGTCTTCTTGCCGGGAGAATCCCAGGGGCGGGGGAGCCTGGTGGGCTGCCGTCCGTGGGGTCACACATTAGCCGGACACGGCTGAGCGGCTGAGCGACAGAGGTAAGCCCTCTTGGTGCTGGAGCGGGGCCTTTCCAGGCCTGTCTGCCCCTGCCTCCCTGCTCCTGGGCTAGGAAACTGCGAGTGTGTTGAAATCATGGAAGATCAGAGGCCAGTTCCTCTCCAAGATGGACATCAGATCTCATGGGAAGCCACAGACCCAGCTCTGTCTCTGAGGCAGGGCATCCTCAGAGCCCGTGAGAAGCCAGGCAGGAGAGCCCAGCCCGGCGACCAGCTTGTCTCAGGGCCGCTCCCGGGATGTCTGTGCCTGACCTGTGCTAAGAAACGGTGTCCTGAGTGGCTCTGGGACACTTTGGTGTCGTGACACTAGCTAGACGCCTAGAATTTGGTGTGCTCAACCCAACCACCGCCTTCCGTGGGAACATCCTGCCCCCCGTGCTCAGCGTGTGACCGAGGGGTTTCTGGGGGCTTCTTCCCGGCCCCGCCCGGCCCCGCCCGGCCCCGCCTAGGCGTGGGCTCCATGCAGTGACCTTCTGGGCACCCCACCCAGGCCCGGCTCCTCCAGGCGGGACGCCCCGTGTGACTGTGGAGGGCCGGGAGAGGAGGCGGCTGGCCCCAGGGACAGTGGCCAGGTATGTTCGGGCGGCAGTGGAGGCGTTTCCAGAGCCAGCTGCACCGTTGCTGTCTCTGTCAGCTGCCAGTAAACCAGCGCCCTCCTTCCGTTTTAGCCAGGCGACACGGTTTCAGCAACCTTGCGCAAGAGTCCCGATGATGCCAGTGGGGGCTGTGGGGCCACGTGGGCGGGGCAAGGCCAGGGTGGAGGCTGGAGCCTAAGTCAGGCCGTCAGGGTCCAGGGGGCAGAGGGCAGAAGGCACGGAGGCTCTCGAGACCTCCCACCCCTCCATCACTGGTGACTCGGGATTTCCAGTTTCCTATTGAAAAAGCTCCAAGTTTGTTTTGAAATGGGCACTAAAAAGAGTGTCTGTGTGTCCAGGAACACTAACGTCTGCTAGGAGCGTCTCTCTCTCTGTCTTTCTTTGAGATCTCGGGGCTGGCTGCTGCTCCGCTCTTGCCGTGGGCCCTCTGCCACCCGGGGCCTTTCCACCCACCCCTGCCCCAATCTCTGATGCCCAGAGGAGCAGAAGGACATGAGGGGGGCCCAGGATGGGGAGTCAGGCACCCTAAATCCACACTCTGCCCCGCAGTCTCTTCACCAGTAAACGTGAGCTAAATTAGGGCCGGAGAGGCATCCCGTGAAAACTCCGGCGCCTGGCTCACAGACGGGGTTTTCCCTCACTCACGCCCGGCTCTTTGCGACCCCGTGTCCTGCAGCCTGCCAGGCCCCTCTGTCCATGGGATTCTCTGAGCACAAATACTGGAGTGGGTTGCCATGCCCTCCTCCAGGGGATCTTTCTGACCCAAGGATCAAACCCTCCTGCATTGGCAGATGGATTCTTTACCACCAAGCCACCAGGGAAGCCCCTTATGTAAAGCCCCTTTCTACTGAAAGAGAAGGGTTTTCTTTCCGATCCTGGTATTTTCAGAAGTGGCGATGCCGTTTGTGCTGGGACCAGTCCAGGTGTGGTTTTTTCTGGAAGCCAGGTGTACTAGACACTCCTTCTGTGACTCAGCTCACTGCCGGGGATCCTTTTCCTTGTGTTATTAAAACAATAAATACACAGAGCCGGTGACACTCTGTTTCGGCCCTAAGATCAGATTGCTTGCAGAGAATCTGGGCTGTCTCACAGGCATCATTGGATGGGGAAGGAATTTCTGAGTCATTCAGTCCAGTTCCAGCAGTAATCCTGGGCCACTCACCAGCCACGGGCAGACACTGGCCTGTGGTGGGAGAAGAAAAGACCAAGTCAGTCGTTTTTGGTAGATTTCCGTCCCGTCGGAGCTTTCTGCGTTAACCCACCGAACAGAGGCCGCTCCCTAACGTGCCTGTCCTGACAGCGCTTCTGCCCGAAACAAACAAAACACTAGCAGTCGATCACAAACCTTAACACAAGGGCACTTCCCTGGTGGCCCAGGGGCTAGGAATCCGCCTGCCGACGCAGGGGACGCGGGCTTGATTCCTGGTCCGGGAAGACCCCACGTGCTGGGGGGAGGTCGGCGCAGGCCCCTCAAGCCCTGAGCCTGCCCCTGAGCCCACAATCAGCAGCAAGGGAAGCAGCCACGATGGGGATCCTGAGCACTGCAGCTAGAGAGGAGCCCACACGGCTGCGAAGGCCCGACACGGCCACAAATAGATACGCAAAAATGTTGGCGCTGCTGCTGCTGCTGCTGAGTTGCTTCAGTCGTGTCTGACTCTGTGTGACCCCACGGACAGCAGCCCACCAGGCTCCCCCGTCCCTGGGATTCTCCAGGCAACAACACTGGAGTGGGTTGCCATTTCCTTCTCTAATACATGAAAGTGAAAAGTGAAAGGGAAGTCGCTCAGTCGTGTCCGACTCTTAGCAACCCCATGGACTGCAGCCCGCCAGGCTCCTCCACCCATGGGATCTTCCAGGCAAGAGGACTGGAGTAAAAATGTTGTTAGGGGGAATGGATTTGAAATAATAGTGGTAGGTTGTGGCTATGGAGAGTTCAGCTTAAGAGCTGCCTCCTTCTGGTACGTGTGTGATTAACAAGTTCCCTCCTCTCCTGACTGTGCACTCAAGTCCCCACAACATCATTCAGTTCCCTGGGCGTCTCTACGGGTGACCCGGGTTCGCTGGAGAAAGGCCCAGAGAGGCTGCCTTCAGGCTGAGTGGAGAAGGAAGAAGCGGAGGCCACCTCCCTCCTGTCTCCACCTCACAGCCTCGCGTCTCCGTCTAAACCCCTCGGGGTCACCGGACCCGGTTACCTGATTGTACACATTCATTTACTCTCTAACAGATTTAACGTGTGAGTGCTGGGACTATAGAAAGCAGTGGGAGAGCTTCCAAGCTAAGCTCTAAAAATGAAACTAAAATACTTGTACAAGTAATTGTGAAAGAGCTGGTACTTTATGTCAAATGGTAAATGCGCTAGTAATGGGCAGGCTCGGCCCGACGCCACCTCCTATGGGCCGTCTCTCAGAACTGATCTCTCCCCCGTACACTCGGCCGGGCTGGTTCAGCATCTTCGGTACCACAGCCCTTCTCATGGTCTGTTCGGCAGTTCAGCTGAATTATGAGGATCTGAAGAAGGGACCAAAACAGGAAGCAAGTGGGTCTTTGCCTTCCAGGAGCTGACCCTCTATTAGCAGCTTAAAGACAGGGTCCCCGGTAGTGGCTCAGAGAAGGATCTGCGCAGTGTTTGTGGGAACACAGAAGTCAAGGGCAGAGGCGAGAACGTCCTGTGCACAGAAAAGACTCTGGGACCGGGATTGGGGGGGTGGGGGAGAGGCGTGTGGACAGCGCGCGTGGGGAAGCGAGTCCATGGGTCCAGGCGCAGGAACCAGCATCCTGGAACAAGGTCAGGGCGCGGACGGCCCTGCCTCCGCAGAGGAGGGTTTCTCACGGGGGCGCCGCTGACACCGAGGGCAGGCGCGCTGGGCGTGGGGCCGCCCTGTGCCTGCAGGACGCTCCCGCCTCCAGGCCTGCACCTGCTCCAGGCCCAGGTGCCTCCCCCCGCCCAAGTCGTGGCAGCGCTGAACCTCAGATGTCGTCACACGTCCCCTGGGGCTGGGGGCACCGGCCTGACGGAGCATACGGGCAAACGCACAGACACACGTGTGTGAGGAGGCACGTGTGCGTGACTGAGGACAGAGGCACCCTTGGCTGCTTGGGACCGAGGCCTCAAAGCACGGCAGAGGCGGGCGATGTCCCCCCGAGGGTCCTCGTCCCTGGAGGCGCAGACCCCCGAGGGCCCACCGTCTGGTCATCCCTCCAGAGCCCAGGCCTCTCATGGTCTGTCTCCCACCAGGCTTGCCCGCAGAGCCCCAGTCCCACCAAGGTGTGATGGCTGACCTCCGCTAGCAGTCAGCGGTACGTGAGGGCTGTTCCTCCTGGAGCAAGCATTCTATTTTAAAGCGCACCTGGTTTTTTAAGGTAGCAGATGTAGCTTAGCCAGAGACTCTCAGCGTGAGTCAGAGGGTCTGCCAGCAGAGGAGCCGGGACCCCCAGGACAAGCTATAGGCAAGCAGATTCCTCCTTGGCTCAGCCCAGCCTGCTTCGGGTTCGCTCCAGGTCTGGAGGACAGCTGCTTAAGGATTGGCTAAGGTTTTTTCCCTTTGCCACTAGAGAAGGGAAACGTGCCTTGTCGCTCTGTGTCAGAAACTCCACGCACCACGCTCTTCCTGGGCCCCCTGCCCACCCTGGGAAACCCAGTCCTGGACCAGCTCCGCACAGCTCGTGACCCTGAACCCGAACTCGAACCTCCCCTCTCCTCCCCCGTCCCGGGCCGGCCATGCACTCCACCGCTGGCCTCACCAGTGGCACTTTGAAGATTCCCCACAAAGCTTCCAAGCCAAGACGCACTTGCAGCAGCAAAGCACCCAGCCTCTCGCAAGTAAGCCCCGTGGGTCTGCCACTCTTCCGCCTGGTAACTCAGGAGGATGGAGGCACTTTACTCTGTGCGGAAGGGGGCAGAGAGGAGCAGATTTGCCAAACGTAGAAGCAGAGATAAAGGGAGATATGAAAGCAACAAGGAAATTGTTGCCAGGCAACATGCCTGGTTGTCAAAGAGACAGAGCCATCGTCAGTGATAACCCACGAGGCATCTTCAATAGCAGCCCATAAATCCCCGAGCTGGAAAATGTCTGCGTCAGGAGGGGTCACGGCAAACAGTTGTCCAAAGAACCAAAGCATTAAGCTCCCCGCTCCGTTCCGTAAATATGGATCTTGCTGTGAGCAAAGAAAGCTTACCGAGAGCTTTATTCATTGTTGTAACAAAACTGATTGATCTGCTCAGAAAGAGAAGTTTCCTGGGCAACTGGTCACAGAGCTGCTCATACCCAGAGTCTTTCTTAACACCCAGGAGAGGAGAGCCGGCCGGAGAGACAGAAACCAAACGCTTTATTTGAGGAATGTATTTATTTTTTATTTGACTGACGTGTAGCTGGTTTACGAGGTGTTAAGTTCTGCTGTGCGGCAGTGTGACCCAGGCACACACACACACGTATACAGTTGTTCATATTCTTTCCCATTACGGTTTATCACAAGGTGTTGAATATAGGTCCCTCTGCTCTCCAGTGGGAGGACCCTGTCGTTTATCTGGGGAGTATTTTATCATCACGGGAGCACACAGCCAGCACAGACCTTCCATCCTCAAGGCTGGTGCTTCCTCCAGGAGGCAAGCTGTCATTCAAACGGGCTTATCCCAGGCTCCACACACAATGTGCTGTGCGTATGTTAGTCACTGGGTTTCCTTGGTGGCTCAGCGGTAAAGAGGGAATTTCCTGCAATGCGGGAAAGCCGGGTTTGATCCCTGAGTCAGGCAGATCCCTGGAGAAGGAAATGACAACACACTCCGGTACTCTTGCCTGGAGAATCCCACGGACAGAGGAGCCCAGCGGGCCGCAGTCCACAGGGTCACAGAGTGGGACCCGACTGAGCGACTCACACCACACACAGCACCTTTATAAGACTCAGCAAACTCAGAGCACACAGTTCTCTAGCTCTGGAGGAAGTAGAGGAGAGGCACCCTGGCAGGGCTGTCTCTTCAGGAGGCTGAGAGATCCCTCTTTCTTGCTTCAAGTGTTGAATACATGGGCGAGTTCCCTTTGTGGAACATGTCTGAGCTATCCTCCTTTCAGGTGTAGAAGGCACCGTGTAAACACTGGCTAGTGCCTCAAAAATGACATTTGTCAAAATACAGACTTTTTTTTAATGTGTTCACAAGCTTTCTGAAGTCAAATAAAGGTGATCCCTAGTTAGGAAAATTGATGGCTGCAATGATGAAACGAAGCAAACGTCATCCAAAAGCAGTGGAGAGAGCAAGTGGACGGTGTGGACAGTCAGCCATCCCGGAATTCCCGGACCCGGCCCCGGGGACGCCACCGTCGCTGTGCCCTCCCCTCGGCTCTCATGCTCTGCTCTGCTGACTCCTTGACGGTGACTGTCTCCTCAGCGGAGATTACTGTCCACTTGAGTTAAGTCATTTATGGAGTAAATATATTTTAATTAAAAATGCCCACAATGATGAAAAAACATCCATTTTTGAAAGTTAGTTCAGCAAGCAACAGCAGCAAATAGTGTAGGACATAAAATACAGTAAGAAATTAATGAATTTAAAAGCCACAAATGGGAATTCTGTGGCAATCCAGTGGTTAGGGCTCCACGCCCCCACCGCAGGGGCACGGCTTCATCCTGGTAGGTCCCACAAGCCTGGAGGGGCTGCCAAAAGATTCCACCAAAGTCCTTACCGTTTGATATAGTGAGGTCATAGGAGAGCAATTGAAAATTTTAAGCATCTGCTGTTTTGCCTTGATAAACAGCTGGGTTTACTTTAAAATGGGAAAGTTTTTAGGCTAATTCCTGAATATTTTTTTTTACCAATTTTTACCCAGTTTCCTAATGTATCAAACTTTGCACAGAACAGTGAATTTGCAATGCGTTTATTCTTTGAAAACTGACATTTAAAAATATTGTGCAATAATAAAATATCGACACTTCTAATTTACAAGGAACTTTTATGTATCTGCTGAAGCAAAGATCTTGCTCTCAGGATTTGTTGTAACAGACATTTGCAAAACACAGGAAGGGCTGGTGTAAGAACTTCAGGAAAACCTCTTTGAGGAACTTTCTCTTGCTGTGCAGGCTGGGCTGTTTATGGTCTCTCCCGTGAGCTAGAAAATCACCTTTGTTCCTCAACTCCTGTGAGACTGCACACTACACCTCACCTGTTGGCACAGGCTGGTTTCTTCATTCCACAGGGCTCTGCCATACCCTGTAGGCGGGGCTGCGGTCACACAAGCCACCAACTGTTTTTTCAGGTCGGAAAGTATCCGGTGTCGCAATTCTGTGCATGTAATTCGAACTCCAAGAGGTTAGATGAAGAAATGCTTTTCCACTTTATAACCTGTACGTATCTCGGAGCCATCCACCTTCCGGGGTCAAAGTAGAAGAGCTCCTTCGAAAGTCCTGGGAGGTTTTTAAACTGACAGACGCAACCTCTGGCATCCTTGTGTGCAGAGGTCTCGGCTCTTAGCCGTGACCCTGGAGGGGCTGGGGCACTGGAGATGTGCCTTGGAAATGTGATAACTCACCAGGTCCTGCCGCAGGGCCATCCACCCACTCTTCCCAGGCAATCCCAGGTTATATGCTGCTGCTGCTGCTAAGTCACTTCAGTCGTGTCCGACTCTGTGTGACCCCATAGACGGCATCCCACCAGGCTCCCCCATCCCTGGGATTCTCCAGGCAAGAATACTGGAGTGGGTTGCCATTTCCTTCTCCAATGCATGAAAGAGAAAAGTGAAAGTGAAGTCGCTCAGTCTGTCCGACTGTTAGCGACCCCATGGACTTCAGCCCACCAGGCTACTCCGTCCATTGGATTTTCCAGGCAAGAGTACTGGGGTGGGGTGCCATTGCCTTCCCCGCCCAGGTTATATGATGCCTTCTCAAACGTGAGCGTATTTGAGATTGTAAAGTTATGGAAGATTTCCTTTAAACTGGCCGAGGTTCACAGCTGAGCGAGAAAACACAGTATTAATAGTGAAGGGCAAGCATCTCTTCCAGCAGCGTTGAGTGCGCTCAAATCCCCCTGGGCTTCTTGGTGACGCATCAGGAGGTCTCCTCCAAGGCCCCAGGCCGCTTCCTTCCTGCCATCTGCAGCCTGAAGACCACGCCACTCACCTGAATGTACAGACATCGCCTGTGGAGCCCCATGCCTGGCCCCGTGTGGGACTTGGAGCATCTGGGAACTGACGTATCTGTTTGAAATCACGTTGAATGTCAGCTCTTTAAACACGATTCTGCCCTAGACAGGGCTTCCCAGGTGGCTCAGCAGGAAAGAGCCTGCCTGCAGTGCAGGAGACGCGGGCTCAGTCCCTGGGTTGGGAAGATCCCTTGGAGGAGGGACTGGCAACCCACTCCAGTCTTCTTGCCTGAGAAATCCCACGGACAGAAGAGCCTGGCAGCCCACGGTCTGTGGGGTGGCAGGAGTCGGTCAGCACTCCGCGACTAAACCACCAGCCACCGCTGTCCCGACACTTCTTTCCCCTTCTTTCCCTCCGGAGTGTCGTCTTATTCACGTCTCTGGGGGTTTTTTATCTTCCCGTTTGCATTTTCCCATCCTTTTGTCTTTCTGGATTACATTTTTCTTTCTGAAAGAAGTTGTGGATAATTTTTCCTGACCTCACAAGTCATAGTTTCTCTCTCTTGCCATCTGTAATTTGCTAATAAATCTCACCTATTTACTACTTCATTCTTAACTGTGTTTTTGAGCTCTAGAATGTCTATCTCATTTTTGAGACTGATTTGAGCTGCCAGTTATCTACTGAGACGTTTAACCTTGTCTTTTCTCATGTTGATCAGAGACGCCTCAGGACCTGCGCTCCTATCGTCTGTGTTTCTCTGTGCTGGTTTTAGTTGATGTTGTCATGGCTCAGGAGGGTGTCTTCGGGACAGACTAGGTGTCACCCATCCAGTTACCTTCGATTGCCTGCTGGACGTTGCATGTGAAAAGCTGCTTATAAAAAATCATTTGAAGTTTATGGGTAATCTTTCTGCCCCTGGGTTGTAGCAAACCAGGATGAATGTAACCCAGTTCTAGGGCCTGGAATTTTCCAGGCTGTCTGACGACTTCAGCAGGGCTGCATTCTGCGATGGTTCACTCATGCCTTAGGGTGTCAGGAGGTTGATTGGGGCCCTCACTCTTGATGAGTCCAAACTCAGGCTCCCTAGCCTAGCACAAAACCCCCACGGCACGCCTCACAGAGCTCTTTTGGACCCAGTCCCTGCTGAGTCTTGGGCCCAGTGTTTCTCCACAATCAGTCAACCTTCCCCCGAGGGGCTGCCATGTATTTTTTTTGGTTTTCCACTTGGTCTCCAGAGGTTTCTGGGTTATCTCACTCCTCGTTAGGAGAGGTGGGCGTTCTCCACATCAGATACGAGCTGGGGGACCGCCCTGGTGGCCCAGTGGTGGGGACTCCACACTCTCACTGCCAGCACCACTGGGCACCGGCTCCATCCCTGCTTGCTACGGGCAGCAAGACGAAAAAAAAAAGAATCAAGTCTAGTCCCTGCTCTCGGATTTCCTAGTTGTTCTGACTTCAACAGCTGGTGGTAGTCCAGGGGCCTGTCCCCTCAGACACAAAAAGGGAGGATGTGGGCAGAGCTGCTCGGACCCATGTGACTCCATCAGCACGACCCACTCTCAATCGCTGAGTAGATGTGGGACCGAGGAGCAAACGGACAGGCAGCTGTCGCTTTCCTCCTGGTCCCCGGAGCCGAGAGGGCTCGAATGGCAGGTGCTAGGAAGGACCTTGAGGAAGGAGGAGAAGCTCCTGCCAACATGAGGTTGCTGGACTTCTGTTGGTGTGCTCTGCAGTCACCCCATGTCAGCCAGATGTAAGCACAGGCCAGGCCAAGAACCCCCTTCTGCAGTCTTGGCTTGCCCGAGATCAGGGAGAAACAAGAAGAGGACTGAGGTCAGTCTGGCTTGCACGATCTTAGGAAACTTTATTAACCAACCCACCAGCTTCACGAGAGCAAGAAGGTGCAGCATCTCAAGGCGCATTCCAAGAACACTGACAAAGGCTGACATTCATCAGACAGCACCCTGCCACCCGTCGTCCCCCACAGCCTTGCACGAAGCTGTCCTGTTGCCATAGAAACGTGTGCCAGATGATGGACATCAAGAGCCTTTATCAGAAAGCACGGGAGAAGGCAGTCAGCAGTGAGATCCTGTTGTCATTCTTGGCCTCTTTCCTGATAAGACGCCTACTGCTCGATTCCGTGTGCCCCTCATAACGCGCAGCCAGAGGAGCAAGGGAGAACAGACAAGGGAGGGTGCGGATTACTGCCGGGTCGGAGGGCCGGACGCAGGGTCACAGGCCTCGCCAAGGCAAGCCTGTCTCATAACCCTGACCCTCAGTCGGGGCGCTCGCCTGTATTTCAACTGTCTGCTGAAGCCTCCCCTCAGCTATCAGGACATCTCTCTATTGCAGCTTCCAAAAGTCTATCTCTAAAAACAGATGATGGCGTGACCCACTGTCCCCCACGGCTCTCAGGAAAGCATAGCAGCTTCATAGACTGCTACATTGTCAAGGATCTACACATCTGACTTTTCTTTGTTTTTTTAACTCAATGCATTCAAGAGAAATCACGGGATTTTTTTCACTATAAAAAAAGAAGAGATACCCATGCCAGGTTAATGGGTGTGAACAGCCAACAGAGCTGAGCTTACAAAGGAGATTAAAGATTCATTATCAAATAGTACTTTACAGGTAAAGATAGATGAGAAGGGTCACCATCTAAAGGGCACGCAAAGAGCGGGAGGCTTGACCTTGCGTTAACGTCTCTAGCTTCTATGGGGAGGAAAGCCTGCCTAGAAACAGGATGTGCGAGGAGGGCTTGTGCCGGATGAAGAAGAGGAAAGGGTGGTCGGCAAAGAACTCCTCCTCCGGCATCAGCATGGCGAACTCGGCGATGGCCCCCGTGGCGGCCGCCGCCTCCGTGCCCTCCTCGTTCACGTCCACAACGGACTTGTGGACCACCTTGGATATGAAGAGGTCCCTGGCCCCTGACATGCCGGACAGGTCCGCTTTGCTGCTGAAGAGATCCCGCGCACCCAGGCGGGCCAGGGGCTCGTTGAGGTCGTAACTCTCCTCCAGCTTGAACCTGGGCAGCTGGACCCTGACCTCAAGGAGGTCCAGGCTCTCGGGTCGGGTCCACTCCCGCAGCTTCTCCAGGGTCAGCTGTTGCTCAATCTGGAATGGAATGGGTGAAGAGAAGAGCTGAGCCATTCTGTGGAAGTCAGTCAGTAAGGCATTGTTTTGATGAACGGACCATCCTATCCACTGCTCACTGGTTTTCTTCATGTTCGCACCAAAACAGGTTCCACTTGGGGATTTCATGCCTTTCCAGCTGCTGGTGATAATAAACAGAACCGCATCCCCAGGCACCAAGGCCCTCGTATGGAGACGAGGCCCAGGAACCACCCGCCCCCAGCCAGGACTGACTGAGCCTCTGCCAACTGGACCACCCGCCATCACGGCTGTTACCTCCCTAACTGGCTGAGTGACGCGGGCAATTGTTAAAGCTTTCTTCTATGGCTTCTGTTTATCTGAGCCCCAGTGGTCACTGTGATTATCTGTAAACCTCCCAACGCTGAAGTTGTCCTGCTAGACACAGCTCATGAAGCGGAAGCTCCAATCTGATGCCAAGAGCCGACTTATTGGAAGAGACCCTGATGCTAGGAAGACTGAGGGCGGAAGGAGAAGGGGACGACAGAGGATGAGATGGTTGGATGGCATCACTGACTCAGCAGACATGAGTTTGAGCAAATTCCAGGGGATAGTGAAGGCCAGCGAAGCCTGGCGTGCTGCAGTCCAGGGGGTTGCAAAGAGCCGGACACGACTTACTGACTGAACAGGAAGAAGAACACTGGTAAAACCAGAAACAGACCTAGTTCCTTGTCTGAAGTGGGGAAACCGTAGCACGTGCTGGGAGCCCTGCTCTAAGCGCGGGGTGGCCCTGCCGAGAACGCCGGCGCACAGTGCGAGCTGCGTGAGCCCAGCTCCTGCGGCCGCCCTGCTGCTGCTGCTCCCCCGGGACAGAGCCACGCCACGCTGCCCTGCTGATGCTGCTAATCCCGCACTTTCTGTGTTACAGTCAGGAAGGGACAACCGGGGAGATACAGCTGAAAGCAGGAACACCCAGGTTCTAACGCACGCTGTAGCTGCAGATGGCTAATACCAGACCCCGCTCAATAGTCAGGGGGGGAAGGGCAAAGCCCACAACAGGACAGACACACGGAAGAAAAACTGCCCTCTTCACACTCCTGCCTCTTCCACACACACACACACACAGATGCTCGCACATGTGTGTGCATGCACACACACACAGATGCTCACACACATGCACGCACGCACACACAGATGCTCACACACATACATACAGATGCTCACACATGTGCATGTACACACACAGAGATGCTCACACACGTGTACACACATACACACAGATGCTCACACACATGCACGCATGTACACACAGAGATGCTCACACACACACACAGATGCTCACACATGTGCACACACATACACAGATGCTCACACGTGTGTGCGCGCACACACACAAATGCTCACACACGTGCATGCACTCACACAGATGCTTACACACGTGCGTTCACACACACATCCTCACACATGTATGCGTGCACACACACAGATGCTCACACATGTGCGCACACACACAGATGCTCACACATGTGCGCACACACACAGATGCTCACACACGTGTGCACGCACACACATGCTCACACATGTGCGCGCGCACACACAGATGCTCACACACGTGCGCACACACACATGCTCACACACGTGCGCGCACACACACACACCGTCCGTGCACCACGCAGGGAGCGGGGCCGCACCTTCTTCAGCCCCG
Organism: Oreotragus oreotragus; assembly: GCA_006410675.1. Classification (NCBI taxonomy): domain Eukaryota; kingdom Metazoa; phylum Chordata; class Mammalia; order Artiodactyla; family Bovidae; genus Oreotragus; species Oreotragus oreotragus. The sequence continues at coordinate 156,983 of SJYX01001668.1, forward strand.
TGGCCTCATCCTGGATGTCGTCCGGCAGCAGGATGACCATGCTGAGGTCCTCCCCCTCGTAGGGCAGCTCCAGCACCCGGCACTTAAGGTCCTTGATGTAGCCGAAGGGAAGCTTCTTCTTCTGATACATCATCTTCACCATTTTTGTTTCTTTCTGAACAATCAGACCACAGAGCGCCCGTCATTATCCGTGTCGCTTCGGAGCACAGAGTCATCTAGACGGTCATCCGCCCTCACCTTATTCAGTCTGAAAGGCACATCCTTGGTGGCCTCCACCATGAATTTCTCCTGCCAGTTCCCTTTGAAATAGATGGCATTCACCAGCACCAGCTTCGTCAAGCTGTCAACCATACCTGAGGCCAACAGCTCCGGAATTTTCCCTAGAAAGACAAACTTAGCTTTTGAAAGCCCACCTTTCAGAATTCCAAATTTGAATGGACCTTTGATTAGCACTGGGTTTCCCTCAGAGCTCAGTTGGTAAAGAATCTGCCTGCAGTGCAGGAGACTGGGGTTCAATCCGTGGGTCGGGAACAACCCACAGAGAAGGAAATGGCAACCCACTCCAGTATGCTTGCCTGGAAAACCCCACGGACAGAGGAGCCTGGTGGGCAGCAGTCCAGGGGGTCGCAAAGAGTCGGGCACGCCTGAGTGACTAACACACTTGATTAGCACTGAAATGCAGCTCAAATGCTTCCTTCTGCCCAAAGTCCTGTCACATGGCACTAAGTTAGCTAAGGCCCCTGGAGCTCCCACTGTAAGTAAATCAGCTTGGAGGGACTTCCCTAGTGGTTGGGTGGTTAAGAATCTGCTTTCCAATGCAGGTGATGCAGATTCCATCCCTGGTTGGGGAACTAAGATCCCACAAGCCTCGGGGCAGCTAAGCCCACACATCACACCCGGGGTGCGAAGGCCACAGTTAAGACCAGACCACCCGAGGGTGGATCAGGGGAAACACAAACTACCCCGGAGGGGCGATGCTTCGTTGTCGGGTTAAAGGGCTAAAAACAGGAAAAATCCCCTTTTCTGGGATGTATGATAATCAGTGGCCTCATGTGGAGACAGGCCATTCTTTATCAGGAAAGGAAAATTTTCTTAACCAAAGTGTTTCTAGTAACTAAGAAATAAATCGCTTCTTCAAATCGTCCAAGTGGTCGCCTGACTCCCACAGGGAAGCTTTTAACAGACGTCTAAGAGGCAGGACAGCTCCTCCGCGGACACACGGTCCCACTCGTGGCGCGCGTGGCTGTGGCGGCCGCTGTGGGTGTGGAGGGCACAGGTGTCCTGTGGGTGCCTTGACCATTCCGTGACCACGACAGAGACAGGAACCAGAGACACAGCCTGATTCCTTAGACGAGGTGTTGGCAAAAAACACTCCTGGGCACAGCGGCCTCAAGAGGTTTTCGTGCGTTTATTCTCCAGTCAATGTTAGTTTCAGCTTTTAAGCGCAGTTTGGGGAACTTACAGGGAAGAAGCTTTGAGCATCTTCAGTTAAACATGTTAACGTTTCCACTTGGAGAGATTCCTGTGTTTGAAAGCTGTCCGGCACTGGGCAGTGAAGGTGGCCCCCAGGGTCAGGCCGAGAGGCGAGGGAAGGGGAGGGTCCCCTGCAGGGGTAGAGGCGGGCGGAGGGAAGGAAGGACCCGGCGGACGGCCAGCGCGCCCTCGCTCACCTCCTGTCTGCCCTTTGACCCACTCGTTTATGGTCTTCCTCGCATCCTCGGAGGCCCGCAGAAAATCCACACTGGCCAGCTCCGCATTGTACATTTTCTGCGTTGAAGCTAAGAACTCCTGTTTAAGAAAAGAAAAAGGAGGTGTCGTGAGTAACTCCTTCCCCATACAGAAGCGGCTCTCTAAAATCCCTAAAAGCAACAGAAATAATCCCCAAAGGCATATTTCACGGCAACAACAACAATTCTAGCTCTTCTACTTTTTTTGACTCTGGTGAAAAACACAGAGCGTTGAATGGGCAGGCGTAACCACTCTTAAGCGTGTAGGTCAGCAGTCTTGGAGTTGCACAAAATTTACCAATTCTTTTCTATTCCCTAACATTTTCATAAATAAGCAAATACTGATTGTACTTGGAAGTGAATGACGGGATTCACTCTTGATTTCTTTAAGTAGAGCAGCCGAGGTTGATCTTTTCACTGTGGAGATGAGAAAACGAAAACACATCCGCCGAGGCAAATACTGTTGGTTATGTTTTCATTCTGGATTATTTTTCTAAATGTTTATAAAAATTAAAACTGGTTTGTATGACTTGATTGTGCTGGGCAAAAAGTCTGCATTGTCTTTCGAGTTTGAGAACACGCAGAGCAAAGCACTCACGGGGAGGAAATCGTAGCTTTTCTCTCCGAATAACCTGTTGGCGAGTTTCAGAGTGTAGGGAGCACCACGCTTGTTGATATCAGCATTCAGACTCTGAAATCCCGAATGAATCTCAACTCCTTCGAAATGGAGAACCTAAAATAAAGGAACTATTATTTCTATAACCACGGATTTTGAAAAATTATAACCTGGTTCCTTGGAATTTGCTTCCATCAAATTAATATGTTTTAGTATTAATTATTGATCAGCAAAATCCAAAATGTATTAGCTTCGTGAAACATAGTAAGTATATTGAAAGCTGCCCTTTTGCATCATTTTTTTATATAATTATAGTTGCACAAATATAAGTGGTTAATAAACTAAACCTGTATACAAGTCTGCTTCCCCCAGTCATAAATGGTGTGTTCATAAGTATATTTGTACAAATAGAACTTTCTTGAAAGTTCTCAGAAATAAACAGTAGGTAAAAGAATCATCAGCTACGCGGGAACACAAACGTAGTCGAGACTGAGAGGTTTTTTTTAGTTGCCTTGCCGGCGTCAGTAACCCACTTGCTTAAGAACAATTTCATTAAACTTAACACTGGGCAAAAGTTTAATTCTCCACATGTCAGTTACACCAAGAGTCACTTTATGGTTTTATGAGGGCTGGGCTGGTTCCTTCTTTCAGGGCACAAAGAACAAAGCTCTACCGTGTACAAAGGCCAGTCTCTGCCTGACATGCGGATCGTGTGTGTGGGCACTGTGATCCATGTCTTCAGTGGAAATGGGGGGAAGAGCTTAAGACTGCTCCTCACTGAGGTTATAAAGTTCCTGGAAAGCCTCAGAACAGAAGCTCGGATTACCTTTCAGGGGCAACCAACAGTTACTAGTACCAGGGTTTCTTTCTTTTTTTTTTTTTAAGTGGATTTTTGAAAACTTTCAAATGCTTCTGTATCTACAATGACGAAAAACATTGGTTTTCCATCAGGTACAAACAGAGAAGCTGAGCAGCTGTGACAGGCCGGTGAGCCGGAATCCGGGCTGGGCCTGCCCTGGCTCTCGGTGCAGCGTGACCTGTGACCGGACGTTAGTTAGAAAGACCTTCGCGGATGCTCTTCCTTTCGAGGAAAGCCAGAGTTCCCCACTCAGAATAAAGCAGGCCCAGCACACAGGTGCCCTCCACACCCCCCAGGGACAGGCAGAGTCTCCGCGTCGCCTCCCCGTCTCCCTGAAGGGCCCTCCTGCTCACACAGGACACGCCTGGGCCAAGCCCAGGAGCACAGGGCGCTCTCGTGGCCCCTGGACCTCTCCACTAGGCGCCCTTATGCTCACAAGGAACGAGACCCCGTAGGTGCTGCTGGAGGGGGGAGCCGGCTTCACAGGCAAAGCAGAAAGCAGCCAGTCCTGGGGGAGGAGGTGCCTGTGAGAGCCAGCGGGGCGATGCTGGGGCAGAAGCAGCAGGCGGCAGGGGCGGCCAGTCTTCTCACCGCTCTGTCCTCAGCCCGGGAGAGACACTATGGTCACAAAGGCGGGTTTCCCAGGGTGAGGCTGATCCATTGCACTCCGGACGTGCTGACCCCTGTGATTTCCCCAAATGTGGAAGACTCCACCGGGCTTCCCCAGTAGCTCAGCTGGTAAAGAATCTGCCTGCAATGCAGGAAACCTGGATTCGATCCCTGGGTTGGGAAGATCCCCTGGAAGAGGAAATGGCAACCCACTCCAGTATTCTTGCCTAGAGAATCCCCGTGGACAGAGGAGCCTTGTGGCCTACAGCCCATGGGGTCACAAAGAGTCAGACTCGACTGAGTGACTAACACTTCCCAATTCACACTTGCTCAGCCCAACAAAAAACACTGTCTCATGCGTGCATGCGCGGTTGCTTCAGTCCTGTCTGACTCTTTGCAGCTCTATGGGGTGCAGGCAAGAACACTGGAGTGAGCTGCCGTTTCCTCCTCCAGAGGATCTTCCCGACGCAAGGACTGAATCTGAGGCTCTCACACCTCCTGCATTGGCAGGCGGGTTCCTTACCAGTAGAGCCACCCCATCGCAGCTGCTCAGTAGAGACTGGATCATGAATGACAGCCTGCATCCAAGTGGATTTTCCCTGGGGCTTTTTCTGGAAGTCTGACCTCATGAAGTATTATGTATAACGCTGAACACTGAGACACAATCTGCAAACGCACCGTGCGCATGTGCCTGCCAAGTCGCTTCAGTCGTGTCCGACTCTTTGAGACCCCATGGCCTGCAGCCCCCCAGGCCCCTCTGTCCATGGGATTCTCCAGGAAGGATACTGGAGTGGGTTACCATGCCCTCCTCTAGGGGGATCTTCCAGGCCCAGGGATTGAAACCCAGTCTGCCCGAGTCTCCTGCGTTCCAGGCGGATTCTTGACCACTGAGCCATCTGGGAAGCTCACAAACGCACTGCAAGAGCTCAAAGGCACAGCCTTTGGTCCAGGCTGCGGCAGGGTTCAGCCGGGAAAGCAGACTGTTCTGGCTAGTTTCTGCTGACCTTGGAAAGCTGTGCCTCGGTGTCGCCTCTGGCCCCCAGAAAGACCATGGCCAGCGCTGACGAGATGCTGAAGGGGGAGATGAAGATGTTTCCGGCAGGATTGCGCTCGGTCAGGGTGAGGAACAGGTCCATGGCGAAGCGGGTGTTCGCTGCGCTCAGCTGCTCCATGGTGAGGCTGCAACGCAGAGCAGAGCCTGAGCCTCCCACGGCCGCACAAGCAAATCAGCAAGGCCACCCCATCTCCTCTCAGCTTGGGCCACCCCCCCTGAAGTTCGCTGGAACGTGTACTTTCTCCCTCTCTTTCTAGGAGGGCAAGAACCCGCGTGCATAGATGTGAGAGCCTGGGGAGGCTGGCCAAGGACTCAGCACTGACATGGGATCCAAGTTTCCCACAGAAAACCAGAGCCACCTGCCAACCGACGAAGCAAATTCAAGCAAGGAGATAGGATGACCCTCGTTTTGGGGTTCCCTGTCCGATGTCTGGAGAGGTCTGGTCCCCATTCTCGCAGGATATGAGAGCTCAGAAACCCAACACAGGCCCCGAGACAGGTCGAGCGGCTGGACAGGGAGAAGGTGGCCGGAAACCCTGTCCCCGCCGCGGGCAGCGGGTTCTGCAGGTGCAGCAGCCGGCCCTGGCCCATCAGCCGGCCCCTGTCCCCGCCCGGCCTCCCTCTCAGCCCCACTCTCGGGCGAGGAAGGGGATCGGCCGGCGGCTGCCCCGCATGCGAGTCACAGCTGAATCGTTACTGTCGCGGAGAAATCGCCTCCCGCGCCTCCAGCCGCAGGAAAGAGCAAGGAGGGGCGGCCGGGCCTGGGCCGGGCGGCGCACGCGGCTCCCGAGGCGGGGGAGAAGCGCTGGCTTCCGCTTTCGGGCCGCCGGCGCCGGCCTGGAGCGACCCGGGGCGGGGAACCCGGGGCGGGCGCACGGCGGGCCGGGGTGACCGCCGCACGGGAGACTCCGCGGGGCGCGGGGCAGGGGGCTGGGTGACCGCCGGACGAGGAGTCTCCGCCGGGCGCACGGCGGCCCGGGGCGACCGCCGCACAGGGGGCCCCGCGCGGTGCGGGCAGGGGGCGGGGTGACCGCCGGACACGGGGACTCGAGGGGCGCACGGCGGCCCGGGGCGACCGCCAGGTGCCCGACCCCGCGGGGCGCGGGCGACCCGAGCCTGTCCCGCCCGCCCAGCTCCCTGCCGGGCCTTACCCGCTGCTCGGCTGCCTGGGCGGGGCGGGGTCGGGGACAGGCCGGGCGGGGCCCTTATAGCGGCAGAAGCGGGCGGCGCGGGCGGCGCGGGCGGGACGCCCTGCCCGCTGACTCACCGCCCAGGAGCCGAGCAGGGCGGGGCGCCCTCCCGCGATCAGCACCCCCGAGTTCCCGGCAAACTCAGGCCTCTGCCAAGGGCCTGTCATTTCTGTCAAGATGAGCTGTTTCTTACTAAGGTGTGGATGACGGAGATCCCGGTGCATCACCTCTCAGAGGCCAAACCCGCCTCTCTGACGTCTCCTCTGTACATTCCAGCCTCTCAGGTTATGGGGCGGGAGTGGTGGTGGTGGTGGTGGTGGTGAGGAGGGGCCCTGGGGGTGAGAGGAGACAGAATCAGTTCCAAGCAACATGGCCCAGGTCCTCCGCTCCGGTGTCCAGTGAACTAAGCCCCAAGACTCCCCTGGCAAGTGACAAGCCCACCAGGCTGGGTCAACTGCTCACACACCACGAGAACGCCCATCTGTGTGAATAAAGTATTTCTTACCCATTACACAATACTGAGATGTGCACTGGCCACGTTTCCCCTATATGTACTGTTAGAGTGGCTATGAGTGAGGAGTAAGAGCAGGAACCCTTTCTGTAAGTTCTTTTCAGTTTTTCCCACTTTGGATGCCTGGCTGTGCAGTTTCACCAAAGCGGATACTCGGGATGGACAGGGAGGCCTGGTGAGCTGCGGCTCATGGGTCGCAAAGACTCGGACAGGACTGAGCGAATGAACTGAACTGTTACTTGAGAGAGTGTGTAATAATTCTGCATCTTGAAACTTCCCCCTGCTGTTTTACAAATCTCAACATGAAAAGGGAACAAAGGAAAAATCTTTTTAAAGTAGTATAAATAATGCAGCGTGAATGAGTTTGTAGGTTTTGCTTTTACTCTGCGAGTTTGTTTATAAGGAAAGAGGCAAAAGAAAACCCCGTATTAAGAGATAAAAATACTTTTCATTATTTAACCAAAACAATAAGACTTTCATAACGAAGACTGAAGAGTGTTTCATAGACGTTTGCGAGTCTGCTCAGCTCCGAGGTGCGGTACCCTGGCTGGAGCAGCGATCTCCTCCCCAGGACAGACCCAGCGAGGTGCGTGTGAGAGTGGGCGCCTTGATACGTGCACCGGTGTGTTCATTAGCGGCAGGATCTGAGTCAGGCCCAAGCAGAAGCTTGGAGAAACCCTACCACAGAAACACATAAGAGCGGAGACGAACACACCGGGCCACGCGCAGGGTCTGGCGCGCGGCGGTGCAGGCTGCGCTCGAAAACAGGTGAGTGGTCTGTGGTGTCAGAGGTCGGGAGGCGCGGGGACCCTCGCGGAGGAAGGTGGATGCTCCGACAACGTTCTCCTACTCTGTCTCCTGGACGCCCAGGCGTTTGGGGCCCGGATCCTGAAGAGCCTGCGAGCCCGGGCAGGCGGGTTCCCGGAGGCGGGGAACGATCCTCCCGGAAGGGGACCTTTGGCACATGGACCCGGGAGCTCGGTGACCACACTGTCGACTCTCTCCTTTATCAAACCCGCACTGGCCCTCAGGCGCCCCAGCCCCAGGCAGCTAGAGAGAGCTGTAAGGACCCCTCTTCAGATCCCTGCAGGGCCCGAGCCCACCGATGGAAACTCTCCAGCCCGAGCTCACTCAGTGCACCCAGCGTGTCCGACCCATCCCTTCCTGCGCGAGCCGGCTACGGGCTGGGAGCCGCCGCCTGTGCCCGCTGCCCCTCTGCCCCTGCCCGCCTGGGTGCTCCCCAGGCCCCCGGGACGCAGCGTCCCTTGCCTCCTGCGCTGGGGGCCCTGTGCCTGCACACCTCCCGCGGCGCTTCCGTCCAGTCCGCTTCTCCCGCTGCCGGTGAGAACAAACGCCGTTCACTCTCGGCGCAAGGCGGGTGGGCGGGAGCCACACGGGTGGGGAGGGGCCTTCTGGGGCGCTGGCAGCCCGCCATTGCTTCGCTCCGGTGGTTACACAGGTGTGTTGATTTTGTGATAACGCGTTGAGTTGGGTGCATACATCGTGTACTTTTCTGCGTGTGTGTTGTACTTCAACAGAAATTACTATAAAGTAGCAGCAAACCATATTCAGTTCAGTTCAGTCGCTCAGTCGTGTCCGACTCTTTGCAACCCCATGAAACGCAGTTCACCAGGCCTCCCTGTCCATCACCAACTCCCGGAGTTCACTCAGACATCCATCGAGTCCATGATGCCATCCAGCCACCTCATCCTCGGCTGTCCCCTTCTCCTCCTGCCCCCAATCCCTCCCAGCATCAGAGTCTTTTCCAATGGGTCAGCTCTTTGCATGAGGTGGCCAAAGTACTGGAGTTTCAGCTTTAGCATCATTCCTTCCAAAGAAATCCCAGGGCTGATCTCCTTCAGAATGGACTGGTTGGATCTCCTCGCAGTCCAAGGGATTCTCAAGAGTCTTCTCCAACACCACCGTTCAAAAGCATCAATTCTTTGGCGCTCAGCCTTCTTCACTGTCCAACACTCACATCCATACTGAATGTCGGTAATTTTTTCTGCCTTTGCTCCCCTCTGCGCTCAGCCAGGATTAATCAGCTTGAAGCTAGTCAGAGCCCCTTTGCTCCCCAGCACGTCCACCCCCTTAACTACAACATCAATTCTTTGGCGCTCAGCCTTCTTCACTGTCCAACACTCACATCCATACTGAATGTCGGTAATTTTTTCTGCCTTTGCTCCCCTCTGCGCTCAGCCAGGATTAATCAGCTTGAAGCTAGTCAGAGCCCCTTTGCTCCCCAGCACGTCCACCCCCTTAACTACATTGGGTGTGCCCAACGGTCGGGGAGGAGCTGGCGACCCCAGGGCCTTCCTGTTCTCCCACGCCCAGCCACACACAGACCCCAAATCCAGGGCAGAAGTTTCCCATCCACTCTCTGATGTGGGGACACGTCAATCTTACATCCAAGGTCCAAATGAAAAGGCGCAGGATCGATTTTTCAAAGACTCACAGCTACGTTCATAAGACGCATGGTGAGGGGAGCATCCCAAACCGGCACCTGTCGGTGGCATGAGTCTGAGAACTGACTGACCTCCAGGTCAATTGTGTTCTGGTTGGGGAACATGATCCCTGCATTATTTCAGGATTGAGGAATGTTTTGGGACCTCCTTAAACTGACCCAGTATGCGGTCCATTTTTGTAAATACCCATCTTCAGAGCCACCATAAGTTTGTTAGGGGCAGGATTCGCTATAGCATAACCATTAGGACAAGTGAACTAATCATGTTATCCAACTCTGTACTTGGATTTACTAAACATGTTTAGCAAGAGAATGACTAAATATCAGTATTTCTATCAACTAGCAACAAATAAAATGAAATTAAAAGAAAAATACCATTTAAAATAGCATCAAAAAGTCAAGTCCCTGGACATATTTCTAATAAAACATATGCAAAACCACTATACAAAATTATTTTAGTATTATTAAGAAAAGCTTCTAAAAATCTAACTAAATGATTGCCAACATCCTCTGGGTCATCGAAAAAGCAAGAGAGTTCCAGAAAAACATCTGTTTCTGCTTTATTGACTATCCCAAAGCCTTTGACTGTGCGGATCACAATAAACTGTGGAAAATTCTGAAAGAGATGGGAATACCAGACCACCTGACTTGCCTCTTGAGAAACCTATATGCAGGTCAGGAAGCAACAGTTCGAACTGGACCTGGAACAACAGACTGGTTATAAAGAGGAAAAGGAGTACATCAACGCTGTATATTGTCACCCTGCTTATTTAACTTCTATGCAGGGTACATCATGAGAAATGCTGGGCAGGAAAAAGCACAAGCTGGAATCAAGATTGCCGGGAGAAATATCAATCACCTCAGATATGCAGATGACACCACCCTTATGGCAGAAAGTGAAACGAGCTAAAAAGCCTCTTGATGAAAGTGAAAGAGGAGATGAAAAAGTTGGCTTAAAGCTCAACATTCAGAAAACGAAGATCATGGCATCTGGTCCCATCACTTCATGGCAAATAGATGGGGAAACAGTGGAAACAGTGTCAGACTTTATTTTGGGGGGCTCCAAAATCACTGCAGATGGTGACTGCAGCCATGAAATTAAAAGACGCTTACTCCTTAGAAGAATGACCAACCTAGACAGCATATTCAAAAGCAGAGACATTACTTTGTCAACAAAGGTCCATCTAATCAAGGCTATGGTTTTTCCTGTGGTCATGTATGGATGTGAGAGTTGGACTATGAAGAAAGCTGAACGCCAAAGAATTGATGCTTTTGAACTGTGGTGCTAGAGAAGACTCTTGTGAGTCCATCCTAAAGGAGACCAGTCCTGGGTGTTCATTGGAAGGACTGATGCTAAAGCTGAAACTCCAATACTTTGGCCACCTGATGCGAAGAGTTGACTCATCGGAAAAGACTCTGATGCTGGGAGGGATTGGGGGCAGGAGGAGAAGTGGACGACCGAGGATGAGATGGCTGGATGGCATCACTGACTCAATGGACATGAGTTTGAGTAAATTTCAGGAGTTGGTGATGAACAGGGAGGCCTGGCATGCGGCGATTCATGGGACTGCAAAGAGTCGGACACGACTGAGCGACTGAACTGAACTGAAGAAATATATCACATTCATTGAGTAGAACTCAGTATTGTAAAGATAGTCATTTTTCTCTGACTGATTTTTTAAATCAATCCCAATCCCAATAACTATTTCAAAGAAATGTATGTGTGCACATGCGTGTGTGTTTAACTTGTACAAATCACATAAAAACTACTTTTTTTAAAATGAGCACACAATTTAAAAGAGGAAATCCAAATGGCTTATAAATGCATAAAAACGTATTAAATACAAACTTTAAACAAAATGAGATATCTTACATTCATATTGCCAAAAATTAAAATTTCTGACAATTTCAACTGAGCCACTGGAATTCTCTTACTTCTGTGTGGGGTAGATTATAAACTGGGAAAACTACTTTGGAAAACAATTCAATTATTATTCAAGTTCAATTTTTAGGAGTGTTGAACCAGCAATTCTCCTAAAGAAATGTATTCACATTCACATGGAGACATTTACAAGAATGTTGGAGGTGGCTTTACTTGTGAACCTCAAAGATCAACAACAGCAGAATGGGAACCCATTCAGTGGAATACTGCTGCTGCTGCTGCTAAGTCGCTTCAGTCGTGTCCGACTCTGTGCGACCCCACAAGTGGCAGCCCATCAGGCTCCTCTGTCCATGGGATTTCCAGGCAAGAGCAGTGGAGTGGGTTGCCATTGCCTTCTCTGAGTGCACAGCAACAAAGATGGGCAGATTGTTGCTGCATTCAAGACATGCATGAAACTCCGCAACGTAAGTTGAGCAAAAGAAGCCAAATTCAAAAGACTACATTTCACATTATTTCATTTACATAAATCTCAGAATCAGCCTAAAGAAAACTGGAATAAGCTGGAAGGGGTAAAACAATAGAGACCAGCAAAGACGCTCTCCCCAAATCACAAGAGCTGTTACCTGCGGGGACAAGAGAGGCAGGGCTGGGCCTGGTGGGGTCACATGCTGTAGAGGCAGCTTCCTGAGCACAGCCAGTTCAACCTTGGGTGCATGCTGTATAACTGTACAATTATCCTCATAATCTGTGAGTTCTATGTCACGGGAAAAAAAAAGGCAAATGAAGTAATGTCAAGTGATCCAACAGATGAACACAACTCAAAATACTCAACGGGCTGATTTAATTATAATTTCACAGTTGATCTGAAAAGCCCCTGAAGAGCCTTCTCATACAGGAACAATGGACTGACATACATTCTAAGGATGGAGGAGGGGAGTGAAAACCCTCCCACTGCCCGGGTCCAGCTCAGTGGCCAGCTGGCGGTCACGTCCTCTCCAGGCCCTCCGGTGACCTCCGTGATGCTGGGGGCACAGCTGGAATGCTCCGTGGCCGAGGCAGCCGTGACCACGGAGGGCGGGGAGAAGACCGTCAGCAAGGAGCGGGAGGAGGGCGTGAGGGCGGCGCTGAGGGCGCTGGCCCGACCCGGCAGGGCAGCCTGAAGGCGTGAGAGCAGAGCCCGGGCTCCGAGCGGCCACCGGGGGTGCTGTGCAGGGGCCCCTGAAAGTCTTCAGTTCTCTTGATGTTGATCAGAAGTTTCTAGTTGGACAAAACAGGGTGGAGGGGTGGGGCGGCAACAAGCTTGCCATGCACTTGTTGCGTTCATGAGGGTACAAACGAACGAATTTAGTGTTCTTTTAAGCGCGTAAATATCTAGGCTCGTCTTTAAAAACGCCAGCCTTGAGTCACAGTCATCTGAAGTACCAAGTGGCCATATGAAAAGCTAAGCACATCCAGCTCTGAGCTCCAGAACGATACAGACTCTCTGGAAAAGGAACTGGGAAAAGCACAAATCAGATGCGCCAAACAAGGGAATATGATGACAGAAGGCGTTAGAAGGACACGGTCCTTGAAGATGAATCAGATTCCAGAACTGGACCCACGGGAGAGCGAGCACGACCCCGTCATCAGTGCCCAGCCTTGTGCTGCAAGGAGAGCGTCAGCCCGTGAGTCACGGGGTGCACCCGTTTCTTCCAGCCTGAGGTCCCTGAAGCACCTCCTCGTCGCCCTGTCCCCTCAGGGGCACGTGTGGGCGCCATCGAAACTGCTTCGGGCCGAGTGGCCCTGGCTGGCTCATCCTATAAGGATGAGGGGGCTGCCCGTCCTCTGAGGGGTTTCCTTGTGAGCGAATTATTCCTCCTGCTCACACAGCCGGAAAGGGGACGTGGGTTCCTCTTGGACTTGCCTCCACCTTCAAATAAGTCGGCCATCCAGAAACCCCACAAAAATCTTGATTTTTTTCCCCTCTTCAAAAGTAATTTTGCATTCACCTGTTTTCTGATTCAGTTCAAGAAACTAAATAAGAACCATTATACCCTTGATCAGCCTGCAGCCTGGGGCTGTTGAAGATCTCACAGTCGTGTTTTGCGACTGTGGAAACCGGCCACTGTGAGCACAGCATCTCCATGTTAGAGGGCTCTCTAGACAATAAGCTGTTTTATTTTAGATGATTATTCTCTAAAAATAAACAAAATTTACAATAGTCCATGACATGCAAACATTTTAAACTTAAATAATTTTTAAGCCAAGTACAAAACTGTTTACTACAGTTAAAAGAGAAATGTGAAACTAACTTGATACATATTTAAATAATTGCTTAACACGTTTGTGTAACAATTTATTTTTAACCTGTTAAAACAGCAAGAGAATGAGTCAAAATCACTTTATAAATACTAATGTTTTCTTGTAAATAGTCCAAGAATTTTAGGTGAGACACAGTAATTTCACAACGATGAATAATTTTGAGACATGGTGAGACATGGTTGCAGGTGACTGGACCCTCCCAGGAAATTCTTAATCAGTTACATTCTCATGCTCAAGTGTCTTGAGAAACGTAAGTGACTAAGGCCACAGGAACAGATAAAATAACCTCTAAAGAGTTTCTGTTAGTCCTGCGTTAGTGATGCAAAGCAGCCCAAGTGGTGAACTCAGCTTTGGCCTCCAGGGGGCGGAATTTCATCACAGCCCACCCACCGCTGACCGCTGGTCGAAACGCCGGGAACACGCGGGAGTGACTAGCCTCTCTGCTTCAGTCAAGCTCAGTTCCCATTACTAGGGTAGCTGCCATGTCCATAGAATTAACTGTGCCTGTGAAATAGCCCAGTCAAGGTTTTCCTCTGACCTCACCTCCTTCTCATCCCGTAGACCTCCCTCCCGGGACTCAGGTTAGAAGCCTCTCTCTCCAGGTCTCCGTCCTGCTCTGACCTCTCCCTGGAGTGACAGTACTCCTAGTTCTGGTCTCTTCTCACCCCCTCTTTCCCGAGGCAGTTCCTGTTGTCTCCTCTCGTCCCAACTTTCTTTCTTTTGCGTCCAGCATCTGTTGCCGTCAGAAATGATCCTGGTTTGGAGCGGAGCGGCGTGTCACGGGAACAAAGCTCCAGCCAGATCCAGAACGGCGCCTGGAACGCAGTACATGCTCAGGAAATGTTGCTGGGTAGATGCATGAACAAGTGAACGAAGGTTCTATTCCAGAACAAAGCGGGCTGTGTGATGTGACACTGACTTGTAAAGTTTCTCAAGCAAGTGAAGTCGCTCAGTCGTGTCTGACTCTTTGCGACCCTGTGGACTGTAGCCCACCAGGCTCCTCCATCCATGGGAATCTCCAGGCAAGAACACTGGAGTGCGTTGCCATTTCCTTCTCCAGGGGATCTTCCCAACCCAGTGATCGAATCTGGCTCTNTCGCTCAGTCGTGTCTGACTCTTTGCGACCCTGTGGACTGTAGCCCACCAGGCTCCTCCATCCATGGGAATCTCCAGGCAAGAACACTGGAGTGCGTTGCCATTTCCTTCTCCAGGGGATCTTCCCAACCCAGTGATCGAATCTGGCTCTCCCGCATTGGAGGCAGACGCTTTAACCTCTGAGCCCCCAGGGAAGAGTAAGTTTCTCACTCAGTGGTAAAAGGGACCAAAGGCTTATCAGATGGAAAGGACAGAATGACGTCAGTTTAAAGGGAAGTGGAGCCTTTGCAGCAACATGGACGAGCCTCGAGATGACCCTACCAAGCAACCTAAGTCAGGCAGAGACAAGTATCATGACGTCACTTACACGTGGAATCCAAACTGAGATACAAATGACCGTGTTTGCTGAATAGGAACAAACTCACAGACACAGAAAAATGAACTTCTGGTTACCAAAGGGGAAGGGAGAAAGTGAAGAGGAGCTAAAAAGCCTCTTGATGAAAGTGAAGGAGGAGAGTGAAAAAGTTGGCTTAAAGCTCAATATTCGGAAAACGAAGATCATGGCATCTGGTCCCATCACTTCGTGGCAAATAGATGGGGAAACGGTGGAAACAGTGTCAGACTTTATTTTTTGGGCTCCAAAATCACCGCAGATGGTGACTGCAGCCATGAAATTAAAAGACGCTTACTCCTTGGAAGAAAAGTTATGACCAACCTAGACAGCATATTGAAAAGCAGAGACATTACTTTGCCAACAAAGGTCCATCTAGTCCAGGCTATGGTTTTTCCTGTGGTCATGTATGGATGTGAGAGTTGGACTGTGAAGAAAGCTGAGCGCCAAAGAATTGATGCTTTTGAACTGTGGTGTTGGAGAAGACTCTTGAGAGTCCCTTGGACTGGAAGGAGATCCAACTAGTGCATTCTAAAGGAGATCAGCCCTGGGATTTCTTTGGAAGGAATGATGCTAAAGCTGAAACTCCAGTACTTTGGTCACCTCATGCAAAGAGCTGACTCATTGGAAAAGACTCTGATGCTGGGAGGGATGGGGGCAGGAAGAGAAGGGGACGACAGAGGATGAGATGGCTGGATGGCAACAATGACTCGATGGACTCGAGTCTGAGTGAACTCCAGGAGTTGGTGATGGACAGGGAGGCCTGACCGGGGAAGGCAACGGCACCCCACCCCAGTACTCTTGCCTGGAAAATCCAATGGACGGAGGAGCCTGGTGGGCTGCAGTCCATGGGGTCGCTAACAGTTGGACAGACTGAGCGACTTCACTTTCACTTTTCTCTTTCATGCATTGGAGAAGGAAATGACAACCCACTCCAGTATTCTTGCCTGGAGAATCCCAGGGATGGGGGAGCCTGGTGGGCTGCCGTCTATGGGGTCACACAGAGTCGGACACGACTGAAGTGACTTAGCAGCAGCAGCAGCAGGGAGGCCTGGCGTGCTGCGATTCATGGGGTCGCAAAGAGTCGGACACGACTGAGTGACTGAACTGAACTGACTGATATATATATATATCGGAATCATTTTGCTGCATACCTGAAACTAACACTGTAAATCAACTATACTTTAATAAAGAAGAAATCAATTTTTTAAAGGAGTTAAAAAAATCGATAGAAGTGGAGCCTAAAGCAGACAAGTTCCAGTCCCAGGATGAACAACTATTACACGAGAGAGAAAATGATGCAGACAGCAGACGTGCTGCAGAGGCTGCAGTGAGGGTTTGAGTGAGTGCTGAGAAGTCTCGTTATCACTCAGAGGGCAGGATGCTAGTAAAGCATGGTTAGCTGGTCGTAGCCGTGACCCCACGTGTGGCTCACTTGAGTCAGAGGTCTCTCGAGGTGTGCTGCGGGGCTCTGCCCTCGGTGAGGTTCTGTCTCGCCCTCTCACAGACGGCTTCAGTGGAGGCTTAGAAGGACACCGACAATCTGACGCAGGGGATGAGCGCATCGAGGTTCAGAAGAACTCTACCGGCTGAAAGTCGTCTCAAACCAACGTGAAGAATGTCATAAAGAGAGTGACCTTTTAAATTTAGATGTTAAGGAATCCATTTTGCAAATATCATAGGTGAGAGACCTATTCGAGGAGCAGTTCATGTGGGGAAAAAAAAAAGCCTGTAATTTCAGCAGACCACAAACTCAGTATTCACAGATAGGGTTCAGAAGATCTGAGTATTAGTAGAAGCAGACGGTCCACCTTCAATGAGGGGGTAATTTCGTGGGCCCACGCCCTAACCTGATCTCTTTAGAGAATGGCTTTCAGCTGTGGGGGCCACAGATATCAGAGAGGACAAAGGTGACGCCCTGTAAGGGACTTTGGGAGGAACTGGCTGCCTTCAGTTAAAGAGAGGAAAACTGAATCAGGCAGGGAGGAGACCGATGGGCCTGCGTCAACACAGTGGCTCATGAGGAAGCCCCCTGATGCCTGGCTTGGAGCCCTGCGCTGCCTCTCCTGGGCGGACTCCTCACACCCTCTGGGTCCCAGCTGCACTGTCTGTAAGCCGAAGGCAACAGCGGCAGCCTCTGAGGTCTGGGGTGGATTCAGTGAAACGTCCCGAAATGCTGGCACCTAAATACAGAGCAGGTGCAGGAGGGGTCACACGAGCGCACAGACCAATGTCCTTGAGGCTTAGAAGAGGCACGGAGGAGCGCACAGGGAGAGGTCCCAGGAACGCAAGCTCGCATCCCGTCTGTGCAGTGCACCCGCCTCCTGGGGAAGGGCACCTGGGCCCCAGCCCAACCCCAGGGCTCCCTCCCTGCTTCCCACGCTTCCTGCACAGAACACCGGGGACAAAATACATAACCCCTTCTTTCTGTATTTCCCACCGTGCTGCTCAGGGTGATGATCATTTAAAGCTTTTCAGAGCCACAGCTTATCTCAACGGGGAAGGCACCTTGTCACCTGTTACCTCCACCTCCAACTGGGTGTCCTGCCACTCAGCTCGTTCTGACAGCAGCTCCCCAGGTGAGCACGGGGCCCCCAGGCTGGGCTCAGCCCCACGGGATGGCCCCACTGCAGATACCAGTCTCAAGCGCCAGGGGCCACCTCTGCTTCCAGCCGACGGGCTACAAGTTCAGGAGTTCCCATGGCCCCTCCTCAGCCGCACGAGTCTCCAGGAGACTCTCAGAACCCAGGAAGGCGCTCTGCTCACTCTGTGTGTGGTGTGTGTGTGTGCACGCACGTGTAGTTCCCTCAGTCGTGCCTGACTCTTTGCAACCCCAAAGGCTGCAGCCTGCCAGGCTCCCCTGTCCATGGGATTGTCCAGGCAAGAATACTGGAGTGAGTTGCCATTCCCTTCTCCAGGGTGCCAGGAGCCAGTCTGAGGAACTCTGCCCATGGCAAAGGTCATGAGGAAGGAGGCTTCGGCATACACAAAGGCGGGATTGAGCCTCAGGAAACCCCCTGTTCCTGAGCATCTACCCCCAAAACCAGAGTCTACCTACTTTACTTATGCTCTCACCTACACCTCCGACTTTACAGGGGGCTCTCCCCCATCACCTCTCTCGGAGAAGGAGTTCACCTACAGCTCCAGTTAACAAAAATTCCTGGGCGTGACAAGAATGTTTCAACTTATGAACTACTCTGAAGGTTACCTCGCCTGCCTGTACAGGTTCGTCCGACCACAAGTAATTGTTTACAGCCTCCCACCCATGAGAGGCATGAGATATTTTAGACTTACTAAAGGCAGATTCTTTTAGGAAGTTAGAAATTATTAGTATAGTGGGTTGACTAGGAATTATATTGGTGAAGGGTTTTTCATTTATTGGGCCAATGTTTGCTGCTAAATCCCCTGCCCTTATACATGTTAGTGAATATATAACTAGCATATGGGAGAAATAAGTATTAACCTTTAAGATTAATCGTGTTAACCTTAGGCTAAGTAAATTCCTTTCTTAACTGTAACCCACTACACCCTCACCCTATAGGAATGCAACTTTATCTCATACCTTCCGAGGGTGGTGCCTGGTTTAAGAAAAATCACCCCTGGAAAATGAGTTTTTTGGTTGACTGATAGTTATCAGAAAGAAAGGATCATAAAATGTCAGTAGGCCTCATGGCCAGATGATGTAAAACCCCTAAAGACCTTTTTTGTATACATTTATATGAAGCACCTAATTTTGATAAAGGTCAGGACTGCTGACCCCCATGTGACTTTAAAATTTCCATTTGTCTCTACCTGTAACAAAAGGTATTTAAGCAAACCTGAAACTAAAGAAATCGGATCCGTTTCTGGAAAGACTGATTCCCCTGTGTTGTTCTTTCTTGTTCTCCGTTTTTCTGGCTGAATTCCCATCTGGAGTGCGGGTGCCCGCCAAGCCTGCTAATTTTGCCCTGGCTTTTAAGTTCCACGCGAGAGGGAGCCCAAGGCGGGGCACCCTCCTATATTCAACTGGGCGCCGGTGGCCTAGGTAGGTGGTGCAAGCTTCTTGTCTCAAAGCTTTATTGGTATTCCACGTAAACCAAGTTATTCAGCCTCTTTTTCTCCACTAATTTTCCTACTACACTATTTCTTTCTAATCTCCCTCTATATCTTTAACTAAGCAATTAATTCCTAGGACGCTGACTCCGTCCCCGCTTTGAATTACCCTGGATCCACCGGGGCTGGACCCCGGCACCAGGGGATCTTCCCAACCTGGAGATCGAACCCTGGTCTCCTACACTGCAGGTGGATTCTTTACCGATTGAGCAATGAGAGAAGCTCGTTCTCCTCACGATGCCTGTTGTGAAGGACGCAGCTCAAGACGGGCCAAGTGGAAGAGCCTCGCAGAGCAGGGATGGGGTGGGCTGAAGCATAGCCCCCCCGCCCCCGGCACACACCGTCCAGAGCCCTGGAGTGTCCCCAGCCCAGAGACCTCCAAGTCTATAACTTCGGGTGATTTTTTCCCTTAAATCAAGAGACGATTGACTAAATCATCAGCCACATGACTGCACTCACTCTCCACCCCTTCCCGCCCCAGAGGTGGGCGGGGGGCCTAAAAGTCCCAGCCTTTACAGCCTCTCCCCCGAAACTATCGGAATCACTCTGTTAGTGTAAACTCGCATGTGCTTGAGAGAGCCGCCTTGTGAATGATCAACACACTCCTATCGCTCTGGGAATTCCACAGGCTTCGGAAGCTCTGTCAGGAACAGGGGGCAAAGAACAAATGTGTTTTCGTGACATCGAAGCTAAACCTGCTGCCTTCCCAGCCCTTCCAGGCTCCGACCATCCCGGTCAGACCGGCGCTCCTGAAGAAGGGACTCAGAAGGCAGGGCGGCGTCGCATGAAGTAGACTCAGACCCGCAGAGGTCCTTGCGCCCACGTCCACCCGTGTCCCTGACAGCAGACGCCTGGTGAGCCCAGGAGTTCAGAGACTGCGGCCTGAAGCTGCCCGCCTGCTGAGAGCGCAGGTCCCCGCAAGGCTCGAGTTCTGCCTGCCGTGGGCCGGGCTTTCCCAGCCCCGCCGCCTGTCAGCGCTGGACAGACCACCTTCCCGCGGGAGGTCCCCCTCCATCACGAGGCAGTGACCCCTTTAGTCCCCAAGCGAAACCTCCCTGAGGGCTCTCCCCAGGAGCCTGGCTTAGCGGGGGGCGAGGCGTGCTGCGATTCATGGGGTCGCAAAGAGTCGGACACGACTGAGTGACTGAACTGAACTGACTGATATATATATATATCGGAATCATTTTGCTGCATACCTGAAACTAACACTGTAAATCAACTATACTTTAATAAAGAAGAAATCAATTTTTTAAAGGAGTTAAAAAAATCGATAGAAGTGGAGCCTAAAGCAGACAAGTTCCAGTCCCAGGATGAACAACTATTACACGAGAGAGAAAATGATGCAGACAGCAGACGTGCTGCAGAGGCTGCAGTGAGGGTTTGAGTGAGTGCTGAGAAGTCTCGTTATCACTCAGAGGGCAGGATGCTAGTAAAGCATGGTTAGCTGGTCGTAGCCGTGACCCCACGTGTGGCTCACTTGAGTCAGAGGTCTCTCGAGGTGTGCTGCGGGGCTCTGCCCTCGGTGAGGTTCTGTCTCGCCCTCTCACAGACGGCTTCAGTGGAGGCTTAGAAGGACACCGACAATCTGACGCAGGGGATGAGCGCATCGAGGTTCAGAAGAACTCTACCGGCTGAAAGTCGTCTCAAACCAACGTGAAGAATGTCATAAAGAGAGTGACCTTTTAAATTTAGATGTTAAGGAATCCATTTTGCAAATATCATAGGTGAGAGACCTATTCGAGGAGCAGTTCATGTGGGGAAAAAAAAAAGCCTGTAATTTCAGCAGACCACAAACTCAGTATTCACAGATAGGGTTCAGAAGATCTGAGTATTAGTAGAAGCAGACGGTCCACCTTCAATGAGGGGGTAATTTCGTGGGCCCACGCCCTAACCTGATCTCTTTAGAGAATGGCTTTCAGCTGTGGGGGCCACAGATATCAGAGAGGACAAAGGTGACGCCCTGTAAGGGACTTTGGGAGGAACTGGCTGCCTTCAGTTAAAGAGAGGAAAACTGAATCAGGCAGGGAGGAGACCGATGGGCCTGCGTCAACACAGTGGCTCATGAGGAAGCCCCCTGATGCCTGGCTTGGAGCCCTGCGCTGCCTCTCCTGGGCGGACTCCTCACACCCTCTGGGTCCCAGCTGCACTGTCTGTAAGCCGAAGGCAACAGCGGCAGCCTCTGAGGTCTGGGGTGGATTCAGTGAAACGTCCCGAAATGCTGGCACCTAAATACAGAGCAGGTGCAGGAGGGGTCACACGAGCGCACAGACCAATGTCCTTGAGGCTTAGAAGAGGCACGGAGGAGCGCACAGGGAGAGGTCCCAGGAACGCAAGCTCGCATCCCGTCTGTGCAGTGCACCCGCCTCCTGGGGAAGGGCACCTGGGCCCCAGCCCAACCCCAGGGCTCCCTCCCTGCTTCCCACGCTTCCTGCACAGAACACCGGGGACAAAATACATAACCCCTTCTTTCTGTATTTCCCACCGTGCTGCTCAGGGTGATGATCATTTAAAGCTTTTCAGAGCCACAGCTTATCTCAACGGGGAAGGCACCTTGTCACCTGTTACCTCCACCTCCAACTGGGTGTCCTGCCACTCAGCTCGTTCTGACAGCAGCTCCCCAGGTGAGCACGGGGCCCCCAGGCTGGGCTCAGCCCCACGGGATGGCCCCACTGCAGATACCAGTCTCAAGCGCCAGGGGCCACCTCTGCTTCCAGCCGACGGGCTACAAGTTCAGGAGTTCCCATGGCCCCTCCTCAGCCGCACGAGTCTCCAGGAGACTCTCAGAACCCAGGAAGGCGCTCTGCTCACTCTGTGTGTGGTGTGTGTGTGTGCACGCACGTGTAGTTCCCTCAGTCGTGCCTGACTCTTTGCAACCCCAAAGGCTGCAGCCTGCCAGGCTCCCCTGTCCATGGGATTGTCCAGGCAAGAATACTGGAGTGAGTTGCCATTCCCTTCTCCAGGGTGCCAGGAGCCAGTCTGAGGAACTCTGCCCATGGCAAAGGTCATGAGGAAGGAGGCTTCGGCATACACAAAGGCGGGATTGAGCCTCAGGAAACCCCCTGTTCCTGAGCATCTACCCCCAAAACCAGAGTCTACCTACTTTACTTATGCTCTCACCTACACCTCCGACTTTACAGGGGGCTCTCCCCCATCACCTCTCTCGGAGAAGGAGTTCACCTACAGCTCCAGTTAACAAAAATTCCTGGGCGTGACAAGAATGTTTCAACTTATGAACTACTCTGAAGGTTACCTCGCCTGCCTGTACAGGTTCGTCCGACCACAAGTAATTGTTTACAGCCTCCCACCCATGAGAGGCATGAGATATTTTAGACTTACTAAAGGCAGATTCTTTTAGGAAGTTAGAAATTATTAGTATAGTGGGTTGACTAGGAATTATAT
The DNA here is from genome assembly GCA_006410675.1 of Oreotragus oreotragus. Taxonomy (NCBI): domain Eukaryota; kingdom Metazoa; phylum Chordata; class Mammalia; order Artiodactyla; family Bovidae; genus Oreotragus; species Oreotragus oreotragus. The sequence continues at coordinate 179,173 of SJYX01001668.1, forward strand.
TGGTGAAGGGTTTTTCATTTATTGGGCCAATGTTTGCTGCTAAATCCCCTGCCCTTATACATGTTAGTGAATATATAACTAGCATATGGGAGAAATAAGTATTAACCTTTAAGATTAATCGTGTTAACCTTAGGCTAAGTAAATTCCTTTCTTAACTGTAACCCACTACACCCTCACCCTATAGGAATGCAACTTTATCTCATACCTTCCGAGGGTGGTGCCTGGTTTAAGAAAAATCACCCCTGGAAAATGAGTTTTTTGGTTGACTGATAGTTATCAGAAAGAAAGGATCATAAAATGTCAGTAGGCCTCATGGCCAGATGATGTAAAACCCCTAAAGACCTTTTTTGTATACATTTATATGAAGCACCTAATTTTGATAAAGGTCAGGACTGCTGACCCCCATGTGACTTTAAAATTTCCATTTGTCTCTACCTGTAACAAAAGGTATTTAAGCAAACCTGAAACTAAAGAAATCGGATCCGTTTCTGGAAAGACTGATTCCCCTGTGTTGTTCTTTCTTGTTCTCCGTTTTTCTGGCTGAATTCCCATCTGGAGTGCGGGTGCCCGCCAAGCCTGCTAATTTTGCCCTGGCTTTTAAGTTCCACGCGAGAGGGAGCCCAAGGCGGGGCACCCTCCTATATTCAACTGGGCGCCGGTGGCCTAGGTAGGTGGTGCAAGCTTCTTGTCTCAAAGCTTTATTGGTATTCCACGTAAACCAAGTTATTCAGCCTCTTTTTCTCCACTAATTTTCCTACTACACTATTTCTTTCTAATCTCCCTCTATATCTTTAACTAAGCAATTAATTCCTAGGACGCTGACTCCGTCCCCGCTTTGAATTACCCTGGATCCACCGGGGCTGGACCCCGGCACCAGGGGATCTTCCCAACCTGGAGATCGAACCCTGGTCTCCTACACTGCAGGTGGATTCTTTACCGATTGAGCAATGAGAGAAGCTCGTTCTCCTCACGATGCCTGTTGTGAAGGACGCAGCTCAAGACGGGCCAAGTGGAAGAGCCTCGCAGAGCAGGGATGGGGTGGGCTGAAGCATAGCCCCCCCGCCCCCGGCACACACCGTCCAGAGCCCTGGAGTGTCCCCAGCCCAGAGACCTCCAAGTCTATAACTTCGGGTGATTTTTTCCCTTAAATCAAGAGACGATTGACTAAATCATCAGCCACATGACTGCACTCACTCTCCACCCCTTCCCGCCCCAGAGGTGGGCGGGGGGCCTAAAAGTCCCAGCCTTTACAGCCTCTCCCCCGAAACTATCGGAATCACTCTGTTAGTGTAAACTCGCATGTGCTTGAGAGAGCCGCCTTGTGAATGATCAACACACTCCTATCGCTCTGGGAATTCCACAGGCTTCGGAAGCTCTGTCAGGAACAGGGGGCAAAGAACAAATGTGTTTTCGTGACATCGAAGCTAAACCTGCTGNAGGGGCCTGGTAGGCTGCAGTCCATGGGGTCGCTAAGAGTCGGGCACGACTAAGTGACTTCACTTTCACTTTTCACTTTCATGCACTGGAGAAGGAAACAGTAGCCCACTCCAGTGTTCTTGCCTGGAGAATCTCAGGAACAGGGGAGCCTGGTGGGCTGCCATCTATGGGGTCACACAGAGTCTGACACGACTGAAGTGACTTAGCAGCAGCAGCAGGAGGAACCCCATCCTTCTTACCCTGGACAGCACCTCACGTTCAAGACGAAAAACCCGGTCTGACAAAAACCTGGTTCCTCCTCCTTTAAAGTGGGAGGAACAGCAGATCATGAACATTATCCCTGGGAACTGCCCCATGATACCTGTGTGGTGGGAATTTGACATGACACCTGTCCCACGCTGGCAGTCAGGCCTGGCAACCCCTTTCCATGAGGGCTTCCATGCTTAGATGGGCAGAGAGCCAAAGCCAGTATCCAAAGGCCTTCTCACTCTTTTGCAAAGTCCTAGATCCTCAAAAAGAGATTGTGCTGGGGGTCCCTGAAGAGAATGAGAGGAACACTGCTTGTGAAAAGTGGCCACTTAGAGAAGAGACTGCCTTCCTGGGTGGGGGAAAAGGACCTGACAGAGGGCTGTGAAGGGCAGCCCCTGGGTCTGGGCTCCCTGGCCATGTGGGAAGGAGGAAGGCAGGGAGGAGGAAGTGCCAGGAGAGGAAGTGCATAGGAGGAAGTGCTGGAGGGGAAGTATGGTAGAGGAAGTGCTGGAGAGGAAGTGCTGGAGAGGAAGTGTGGGGTAGGGGAAGGGCTGAAGGAAGTATTGGGGGAGGAATTGTAGGGAGGAGAAAGGGCCAAAGGAGGAAGTATGGGGAAGGGGAAGTTCATAGGAGGAAGCACTGGACAGGAAGTGGGGAGGAGGAAGAGCTGGACAGGAAGTGGGGGAGGGGGGGTGGGGGGCGGGGGGGGCGGGGGGGGAGGGGCGCACGAGGGCTTCCCTGCCCCTCCCCCAACCCCCTGGCCACAGGGTCCTGGGAGCCTTCGTACCTCCCCAGAGAGGCTCCTCAAGACCAGGGAGGTGCACGGGAGACTCTCTGTGGACTGGCTCGGGGTGAGGGGGGGCATGGGGAGGAACCCCAAAGGGTAGTGTCGAAAAACAAGGGTGCTTTCAGAGGAGGCGGCCTGCAGACCGACCCTGCGGGTGCTAGGGGAGTGGGCGTGTGTCAAGGGGGTGAACTGTCCTGCCTAACAGCAGGAACTCGGGGTCGGAAGGGAACCCGCCCGCTTCCACCCAGAGAGTATAGGAGGGAGAAGAGGAGACAGGAGGCTGGCCCCTCTCTGGAGAAGAGAGGAAAAAACAAGCACTGTCGCTGGAAACGGGGTAAGACGGGGCTCCGGGCGTTGGGGGCTGTCCTCCACCTCTGCCTGCAGCCCCCTCCCCACGCCCCTGACCAGTTTCTGCGGGATAGCAGTTGCAAACCGACCTCCTGCCATAAGGCTGTGTTTATTTTCCCGCAGATGAAGCCAACAGCTGACCCAGAGGGTCCCTGCAGCCTCCAGCTGATGAGCTGCGTGCCATGAATGGAGGGCTAGCTTCGGTCTATCTTGTTCGCTTAGTAACATCACTTTTCATCAAAAGAGGGAAGCAGAGTTCCCCCAGCCTCCTTGATACAGATACTAGGCCAGCCAAGTTTTATTATGATGGTTCCTCAGGTGAAATTCCCTGCTAAATGCTCAAGTTTCATTTCAGTAGGTCTTCAACCTAGCTGATTACGAAGGCTGCTTAGTGACCCTAGGAGTGAGCTTTCACCTTGCAGTTAATATTGAACTTGGAAAGTTTTTATAAGATGCCAACATTCAATTTTTGGCAGAGTTTCCTTCCCCCCCCCAAAAAAAAACGTACAATTTCCTGTTCAGTTCTAAAAAGTGAATCTGATCCTTACTCTGTAGAAACCAAACTGTCCCCTCGCTGTGTAAAACAGCTTTGTAAGTTGTTTCTACAACTGGTGGTCTGCCGTGTGTGTGCGGGAGTGAGCACGGCCCAACCTCCCTGAGTCTCACTGTGTGCGAGGCCGTGTGAAGGCCCTGTGCCTCGAGGAGCCAGGCCAGGCGGCCAGCGCCAAGCAGAAGCCTCGACCAGGAACTGCCCCCCTTCCTTCTGCAGCCGAACCGCTTCACGTGCCTCTTCAGGCTCTTTGGAAGGCTGACACAGGGGCGCTTTGGCTGGCTCTTTGTCCCGAGGGGAGAGGACATGCAGCTGCTGTCTCCCCAGAGACGAAGCCCTGGACGCCCCCGCGCGGGTCCAGGTGTGACACTGACCGGGCACGCCCGGGAGCCTAGGGAGTCTGTGGACAGCAGCTGTGGGGGCAGAGGTCTGCTCCTCCTAGGAGCTGGCAATTGCTTTCTAAGCCCCAGTCACAGCTCTCTCCCGTTCCCCTTTCCAGGGTACCCGTGTACCCCAGAAGTGCTGGGAGCTCGGCGCACGAAGGGAAAGCACACAGATCGTCTACGTTCGGAGCTCAGCCTTCCGCGGGAGCCGGTGTGCTGGGCGGCTGGGCTCAAGCGCACACAGGTGCCGACGGCAGGACCTGGGGAGAGCTGCAGGCCGCGGAGGACCGGGCTCGGGCTCCGCGCAGAGAGAGAGGCCCGGGGCTGCGCTGCGGTCCGCCCTCGAAGGCGCTGCGCTGCACCCGCAGGGGCCTTCCTGCCCGACCTGCCGGAGGGCCTGGCTCTACCGGACCGGCAGCCTCTCCTGGACGGCATTCCAAAACGTCTGCCTTGGCTCCGTAATGCTCAGACTGCCGAGAACAGACCCCTTGCGGCAGTTTCCCTTGTGGCCCCCTGATCCTGGCTCTGTCCATCTCTGAACTTTTCACTCAGAAGCTCGTTTTCCACCCGGAAGAAAGAAGAGAGCTCTCAGGTCTGATGGGCCGGCCACCGGGCCTGCCTGCCGCCCCCTGTGATGGCCCTGGATTCGGCAGCCAAGTCCCCTTCCTCAGGCTCTGCCTGGCACAGGTCCAGACAAGCCAAACCAGTTTTACTTCCTGAGTCTCCTGCTTGAATAAACAAACAAACAAAAAAAGACGAAGAAGGGAATTTAGGAGGCATCTAGTAAGCATTTCGGTGGCAGCTTATCATCACTCAGTCCTGTCCAGCTCTTGCAACCCCACGGATGCTAGCCCACCAGGCTCCTCTGTCCATGGGATTTCCCAGGCAAGAATACCAGAGTGGTGGTCATTTCCTTCTCCAGGGGATCTTCCCGACCCAGGAGCTGAACTCCTGCACTGCAGGCAAGTTCCTTACCGAGTGAGCCACCAGGGAAGCCCCAGGAAGCATTTAATAGATTTTAAAAAGTCACATTTAATACATGGATGCTTTTAAAAGTGCAACGCAGGGAGATCCCCGGTGGTCCAGTGCTTAGGACTCCATGCTTTCTCTGCTGCGACCAGGTGTTCAATCCCTGGTCAGGGAACCAAGATCCCACAAGCCCTGTGGCAAGACAAAAAAAAAAAAAAGAAATAAAAAGTAGGAAATGAAAACGCAGTGCTGCATAGCTGTGTCATCCTCACGGCAGTACAGGACTTGTAAAACACTGTCAGATGTTTCTTTTCTGGGACGTGAGCTAAAGGTTTGTGATTGAATTATTTTTGGTTCACCCTTCTGTTAGGCAGGTAGAACAGGGAAAAGGAGTCCAAAACGCCGGTGGCTACAAGACAAGGAAGGGAAAAGCCCACGAAAACGAAACAAAAGAAGGTCCACTGGAGGGAGGCCCTCAGGTAAACTACACCCCTGGCTGGCCCAGTTTACACAGGACAGGCCCAGGGGGAGAAGCGTAGAAACAGAGGAGCCGGAGCCAGCTCTCTCTCTCTCTCCCCCTCCCCGCGCCAGGCGCTCTCCTCCTCGTGTCTTTGGATCGACGTATCCTCACGCCTCGAGGACGGATTTTCCTGCTATCTTCTAAATAAAATAGAGCTGTAATGCTGATTTGTCTAAGAGCTATAACACGGTCCATTCGAGACCTGAGAGCTGTGACACGCTGAGGGGCTTTAATGTCCGTCCCTCCAAATCTTGGTTGTGGCGAGACAAAAAGTTGAGGAACAAACCCTCGCGTGACACTTCCAGTGTGACTCTTGGTATAATCTCATTATGAAACAATTTAATAGTTTAACTTTGAGGCCCAAGGGAAGTGGGCCCTGGCCACAAACCTTGCGGCCTGGTATCTCGAGGCCTGGAAATTATGCCAGGCACAAGTGCCCGCGTTGTCTCCTACGGGACCGGAGGACCGGAGGGGTTTATCTCATCATAAGCCGCAGGTCAAAGGTGAGGAGAAGTTCAGGAATGTGCCAGTTTCCCACTCCCCATGGCTAGTTTAAGGCTCAAGCAGATTTCTAATAATTGATTAGCAACTGATTTCAAGTAAGCAGTTAGTAGTGGATTATCTTTTTGCATGTTATTGGCTGTCTGACTCTATCCCTGAATAGATGCTGTGCAGCTGACAACAAGTAGATTTTCATCTTCTTGGCAGAGAGAGCTCGCTGCCTCTTTGAGCGTGGAGGCAGTTCTCCTCTGACAGTGAGTGGTTCTGGAGACCAAAGGCGATGGGCTCTGGGTGTGCTTCCTTCCATCTCAAAACAAAAGTGAAACTTGGTCCAAAAGTATGGGTTGGGGTAAAGCAGCTGATGACTTTACACGAGGAGGCAGCTGATGGGTGTGCTGTTGGACTGTCAGAAAAAAGAGAGACTAACCTTGCAATTGCACTACCGCACAATTGCACTCATCTCACACGCTAGTAAAGTAATGCTCAAAATTCTCCAAGCCAAGCTCCAGCAATACGTGAACCGTGAACTCCCTGATGTTCAAGCTGGTTTTAGAAAAGGCAGAAGAACCAGAGATCAAATTGCCAACATCCGCTGGATCATGGAAAAAGCAAGAGAGTTCCAGAAAAACATCTATTTCTGCTGTATTGACTATGCCAAAGCCTTTGACTGTGTGGATCACAATAAACTGTGGAAAATTCTGAAAGAGATGGGAATACCAGACCACCTAAACTGCCTCTTGAGAAATCTGTATGCAGGTCAGGAAGCAACAGTTAGAACTGGACATGGAACAACAGACTGGTTCCAAATAGGAAAAGGAGTACGTCAAGGCTGTATATTGTCACCCTGCTTATTTAACTTATATGCAGAGTACATCATGAGAAACGCTGGACTGGAAGAAACACAAGCTGGAATCAAGATTGCCGGGAGAACTATCAATAACCTTAGATATGCTGATGACACCACCCTTATGGCAGAAAGTGAAGAGGAACTAAAAAGCCTCTTGATGAAAGTGAAGGAGGAGAGCGAAAAAGTTGGGTTAAAGCTCAACATTCAGAAAATGAAGATCATGGCATCGGTCCCATCACTTCATGGGAAATAGATGGGGAAACAGTGGAAACAGTGTCAGACTTTATTTTTGGGGGCTCCTGGTGGCTTAAAGGTTAAAGTGTCTGCCTCCAATGCAGGAGACTCAGGTTCGATCCCTGGGTCGGGAAGATCCCCTGGAGAAGGAATGGCAATCCACTCCAGTATTCTTGCCTGGAGAATCCCATGGACGGAGAAGTCCACGGGGTCGCAAAGAGTCGGACACGACTGAACGATTTCACCTTTAAAATCACTGCAGATGGTGACTGCAGCCATGAAATTAAAAGACGCTTACTCCTTGGAAGAAAAGTTATGACCAACCTGGATAGTATATTCAAAAGTAGAGACATTACTTTGCCGACTAAGGTCCGCCTAGTCAAGGCTATGGTTTTTCCTGTGGTCATGTATGGATGTGAGAGTTGGACTGTGAAGAAAGCTGAGCGCCGAAGAATTGATGCTTTTGAACTGTGGTGTTGGAGAAGACTCTTGAGAGTCCCTAGGACTGCAAGGAGATCCAACCCGTCCATTCTGAAGGAGATCCACCCTGGGATTTCTTTGGAAGGAATGATGCTAAAGCTGAAGCTCCAGTACTTTGGCCACCTCATGAGAAGAGTTGACTCATTGGAAAAGACTCTGATGCTGGGAGGGATTGGGGGCGGGAGGAGAAGGGGACGACCGAGGATGAGATGGCTGGATGGCATCACGGACTCGATGGATGTGAGTCTGGGTGAACTCTGGGAGATGGTGATGGACAGGGAGGCCTGGCGTGCTGCGATTCATGGGGTCGCAGAGTCGGACAGGACTGAGCGACTGAACTGAACTGAACTGAACTGAACTCTGACTCATAGTCCAGAGCTCCCTGTTTATTTCAAGCTCCAGGTTCTCTTTTATCCTTTGACAAAAGCATTAGGTCAGAGGTTTGACATTTTTAGTTTCCCCGCTGCCGCCTATGGGGTCACACAGAGTCGGACACGACTGAAGTGACTTAGCAGCAGCACCCAGGTTTACTGTACTTAACTTGTGGTTACATTGTAACTCATGCTAACTTCCTCAGTTTATTTCTTATCTTTCTAAATCCTGTTTGCCCCTGGCATCTCAAGATCATTATCTCCTAAAAAGGCTTCTAGCTATTCTTAATTAATCCTAAACCCTAAACTCAGCAAACTTCTTCTGCCATAAACATTCCCTTCACAAACCTGTCTCAGATGGTTATTTTATAGATTATTTTCTGGGCACAACCGTAGATGGCTTTGTGCTTTCTCATGCTTCTCTCAAGCACCTTAACATTCTTTCCAGCCAACTCAACCGAAGAAAGCAAACAACAAGTCAGAATCAGAAGGACTAACTCCTTCATCCCGGGGCTGTGCCTGCGAGATGAGGAGATGGGGTTGGGGCCGAGCCTCCATTTTGTCAGTAATGCCTGACGTGGCTCCTGACCATCACGGTTTGATGGCAACAGCAAATGTGTGTGAACTTGGCTTCTAGGCATGAGGACCACAAGAGTTTGAGGGGGTGTTCTTGTGTGTGCCACCCCAGGGTCTGCGGTTTAATGTTACTGAGACCCATTCCCTTTCTTTCCTTGTTCTTTTCTTTTTAAAGACAAAACTGGAGAGGTACTACCTCTCAATTCAGTTGATTTAGTGACAAAACTGGTCCTCCTTAATGCTGTGCACTCCAAGGGAAGCCGTCTAAGGAGTTTGATGAAAAAAGCATAATGGAGAAAAGCTTTGTCAATCAGCAAGACAAGGCTGAGTCTGCTTCTGCAGGAATTATCTAGAAACACTGGGGTCCTGTTACGGGCCAAACGGTGTCCCCGCCAACCCCCAGGACCTCAGAATGTGAAAGTGGCATTTGGAGATGCCTTTAAAGAAGAAGTTAAAGTAAAATGAGGTCACATGGCTGGGCCCTGAGCCGATATGACTGCTGTCCTTTTAAGAAGAGGAAACAGCACAGATGCCCAGAGGGAGGATGACGAAGACATGTGGAGAAGATGCCCTCTACGAGCCAAGGAGAACAGCGATCAGAAGGATCCAGCCTTCCTGGCGCCTTGATCATGGATGTCCAGGTCCAGAGCTGAGATGATGAATTTCTGTTGTTTAAGCTCCGGAGTCTGTGCTGCTGTGTTATGGAAGTCACAAGGAGACAGTTTCAGATTTCAAGAATCACAATGACTCCTTTTGGGCTTCTCCATGCAGATAAGTGCCTAAGCACAGAAATGGTTCTGTTAATTTGCATCATAGTAGTGTTCTCGGTCAAGTTTATATTTTTAAGGGTTTTTTTTTTCTCTTTCAGTCACCTGGTGGCAGTCATCTGGTTCCAGTTTTGCCTGCTCTCTTTAGAATGTGAACAGAGGCAGATGTGGCACGTCGCCCTGGGCAGGGGAGATGCAGGCAGGAGTCCCAGGGGCGCCCCTGGGGTTGAGGAGCTGAGCGAGGTCCTTCCGCACGTGGCGACCACGTGGGCCCAAACGTCTGAGTCATCCCTCGGTGGTGCGCTCTGTACACCCACACCTGAAACACACCCTCTGAGCCCCGGGTCTGGAAATCACATGCCACTTCAGTTGTGACAGAGAAAGGCCAGCCCATTTTCTGAGGTGCTGGGATCCCGTCCCGGGGGAGGATGGGCATCGTCCAGCTGTGGCGGTGCCCTTCACATTGAGTTGGATGCATGCGAACTCCCAGATCTGGGGAACTGTGGCCCTTCCCGTCCGGCTCAGACCTGACACCTGGTTTCGACCTGCTAAGGTGGCGAGAGCCAGAGTCCTCCTCTTCAAGGCGCTCACAGCTTACCAAAGGAAGACAAACCCCCCTTTGATACGAGAGAGAACTTGGTGAGAAAACATATTGTGGAGCACTTTGCAACTTAGGAAGCACTGTTAATCAACATTTATTAAGTATTTATGTTTACATTTGATTTTCATAATAACTCCTGGACACAGGTAAAGTAGGAACCCTAATCTTCACTGTACAAATAAGGAATTGAGGACAAAAGAGCTTAGTAACTTGTCTAAGACGACACAGGCAGTTAAGTGGCAAAAATGGGACACAAATGGAGGTGTTTGATTACAGAGAGAGATAGGACAGGAGGGCGGAGGTTAAAGAGAAACGTGAAGAAGCGGGCTGATGGGCCGAGCCTCGGGTGGGGCAGAGGCCGGGTGGCGGACGACCCAGACAGGGGCCTGGGAAGAGGGAAGGACGGAAAGGGGGCTGGACAGATGGAGGAGCTGGGAGGCCGGAGTCGCATTCCTTCGTACCCGATTCCAGGTCTTCATTATTCATGTTCAGTGGCGTAAGGTGACCGCCAAGGCTAGAACACTGTCACAGTCATCTTCCCAGAACCTGACCTGATTCCTGGCACTTTACCTCAGATACGCAGATGACACCACCCTTATGGCAGAAAGTGAGGAGGAACTAAAAAGCCTCTTGATGAAAGTGAAAGAGGAGAGCGAAAAAGTTGGCTTAAAGCTTAACATTCAGAAAACGAAGATCATGGCATCCAGTCCCACCACTTCATGGGAAATAGATGGGGAAACAATGGTAACAGTGTCAGACTTTATTTTTCTGGGCTCCAAAATCACTGCAAATGGTGACTGCAGCCATGAAATTAAAAGACGCTTACTCCTTGGAAGAAAAGTTATGACCAACCTGGATAGTATATTCAAAAGCAGAGACATTACTTTGCTGACTAAGGTCCATCTAGTCAAGGCTATGGTTTTTCCTGTGGTCATGTATGGATGTGAGAGATGGACTGTAAAGAAGGCTGAGTGCCGAGGAACTGATGCTTTTGACCTGTGGTGTTGGAGAAGACTCTTGAGAGTTCCTTGGACTGCAAGGAGATCCAACCAGTCCATTCTGAAGAAGATCCACCCTGGGATTTCTTTGGAAGGAATGATGCTAAAGCTGAAACTCCAGTACTTTGGCCACCTCATGCGAAGAGTTGACTCATTGGAGAAGACTCTGATGCTGGGAGGGATTGGGGGCAGGAGGAGACGAGGACGACCGAGGATGAGATGGCTGGATGGCATCACAGACTCGATGGACGTGAGTTTGAGTGAACTCCGGGAGATGGCAATGGACAGGGAGGCCTGGCGTGCTGCGATCCATGGGGTCGCAAAGAGTCGGACACGACTGAGCGAATGAACTGAACTGAAGGATGTTGTAAACACAGCTGACCCCATGGCTGGAGGGTGGCTGGGCTTGGGGAGGGGGGGGGGAGGGCCCGAGTCAGAGGTGCCAGGGGACAGGGCGAGTCCCGTCTCCCCTGGTGGGAACCTGACCCGCGGTTCAGTCAAGGCGACATCGCATGTTCTGCCGTCACTGAAGATGCTGCTGCTGCTGAGTTGCTTCAGTCATCCTGAAGCTCCTTAGCCCTCCAGGCTCCTCTGTTCATGGGATTGCCCAGGCAAGAGTACCAGAGTGGGTGGCCTTCCCCTTCTCCAGGGGATCTTCCTGACCCAGGGTGTGAACGCAGGTCTCTCCCATTGCTGGGAGATTCTTTACCCTCTGAACCACCATGGAAGCCCCAGTTGAAGATAAAACGAGACCCAACTGTTTTTGCAGGCCTTGAGTCAGAATCTCTCATAAGGAAAGAAAAAGAGTGGGGTGGGGGGGTAGGGGGAGACCTCACAGCTGTCACCCTCGTCCTTGCCCTGCTGACCGTGAGTACAGCTGAGCCCGTGAAAGGGGATTTCTTGTCCCCAGAACTTCCCCTCTCCTCCCACGCTGGGGCCTGGATTCCGGGCTATTTTCACTCCACCCCTTATGGAAACAGGAAACAGCTTCAGAACAGCTTGTTTATGTGAGCTATTACAGGTTCAGTTTAAACATCATTTCCTCCAGAAGGCCCAGCTGACCCCCCTGGCTGGACACCCCCTGACCTGGTTCCCGCTCCGCCCTCCAGCTCCACTTCCTCTCTGCAAAGGTTCCTTTAGACCCCTGCCCCTTCCCCGCCTGCCCGCCGAGGCAGGGGCGGTCCGCCTCGTCTGAAGAAGGCAGGAAGGGCTTGACGCCAGGGCTTTCATCGGTGGCTGGGAATTCACGCTTCCCCTTGACGCTGGCCTCTTCATTTTCCATCTTCGACTTCTTTTTATATAAGGAAAGGGGGCTTTCCTGTCAACGGGCTTATTTCTAGGAACCAGACCACAAAATTTCCTGCCGCAAAGCGTGGTGGAGGGTCCGTGCTCAGCGGCCACAGTCGCTCTGGCTGTAACCCACACGGGCGGCCTTGCAGATGACCTTGGGGCCGGGGGGGGGGGGGTGCCTGCGGCCCAGGCCGCCGGCTTCCCACCCCAGACAGCGCTCGCAGGGGAGGCAGGATGGGCAGGCCACAGACAGCGTGCTGAGTGAGGGCACGTCCTGGGAACGCTCTGATGTAAACAGAGTCTGGTTTTAAAGAGAACATTTTTTTAAAGTGTTTATGATGATAAAATACACATAGCATCCAGGTTACCACCTGAACCATTCTGAAGCGCAGCCTTCGGGGTCATTAAGTACAGACTCTGCGCGCCTCCATCCATCCCCCGACTGCTTCATCTTCCCCGAGTGAGACTGCCCCGTGAAACAACAGCGACTCCCGGCTCCCCCGGCTCCTGGCACGCGCGTCCTAAGCTGTGTCTCTGAGAATCTGACTCCGCCGGAGCCCTCCTAGAAGTGGGGTCGGGTGGCATCCGTCTCTTTGGTCCGGCCACGCTCACTGAGCTTAAGTCCTCTGGGCTCGTCGGCGCTGTGGCCTGCGTCAGGCTGTCCTTCCCCCGAAGCGTGAGCCGGACCCCACTGTCCACTGCGGCGCTCCGGTGTCCTGCCGTCTGTGGACGGAGCGAGCCGGGCGCACAGACGCCTCTTCCCGGCTGTCTGCTCGGTGGTCCGGGGAGCGCCCCGCGAGTGTGTTCGGGGAAGCGCACGGACTGAACCCGCCGGCCTCCAGGCACCATGGTAACCGTTTGCATGAGCTGTTTTATGACGGGAGATCCCGGATCAGGAACGCGGAACTAATAAGCCTGAACTGAACTGAACTGAACTGATCTGATGCCAAAGAGTAGATCTACCTACGTGACTGGTTTTTGGTTTGGAATGGAGCAGAGTGATGGACTGCATGAGACTCTTTCCTTCATGATGCATCTTGGTTTAAGAGTCTGAGCGACTCCGGGAGCCGGTGATGGACAGGGAGGCCTGGCGTGCTGCGATTCATGTCCGCAAAGAGCCGGACACGACTGAGCGACTGAACTGAACCGAACCTGAAGAGTTCAGGAAAGGTCTAAAGGAGACGCCGCGCGTCCCTCCACTTCCCGGAATCCCTCTCGCCAGCATCCATCTTGGCTGAGCGATGCTGCGCCACCAGGAAAGACTGAGTTAGAGTGATTGGCCAGAGACCACCCGGAAACTGATCCCATCTCCATAAAACAGAGACTGGGGGCCGCCGCACGACCCCCCGCCCCCCCACTCCCACCCCGTGCTGTTTTCTTTCCAGGGCATTCGAGGACCTGCCTGGCGCTTCCTCAGCGTCTGTCTGTCCCGGTTCAGAGAGGGGCCTCTGAGCTCCAAGTGTGCTTCTTGTTTTGAGTCACAGGCTGCTGGCCGCTGCTCAAACACATCTCTCTGTTTATCTAAAGTTTTTCCCTGTAAATAAAGTCAGAATAGGGTTTCTTACCCTGCCTTCCAGGCAAAACCTTAAGGGCCTAACTCTCTGCAAGGTTCAGTTCAGTTCAGTCGCTCAGTCGTGTCCGACTCTTTGCGACCCCATGAATCGCATCACACCAGGCTACATGTGTCTCCTTGGACAATTCATTTCCGAGTGTTAGACAAGAGCCCAGTTTCGGGCCCTGGAAGGGGGTCCCTCTTCCTGCAACAGAGCCATCATTAGGATCAATGGACTCAATTATTGCAGTTTATGGACTGGGATAGAGACCTTTTTGGTGGAGATGTGATAAAGTTTGGGGCAAATAGGGAAGGGGCCGGTTCTGTTTAGATCTGGTTCTGTGCAGAGGCAGTGGAAAAGGTGCCGTGGAAGGCCTCCTGCTCTCTGAGTCTATACAGACATGTCTATAAATACCTGTACGGGCTATGCAAGGATCAGTGCAGAAAGAGCTCAGACCAGAGGGGACGGCTTCGGGACCCTCCTGGTGGGCACTGCACGCCTCCCTGGGCCCCTTGGTGGTCCCCATCTCCCGCCCCGGAGAGTAACCAGGTATCCAGCAGCGCCGATGCACCTGCGCCCCGCACTGTGAGCAGGTCCCTTCATCCGGCGCGATGCGCGCGCACACGGCCGCGCTCCGGAAGCTGAGCCCCGGGGGTGGAGGACCGGCTGGGCAGCCGGGGGCAGGGCGCGCGCTCAAGGGCATCTTTGTGCCCCCAGCACTCGGCGCGGGCCTGGAGAACAGATGGCCTCAGTAAATGTTTGCCGAGGGAGCCCATGAATGGGCGTTTTGTCGCTGGACCTTTTCAGTTTTTTGCTCCCCGCTCTCCCTGAAATAACAGCTGCTTTCTGGGCCGCGTCTCTCGTTCTTGGGCCGCTGGACTCCTCTTCAGGGCCGGGAAGAAAACACCAGGAAGGGACCCGCCCGGCAACCACGCTCTGGGCACTGCAGGTCTACGCTCTAGGAGGGGCTCGGGGGCGAGGGGCCGGGCTGGCACCCTGGCAGGAAAGGGGCTGTGACGCTGAAGACCCCCAGTGCTCTGAGCCGCCGGCCGCCCCCCTCCCCTCCTCCCCCCTCCCCGTCCCCTCCTCCTCC
>SJYX01001669.1:28041-44550 GCA_006410675.1 Oreotragus oreotragus
GTCGTCCCCTTCTCCTCCTGCCCCCAATCCCTCCCAGCATCAGAGTCTTTTCCAATGAGCCAACTCTTCGCATGAGGTGGCCAAAGTACTGGAGTTTCAGCTTTAGCATCATTCCCTCCAAAGAAATCCCAGGGCTGATCTCCTTCAGAATGGACTGGTTGGATCTCCTTGCAGTCCAAGGGACTCTCAAGAGTCTTCTCCAACACCACAGTTCAAAACCATCAATTCTTTGGCACTCAGCTTTCTTTATAGTCCAACTCTCACATTCATACATGACCACTGGAAAAACCATAGCCTTATCTAGACGGACCTTTGTTGACAAAGTGATGTCTCTGCCCTTTAATATGCTGTCTAGGTTGGTTATAACTTTCCTTCCAAGGAGTAAGCATCTTTTAATTTCATGGCTGCAGTCACCATCTGCAGTGATTTTTGGAGCCCAGAATAATAAAGTCAGCTTCTGTTTCCACTGTTTCCCCATCTATCTGCCATGAAGTGATGGGACCAGATGCCATGATCTTAGTTTTCTGAATGTTGAGCCTTAAGACAACTTTTTCACTCTCCTCTCACTACATATGCAGGATATTGTTTATGGTGAAAGGGACTCAAAAGGGCGAGATTTTGAGTCATGTAGAAACAGAAAATAATGGAAGAAGAAGTATCTAGGATGTCCCCGATGGCTCAGAGGTAAAGAATATGCCTGCTATGCATGAGATGTGGCAGGAGCCAGAGGTTCAGTCCCTGGGTAGAAGGAAAGCAGATTCAAATTCCTGTACAGGGCATGTCCTTGGAGTAGGTGGTGGAAGAAAAGCGGATTTAAATCCCTGTGCAAGGCATGTCCTTGAAGCAGAAGGAAAAAAATACCTCAATGATTTATATTATTCTCACACTCAATTTGTTGAGGCTTCTTTTTAATATACCAACTATAATTAAGAGTAGTAAGTAGAAATGCCAAGGAGAAGATACCTATGTCGATTCTTTAAGGTTCAGTCATGTTCAGCCGAAACAACAGAAAGCATTCATGAAACAAGTGTTACATGGAGAATGTAGTGATCATTAGTAACTTTTCCTTGCTTACCTTTTCCATAATACCCTAGACAAGTTTCTTAATTTTTCTTCCAAATTATTTGTTTACCTATGGGTGTACTTACATGGGGGTGATTGTACTTATTTTGTGGAATTGCTTTTCAATATGTATTTGTTGAATGGATAAACATTACTATTAAGTAAAGTGTAGGGTAAACTCAAGTAAAATAGATAGACCACAAAACTAGAAATCTTCTCTACTGTATGTCTTCTAATAATTCTGTGGAAAGGTAAGTTTTGATTATGGAAGGTGATTAACTCCTTGGAATAAAATCCCTTGTCTCTTTTATTCTTTGGTTTTGGTCCAACTTTTTGTCCACTATATTTATTAATTTAAAAGAAAGAAAGAAAGCAGGATCCCCAGGTTGCTATTGAGAAGGCGGTGGCTGGGTGGTAGGGCAGGATGTGATGAAAACTGGGAATTTAAGAATGATAATATTAAGGAACTTCCTATGGAGAATATGTTGGTGATTGAATTATTTTGATAGTAATAAGTAATACTAGGTTGATTTTGGGCTCAGAAGACAATTGTCAATCAGCAACCTGATGGCATAGAAATCATTGTTTCTTAAGTTTTATCTAGCTCAGAAGAATAGTCTCAGTTGGAAAATTAAAAGAAAGTAAATACCACATCCTAAACCTTAGGGGAGTTTTCACTTAAAAATAGTCTATCTTTGGATAAAGTAAAACATATGAAATAAGATTTATAATGAGAACTTTTCTCAATATATGTAAAATATACAATGAATTTTTCCTTTGGTGCCCTCTGTTTTGCTTTTTTTGTTTTGCTTTTTGTTTCCCTCTGGAAATGTTTGTCAAAACAGGTGATTGCTTTTCTAATCTTTTTTTTGAAAGTATTGTTATGATTTAGTTTCTTTTTAGGCATCTCCCTTACTCCCTGGCTGATAAAGTATACATATATTAAACTTTCAAAATTCATAGTCTTTCATTCTACACAATATGCACAATTGAGAGTTCAGAAATAAGGAGAAGTAAGCAATCTAACATGAATACAGAACAAATAGTGAGGCAAATGTGGGAAAAAATGAGGCTTGTTTTCGATTTAGGCAGGAAATACCTATGAAGGTTACTAAAGCTTAATTCCTACTAGAATCATCAAGGATCTTCTTGCTATAGGGTATGTTATCTCATGATAATAATAAATAATGCAGCTTCTGATTGAATCTTATTATGTGGGAGGTAGCATAGGCATTTTACATATATTATATGAACAAAACAATATTGAGGTGAGGCAGGTCTTATAATCTCTGTGAGCACCTGTTGTGGACTCACTGAGAGATTTAGGAATCTGTTCAAATCTATAGTGATGGGATTGGGATTTTAACTGAACCCAACAGGGCTTCCCTGATGGCTTGGTTGGTAAAGAATCCGCCTGCAATGCAGGAGACCCTGGTTCGATTCCTAGGTCAGGAAGATCACCCAGAGAAGGGATAGGCTACCCACTCCAGTATTCTGGCCTGGAGAATTCCATGGACAGTCCATGGGGTCACAAAGAGTTGGACATGACCAAGCGACTTTCACTTTCACATGACCCCCAAATCAGTCTTTTGCTCACTGGCAGATAACTAGTTTTACATATTACTAGAACTCCAGATGGAGGAGGTAATTTTCTATTCTGTTATTTTGCTGTTTTTGTTCATTTGCTCAGTCATGTTTGACTGTTTGCAACTCCCATGGTCTGTAGCCTGCTGGGTTTGGGTAGCCATTCCCTTCTCCAGAGGATCTTCCCAACCCAGGGATCAAACCGAAGTCTCCTGCACTGAAGGCCGATTCTTTACCATCTGAGCCACCAGGGAAGCCCACGTAGGGAGAAAACAGCTAACAAATATCCTGCTAATATTTTATGGGCCCATGGAGGGAGTGATATATAATCCACTATTACCTCTTTCTACTGAGACAAGGCCAGGCTTTACAATCCTTCCCAACATAGGCATTCAGGAACTCACGGCCAATGTATTCCAAGTTTATGCCCCAATGAAGTCTATTTGTAATTTCTGATAAAATAGATCCCTTTTTTAATGATGAAAGGGATTATCAGAATCTTCAAAGTCAACAACACTGCATAATGCAATTTTGCATTCTCTGTAAGTTTGCCAATGAACTGGTATTGCAATGAGAAAAACTACTGATGAGAGGGGATACAGAATATAGAATGAGTAATTACTTACAACTGGAGAATTCCAGGGGGCAGGAATGTTCATCCATTGGAAAATTGTGCAACTGTAACTGGCACTCAGCATCAATTGTCAGCCTAAGTAGAAAGATATGATGCAAAGGTTTTAGACAGCTTAAAAAATTTTAAATATGTATTAGCACACTTTCTAATAACCATTTATTTTTATTCCTGGACAGTATCTTACCCATTCTTATTGATAATACAAGGTGATCCTCACTGAAGAAATTCATTGAGTCCAGGATAAACTTGTGTAAGACTTAATGTCCATTTATTTTCCCAGACTAAACAATAAAGTCTCATTGACCTCAACTTCACTTATTCAATACTTATTATCCCATATTTTTTTTGGCAAATTAACTGCACACATGGGATTGCTCAGTGAATTCACTTAACTTACTTAATAGAACAAACTCTTTTAAGAAGTTAAGCTCATTTACTGTTTGCATGTAAATGAATGCAGATAATTCTCAGAACTTATCTGCTAATTACAGCAGAACCTTCTGCATGTAAGTACTTGTTAGCTGTTAGATTTAAATTACTATATGTGAGTTTAAAAATACCTGTGTTTCACAACAGAGTATTAAGTATCCTTACAAAGGAACTCTATAAAGCAATTATATAGGATGTTAAAGAGTAGAAGAATATCTAGTAGCAGTCAGATGTTAAATGCACAGATGTATCAGAAAAATGTCTATCATGGATTCCCTGAAAGAAAGTGAAAGTGAAGTTGCTCAGTCGTGGCCCACTCTTTGTGACCCTGTGGACTGTAGCCACCAGGCTTCTCCACCCGTGGGATTCTCCAGGCAAAAATACTAGAGTGGATTGCCGTTTCCTTCTCCAGGGGATCTTCCCGACCCAGGGATCGAACCTGGGTCTCCCACATTGCNTGAAAGTGAAGTTGCTCAGTCGTGGCCCACTCTTTGTGACCCTGTGGACTGTAGCCACCAGGCTTCTCCACCCGTGGGATTCTCCAGGCAAAAATACTAGAGTGGATTGCCGTTTCCTTCTCCAGGGGATCTTCCCGACCCAGGGATCGAACCTGGGTCTCCCACATTGCAGGCAGATGCTTTTAACCTCTGAGCCACCAGGGAAGCCCTTGGAGTCCCTGAGGTGCTTATTAAACATACAGATTTTCTTTCCCAATAGAGGTTAGAACTCTAGGAAGGATAAAATTTAAAGGAGTCCTAGATGTTTTGACCACATTTGGGGAAGTATGACTATAATGTTAAATTGTGATGGTGATAGGTTGATGATATTTAAAATTCCATATTTGTTAGCTATACTTCTTATAATTACAGATATCAATCTTAACATTAAAAATTTATTTTATAAACCTTTTATATTAAAAGGTCAGCATAAATTTAATTTTTCTATGGTATAATAGAGCAATTACTGGTCCTAAGATATAACTAATCATCATTGAGCCCCTAATTGTCAGCATGGCACTACGTAAGGTGAATTTTTCTCTCATTCAGTAAGTGTTATTATGGCTTTATTGTACTTGGACTTGTCCGAAGTGACAAAGCTAGTGTCATGGTTGAGATGTGAGCCCAAGACTGTGTCTCCAAAGCTGGAAGTTTTTATCATTGTCACTCAGTAATTACATGCTCTTCCAAAGAAAAGATAAGCTTTATTCATAAGTGAAATTGTAATTAAATTTGATATTTTATTAGTATCATTTCTCCAAATTAAACTGGAATTGTTAAAATAGAAGATAATACAGATTGCAGATAGTTACACAGATATATATCTATGCACATATATACACATTTGTAACTCATTATAGATAAGCAACAAGAATGAAATCATCTCTTTATATAGATTAGCAAACTCATTCAAATCTTGGCTTCCATAATTAAATATTGTATAGTGTTTCTCTAAGTTAATAGAAGTAAAAAATAACTAAAATATTATGGGACTGATAAAGGGACTTCAGATAGCATAACTTTACTTAATACTTCAAAAGCTAAACTGAGCTCTTATTTAGCAGACAAAATTTGATATCCAGTAGATTCTAATTCCAATCATTACTACTGCTAAGTCACTTTAGTCGTGTCCAACTCTGTGAGACCCCATAGACAGCAGCCCACTAGGCTCCCCCATTCCTGGGATTCTCTAGGCAAGAACACTGGAGTGGGTTGCCATTTCCTTCTCCAATGCATGAAACAGAAAAGTGAAAGGGAATTCGCTCAGTCGTGTCCTACTCTTAGCAACCTCATGGACTACAGACCACCAGGCTCCTCTGTCCATGAGATTTCCCGGGCGAGAGTACTGGAGTGGGGTGCCATTGCCTTCTCCAATTCCAATCATTACCTCACATCTAATTTAATAAAACCCATGATGAAATCAAAACATATGCATAGAAAAGTGAAAGGGAATTCGCTCAGTCGTGTCCTACTCTTAGCAACCTCATGGACTACAGACCACCAGGCTCCTCTGTCCATGAGATTTCCCGGGCGAGAGTACTGGAGTGGGGTGCCATTGCCTTCTCCAATTCCAATCATTACCTCACATCTAATTTAATAAAACCCATGATGAAATCAAAACATATGCAATGAATTTCTTTTGCAATTGTGGCTGTTTTTCCTACTAACTGATGTAACTCTGATGACAAGAGCTATGGATCCAGTTTAAAGTATTGAATTTTATATCTTGAATATTACATATGGCATAAAATATACATCAGAAGGGCATTTAACATGAAATATTTTGAAGCTATAAGATCCTGGATACTAAAATTTAGAAGAATCACATTATTCATATTTATTACTGAAAATACATACAAATAATTTAAATGTCTGCTTGTGCTTACTTTTTTATTAGTTTCTATGTTAAACACTGGAGAAGGCGATGGCACCCCACTCCAGTACTCCTGCCTGGAAAATCCCATGGACAGAGGAGCCTGGTAGGCTGCAGTCCATGGGGTCGCTGAGGGTCGGACACGACTGGGCGACTTCACTTTCACTTTTCACTTTCATGCATTGGAGAAGGAAATGGCAGCCCACTCCAGTGTTCTTGCCTGGAGAATCCCAGGGACAGGGGAGCTTGGTAGGCTGCCGTCTATGGGGTCGCACAGAGTCGGACACGACTGAAGCGACTTAGCAGCAGCAGCAGCAGTTAAACACTTTGCATATCACCCTATTTAGTCCTTATTACCACTCTGTAAGGTAAGAGTCATTAACTCTATTTTATAGAAATTTAAAATAAATGAAAGGTGCTCAGTTGCACTACTAGGGTAGGGGCATATGTCATGGCGGTAGAGGTACCTCCTTTGCCAATAATCCCCATCAGTTCTCACCTCATTCCTCTAAATTAAAATGTAACTAAGTAAAAACATCATACTTGCCATACAAATAAAACTTGGGATACTCCTAGCAGCTAGACCTCTGCTACCAGACAGCTGCCTCTAGTCCTGTGCATATTCTGAAGAGTTGCCACTCCTGTAGAAATCCTGGAGAATTGCCCTAATACCTACAAATAATACGATGCAGGAGCTTCCCAGGTGGCCTTATTGGTAACAAACCCGCCTTTCAGTGCAGGAGATGTAGAAGATGCGGCTTTGATCCCTGGGTTGGGAAGATCCCCTGGAGGAAGGCATGGCAACCCACTCCAGTAGTCTTGCCTGGAGAGTCCTACAGACAAAGGTACCTGGCAGGCTACAATCCATAGGGTCGCACAGAGTCAGACACAACTGAAGCAACTGAGCACAGGACAGTATGATACAGAGCTAATCGTCAAAGCCAGATTTGTCTGATTCTGAAGTGTGTGTACTTATCTACTCTGTTAACTTCATAATATACTCTCACCAATGAGAAACTTCAACATAAAAAATTCAAATGTATGCAATGATGAAGTGCTAAGATGATGGCATTAACTTAAGTCAAAAACCTGTCTAATGTTGGCTTAATATATACATTCAGAAAATAAATGATACCTCCTTTTAAAGTTTTCCCCAAGAATATCTATTCCAAAAATAGCAAAAAAAAAAAAGAATAAGAAGTCAAATAGCCTATCAATGTAGTGGGGAGTAGACGTTGTGAGATGGAATTCATTCTAGTTACGCCATTGTGCAGCTAAAAAGAAAAGGATGTACAGATTCCCACATCAAAAATTCTCCTTCTCCTTTAATAATGGTTTTCTTGGAAACAGAAACATTTCCAAGCGTATCAACTCCTAAGGATGACTATTTTTTAGTGTCCATATTTTAAAGTAGCAGGACATACACATAAAAGCCAAGACTGGTATAAAGGTTAGATGATCTCATAAAGGCAAGGGACATTTCATATCCCTGTGAGAAAAGAGTTCCTACATCAGTCACAGAAAATGTTTTACCTGCATCCTTTGAAAAAGTTCATTGACAAGAAAAAAACAACAACAACCTAATTTTGTAGCATCACATACTATTTTGCTCAAGCATGCCAATCCTGATTTAGATTTGACATCTTAGCTCTTTTTGTTCTAAGAGAACATAGCTGATCTTTGTTTTATTCCCAACAATTACTCATTTCCTTTTCCAAAAGAATACCTTAACGTGTAGAGCACTCGACCATCATTCCAAATTCTCAGCATCCTATTAGGGGTGGTTATCCAGTGTGCATCTGCCTTTTTGGAATTTCTGAAGAAAGTGTCTGGAATCCAGATTTTCCCCACCATGTTGCTATTCAGTCGGAGGACTTTAATGGTGCTGTTAAATTTCAGACGTCTGTCATACCATGTTTGGGCAAAAAATATATCGATTGTATATTCCTGTTTTAAAGAAAAAGGTGAAATGGAACATCCTTAATATAGTAGGATTGTATTATAGACCATTTGTTTGTATTTATCATTTATGATCTCATTGCCAATACAAAGCAAAGCTACTTTGGGTTTGAATGATCCAAAAGAAAGCAAAAGCTTGACTAAGGAGACTCACCCATCTTTTGTAGACGAGTTAACACATTATGAACAAATAGACCTGTGTAAATGAGTTCTGGCAAAAGATCATAGCCTTGATACAGTTGTTTGCATTTTGTATTTATGGGGCAGAGTTTCTCATGTTATTTTTGGGCAGCTAATTCTTTGTTGTGGGGGCAATTTTGTATATTTTAGGATGTTTACTAGCATTCTTAGCTTCTATCCACTAAGTGCCAATAGCACCAACAAAAAATCCCATCCCCAAGTCCTGACAACCAAAAGTATCTCCAGACATTGCCAATTGTCTCTTGGGGAAATCATTTAGTCAGGTTCAAAAAACCACTGCTACAGAGTAAAACAAAGTCCAGAACACTCAAAAACAGTTCTAAACTAGAGCTCTGGAATTTAGGTTGCCTCGCAATAAATTGAGGATACCAGAAGATCTAAGCAGTGTGAAGATAGAAAAGGGGAATACACCCTATACAAAAAATACTTTGTGCCCTGTCTGGCAGATGGCAAACACTCAGTGTAAGGTAACTAATTTTATTTTTTTACTATAACAATTGTCTTTTTTCTAAATAAGAAGAAATGCACCAGTTAAAAGATAATCTTTATTACTGTAGTCATCCAACCAGTCCATTCTGAAAATCAACCCTGGGATTTCTTTGGAAGGACTGATGCTAAAGCTGAAAATCCAGTACTCTGGCTATCTCATGCGAAGAGTTGACTCATTGGAAAAGACTCATGCTGGGAGGGATTGGGGGCAGGAGGAGAAGGGGACGACCGAGGATGAGATGGCTGGATGGCATCACGGACTCGATGGACATGAGTCTGAGTGAACTCCGGGAGATGGTGATGGACAGGGAGGCCTGGCGTGCTGCGATTCATGGGGTCGCAAAGAGTCGGACACGACTGAGCGACTGAACTGAACTGAACTGAATCTGTCACAAAACATATTCAAAAAGTGCTATGATGACAAGTAACTCTAATGATTACCCTCATGTACAGGATTGACTTTAATCAAAGAAAAGAAAGTTTGATGTGAATTAGACCTGGAGCCATAACACCCATGATCTATTTGGCTGTCATCTTTAGATTTTATTTAGTATTATTTTACAGCTCCATTTTAATCTGTATACACATGAGAAATTTAATGGAAAAAACCCCTAGTGTTCTTAGAGCATGACCCTAGTGTTCTTAGAATATGAGAGTTGAAGAATGGAAACTATCCACATTTCCTAGTCTAATCCCCTTAACCCATCATCATTTATGATGAAGAATACATATCAAAAGAAAAAAAAAAAAACACCAGAAACCACAGGGAGATTGTTTATTTGCCTAAGAAACACAGCTTGTCAGGATCAGACTAGAATCTCCTTCCTTTGCCTGATTTCTGTTGTTCTGGATTGTATCCTTGCAGTCCTGCCCTGTATCTCACTGGAACTGGCTGCATTTCCAATGGGGTAAGTCACACCACTTTGTTTACAATTTAATTCTATATCTGTAGTCCACAAGTAATGAAAGGGGAATCTGTTTTGCCAGTAGATAGAGTAACTCAAGAATGTCTGACCTACATTTTGGCAACACAAACACGTTTTAAAAGTCTTTAAACCATCATTTCATAAACTGTGATCCTGGGACAGTAGTTCCGGGTACCAGTATTCCTGAAATTATTAAGTTTTGTGTTAAAATAAACTACATGTATAACTGATTCTTCTTAGATGTTTACAATCTTCATCATAAGTCGAAACAGTCTGAGAAACATGCTGCCATTTGTTTCACGGTTAAACAAGCAAACCTATTTGCATGGAGGGTGCAGGTGGCCGTGCAGTTTTTTTAATCAGCCTCATTGAGAGCAATACATGTTTTTTTTGTATCTGATTCAGCAGAGTGTCCTTATTGCTTATTTGGTAAACAGCATTTTAAAGTTACCCTAACACTAATGTTATGTTACATTGTCCCACTCTATTCTACTCTGCCCTTTTCTGCTCCAAGCTAATTTGTTATTTCAGATTTTGATAAAAGCTTTATAGGAAAATAAAGTTACATTTGTTGTTAAATATAATGCACTATTTCTCCTCTGAGAAACAATTCTGATTTGAAGTATGACCTCTCCACACCATGAATATTCTAAAACACAGTAAAGCACTATATTTTATTTTATAGTAAGCAGTACCTACCAAATAAGCAATGAGTGTTGAATTTTAAGATTATAGCATTTTACACAAGTTAAAGACACATGTACCCCAATGTTCATTGCAGCACTGTTTATAATAGCCAGGACATGGAAACAACCTAGATGTCCATCAGCGGATGAATGGATAAGAAAGCTGTGGTATATATACACAATGGAGTATTACTCAGCCATTAAAAAGAATACATTTGAATCAGTTCTAATGAGATGGATGAAACTGGAACCAATTATACAGAGTGAAGTAAGCCAGAAAGAAAAACACCAATACAGTATACTAACACATATATATGGAATTTAGAAAGATGGTAATGAGGACCCTGTATGCAAGACAGCAAAAGAGATACAGATGTGTAGAGCGGACTTATGGACTCTGAGGGAGAAGGAGAGGGAGAGGGAGAGGGAGGGATGATTTGGGAGAATAGCATTGAAATATGTATACTATCATGTAAGAAATGAATTGCCAGTCTATGTTCAATGCAGGATGCAGGATGCTTGGGGCTGGTGTATGGGGATGATCTGGAGGGAAGATGTGGGGTGGGAGGTGGGAGGGGGGTTCATGTTTGGGAGTTCGTGTAAAAAAATAAATAAATACAAAAAAAATTAAAAAAAATAAAAAAAAATAAATTTTATATACATGATATTTAATTTTTAATACAAATCATTAAAAATAATTATATTACAAGAGGGAAAAAAGATATGAAACGTTCTCTCTCTTCCAATTTTTTTGGTAAGGAAAGTCCTTGTTATTTCCATGATAACACACTACCTCTCTAGTTTGCTAATGAAATATATAATTAGAAACTTACCATATTGATAGCATTCACTGGACCAATGCTATTCACATACATGTCTGTGTGAATTAATGTTGGTTTCACTGTAAAGAGAACCATAGAAATATATGTATATGAAGAAACATAATTTTTTAACACTTTAGCCCTTGTTATTCTAGAAATATTTATTTTGCTACATAAGAAGTGATTTATCCACAACTAATGTGGAGTCAGTGACTAATTCACTACATTTAGCTATTTGCTCTCAAAGAAATATCTCCTTTTAAGCACATTAAGGCATTAACTAAGCACAGCACAGCTTTGAAACTGATTTTCTTTTTAAGACTATATAAAAATGACTAAGCAAGAAAATACTGCACAGATTTTCTTCTTCCTTCTTCATATATCATGACTTTTATTATTTTTTTCTTAAAGCTCTTGAATCGATTTGGGCATTGTAACCTGACATGCCCCATATCGAAAAATAAATAACTATTGTGTGACCTAGAGAATAAACTGCATTAGAAATTTGAAGTAGACATAAAAAGCAACAAGTATTATGAATTGTTATTGAAATATTGCTCCCTGTTGATTCCTTTTATGACCACTTTATCCTCATTCACCTCTAGCCAACACAAAATCAATCTTCCTCAATGATTTAATGAATTCCGTGACTCATCAAATGAGAAAAACATATGGAAACCCAATACACACCTATTTGTCAAAGAGGACTGATAGTAAAAATCTTGTAGTATTACATCCATGGTCTAATGAATGCGCTCCATTTTCATTTACTATTTAATGAACAAGGATTCATAACATCCTTCTGGGCTTCAATTCAATAAGTACACCTCCCTCATCTTTATCCATTTTCCTTGAAGTGCCATGCTCTAATTTTCTGTGGGGGATTGGACTCTTCACCTATATTCTTGCCTTCACATTAGTAAGGCTATTTCTCTGACTCTGAACTTTGAGCGTGACCATTTGATTCACACTGGTTAATAATATATGGGCAAAGGTGAGTGTGCTAGCTCTAATTCCAAGCATTAAGCCTTATGAGCTTCTATTTTTTTCTCTTACGCTTTGCTGTCATCATGAGAAGGATACTCGTAGCTAGTCTGCTGGTCCCAGGAGGAGAATGAGAGAAAAGCTTTCTTAAATGAGCAGCCTCAACCTGGCTGACCTTAGATTAGGCCACCTCCAGCAAAGCGGCAAATAAATGCTTATTACTCTATACCTCTGAGATTTTGTGCTTGTTACACAGCTATAGATAACCAGTATGTCCTTCCTTTCTTTTAAACTAATTTTTACTAGAACACAGTTGATTTACTAGATTTACTAGAATACAATGTTGTGTTAGTTTCTGCTGTACAACCAAGTTCATCAGTTATACATACAGATATATCCACTCTTTTTTAGATTCTATTCTCATTTAGGTCATTAGAGATTGAGTAGAATCCTTATGCTATACAGTAGGTGTGTACTTGTTTTTGGTGTTACTTCACAAAGAAGCTGTCACTTTTTTTTTTCTATAGTCTCTCAGTCTAGGAAATTTTAAATTGCTATTTCTCAAGTTAGCCTGAAAAATTGTCTTTCCTCATTTTGAACTTATCGATGCTCCATCTACTCCCAGACTTGAATGCAGTTTATTGATTATTTTTACATTTAGTAAAAGTATCATTTATATCCTTCTGATTATTGAAATAGGCTGATGCTTTGTTCTAATGTGGTAGGCCTCTTTGTTTGTATAAAACCCACATCACAAGAGGCTTTAACATACCTCCTATATCAGGTCGAAGCTTATTATCATATCCTTCCAGGAGGTTGTTTAAGATGACTGTGACATCACCCTCCGGAACTTTTGGAGTCAAGACCCATGTTTTGTTAGAAGCATAATCTTCATAGTCATCATCAGACTTTTGTCTAGTGAGGCTAAGAAAAAAAAAAATATTGATCAAGAATCACATAGACTCCATCCAAGTTGACTTTTAGTCACAGACCATTGGTGGAAAATGATAAACAAAGTAGGGTGGTGGGAATGTGATACAATGGATTGCAGGGAAATTCTCAGCTGAGGTTTAGTCTAGCTAATTAAACTTCACAGACGTAGATTAAAATCTATTCAGGTGTACTCTTCGGTTTGCCAGAATGCTCTGTCCTCCCATCTATAAATACACCATGCTTTACCAGTTATCTTTGCCTTTTCCTTAGTTGATGTTCTTCCTGCCCACCTGCCCAACTTCACAAAGCACTTAGCAAGAAACAAATCACAAGAATGTTGCTGAAAGCAATGCTTAAATGATCATAATCTAGTCTAGGCGTTCAGGCATAATGTCGACTTCTTTCTCCTTTGAGAAGTTAACTTGTTCCAACTTATTAATGAAAGTAAGAGGCTGATAATTAGATTCACTCCCACAAACCACCAGACAAATCTCTCCCTCCTCAACTGAACTACTAAGGAGAGCTTCCGTCTTGCTGCGTTTTCCTCCTCCAGGGTGTGTGTATGTGTGCTTTTCTCCCCTCCCTTGCACTGAAAGCACGGGTGGTTCATTTTTCCTTGACTGCTAAGAACCTGGTACTACGAAGAAAGACGTGGCTGTAGACTTTAAAACACTCTTTATTATAGTAAAAGTTCCAAAGCTGGAAATTTATACTAATGGTTAACGTACTATGTATATAATCATAGAAATCAAACTATCTATTTTGAACGATCAAAAAGTGACATAATATTCTGTGATTCAGTTTTCTATGCCAAAACCTGTCAGAAAACCCACAACTAAACCCGAAGCTAAGGCTGATTTAGAAGGATATTGAAATTCCTATAGTTTGTCTCCTCCCTGCCCCAAACTCCATGCCCCTGCCCCCAGCACACACATACACATATGATGATCATAGTTTCCAGACCTAGTGGGAGTGCAAACCTTGCCATTTTCATCAATATTCAGTAAACATTGGTTACTTTTGATGTTTATGGTGAAATTAAAAATTACAAAATAATTTCTCATACTGATCCTCATCTTCAGTTTATTTGCTTAAAGATATGGTAAGAATGAATCTTGTCAGAAATCAAATCACTGTCACATTACCCTGAATATACATCATATTCTCAAACCATGCATTATACTCAATTTATATATATATATATATAAATATATATACAGATATATATTTGTATGTATAGACAGATAGATGACTAAAGATGGTAAGTCAAAGCTGATTTTGTGATTAATTTGGTTTGAGAATGAGGATGGGAGATGAAGTTTTAAAAGTAATCACTGGCATAGATCAACTTAGTAAGTAATCTTTTTATCCCTTCAAAGCTTTACAATAGGAAACATAAAACCTGAGTCACACACTCTCATGAAACCTAACATAGCCAGTCTTCAATCTTGCACTTCAGTTAGCATAAGAACTTAAACAAAATTTGAATTTCATAGATCACCCACAGAGGGTATATGTGAGGGGCTGGACAAAGCTTCAGTTAGCACTCAAAACTACTTCAGTGCAGGCAGAGAGCAGTTGTCTGATAGGAAAATTCCTCTTAAGCCTCAATTCATCATTTCTCTAGAGCACTGATGAACCCTGTGTAATAGAGTTCTAATCCTATGACCTGAATCTTACTAGTTTAAGAAGAAAAAAAAAGTTATCTGATAAAGAAAATTTCAAATCCCTCTCATAACTCATTGAGAAAAGAATGTAGTTGACCCATTGGATGTTGGATGTCATCATTATGAAATTTTATCACTGTTTAATTTGTTCAGGCAAAAGTGCATTTTCAAAAGAATCTCAACCTCTTGCTTCCTTTCTCCTGAAGCTTCTCTCTCTCCCTCCCTCTTTCCTCTCTAAAAAAAATGTACCCTATCAAAGTTTATTCAAGGGAAGGAAATATATATTAAATAGCTATGTTTATTGACAGTACTTACTCATACTAGCAAATAAATAATACAAGTATGATGGTGCCATGTTACTTATTACTATTTTCTGGAAAACCAGGAGGAAAAATACATTAAGTGAAAAGAAAAGGGATAGTTCTTTAAAGGAATACTACTTTCTAGAATTTCACCTAGTAATTCTCTTCGAGTTATCATCTGTTGGATGCCAAAATAGTAATCAAATAGATTATCTTAGGTAAAAGAGTCCATGACAGATTTGGTCATACTTTAGGATGCCTACTTAGCCACAAAGAGGTAAAATGGAGTAGAGAAATTAAGAGCATATACTCAGGAGTTAGAAAGTACCAGGTTTGACTTCCGGCTTCATATCTTGCCTGTCACTTACTCTTTTATGACCTTGGGCAAATGATTTAATTTTGCTAAAATTCACAAAGTTCTCATCTTTAAAATAGATTTAATACTAGTATTCTATCACACTTTTTGTGCAAGATAATGCTTGCTTCCCTGGTGGCTCGGACAGTAAAGAATCTGCCTGCATTGCAGGAGACTCAGGTTCGATCCCTGGGTTGGGAAGATCCCCTGGAGAAGGAAATGGTAACTCACTCCAGCATTCTTGCCTGGAAAATCCCATGGACAGAGGAGCCTGGTGGGCGACAGTCCACGGGGTCTCAAAGAGTTGGATATGACTGAGTGACTAACACTTTCAAGATAATGCTTATTAAGTGCTCAGCACAGTACCTGACACATAGCCCTGAAAGTAGATTTATATAAAAAGTTTCAACCTCATAACTAAAACCTGAATCTTTAGACACCACTTCCAGGCTTTGATCTAATATGGGCTGAGAAGAACTAAAAACAGATGTTATCCAGGAAGAAAAATAATGAACCCCTACATTATAAATAAATGAAGATTTTATTCTTTAGTGTGTTCCCAGCTGAGGTCTAAATTAATGGGGCTGATGAATAATCTGGGATTGTTTCCAGATTTGTTTAAAAAAAAAAAAAAAAAGAATCTTTCTCATTCAAAATTGGCTGTTTCTCCAGAATTCTCTAGAGTTAAGGCCTCCTCACTTATAGATGGGGCTCTAGTAATAATGACAATTAGATAAGGCATTCTGTGGAACTGTGAACTCCATGAAAAAGCCTAGGCAGAAATAGATTGATAATGATGCAAGAAAACTGATTAACAGTTGTGTGCCGAGAGCAAACTTGAACTTCTAGCTAAAGGCACCTACCTAAACGTAATGGCCTATGGAAGTGATTATTTCTTCTTGTACCCTTTATAAACTGAATATAATCTTGCAGAGGAAAAGGACTGAAATTAACGTTACTCTTAACTTACCATAATGAAAAACATTTTTTTTTTTGTAGGCTGAGTGATAAGTCCTAAAAGACAGTGCCAGAAAAGGTTGTGAAGTTTTCATCTTTGAAAACTTAAAAAAAAAAAAAAAAAAAAAAAAAAAACCTGTTAGAAAGCCA
>SJYX01001671.1:0-10067 GCA_006410675.1 Oreotragus oreotragus
GCCAGGAGAAGTGATGACAGAGGATAAGATAGTTGGATGGCGTCACCGACTCCATGGTCGTGAGTCTGGGTAAACTCCGAGAGTTGGTGATAGACAGGGAGGTTTGGCGTGCTGCGGTCCATGGGGTTGCAAAGAGTCAGACACGACTGAGAGACCGAACTGAACTGAACTTATCTGAAGGATGATCTCTAGATTACCAAAGGAGAGCTTTTTTTTCTTTTTACACTGGTACTGGTCACCTCTAT
Source organism: Oreotragus oreotragus (assembly GCA_006410675.1). NCBI lineage: Eukaryota > Metazoa > Chordata > Mammalia > Artiodactyla > Bovidae > Oreotragus > Oreotragus oreotragus. The sequence goes on from SJYX01001671.1 coordinate 246, forward strand.
CAGAATTACTTATGATGTGGGACTTTCCTAGTGGTCCAGTGGCTTAGACTCTGAATTCCCAATGCAGGGGGCCTGGGTTCAATTCCGGATCAGGCAACTCGATCCTACAGCTAAGAGTTCGCATGATGCAACAAAGGAGGACGATCCCACGTGCCACAGGTAAGATCTAGCACAGCCAAATAAATGCATAACTATTTTTTAAAAAATAAAAAAAGAACTAATTATGATGCTTGTTAAATATACAGAGTTCCAGGCTCCCTTCTCCACCATTACTCTATCCCGACCAAGATGAAGAAATGCCCAACTCTGGGGGTGGGGCCCCTGCATGGTTCCCAGTACTCCTAGAGAAAGGTGCAAGTACTGAAGTCTGAGAACCACCACCTAAGCGAAGAAAACAGGAAGGCTAAGCAACTTCACGGTGTCATTCATATCTGTTTACATACATTCTCTCTCTTTCTCTATATATTCCCATAGTCTCCAGAAGCTGAAACTGAGATGAGCTAAGGGCCTCGAATATGAGATGTTTTAAGGATTAAAATACTTAGGAAAACCTATAGAATGGTTGATATTCATAGCAACCACCAATCCTTCTGTCTTCATTTTTTGTCTCAACTTACCTGGTACTTGGATTTTTGATGAAGCCAGTGTTTATGAAATTAGGGCAGAGACATGTTGTTTTGACTCCGGTTCTTTCTAAGGCACTCAATTCTTCAGTCAGAGCTTTATGAAACCCAACAGCAGCAAACTTGCTTGAACTGAAAATAAACAGAGTTCATAAAATAATTCAAGAAAGCAGCTACATGTATTTAACTCAGATATCTGTTTTCCTTAGTTAAGTGTGGTGCTCTGCCAAACAGCATGGGCAACATCTGGGTGTCAGGCCTGGCCAGGACCTGGTGAATTAGAGTCTGCACTCTAGATGACCCTCGAGCAAACTGATAGGCACAGTAAAGTCCCACAGGGCTTCCTAGGTGGCTCAGCACTGAAGAACTCGCCTGCCAATGCAAGAGACATGGGTTTGATCCCTGGGTGGGGAAGATCCCCTCGAGAAGGAAATGGCAACCCACTCCAGCATTCTTGCCTGGAAAATTCCATGGACAGAGGAGCCTGGCAGGCTACAGTCCAGGGGGCTGCAAAAGAGTCGGACACCACCAGCAACTAAAACAGCAAATAACAACAAAGTCTAAGAAGCATTGGAGAAGGAAACCTCACTTTCACTTTTCACTTTCCTGCATTGGAGAAGGAAACGGCAACCCACTCCAGTGTTCTTGCCTGGAGAATCCCAGGGACAGGGGAGCCTGGTGGGCTGCCGTCTATGGGGTTGCACAGAGTCGGACACGACTGAAGTGACTTAGCACTTAGCACTAAGAAGCATTTACTGCATCTCAGCATTTATCAGAGAACTGAGTAGGCTTAAATGTCTTGTTAAGAGAACTGGTAGGGTGTTCGTTGTTGTTGTTGCTGTTTCCCTAATATGTAATGTCACTATAGGGCTGTTCATTATTTACTACTACATGTTCATGGAAGTTATTGGGAAATTCTCCTGGATAAGTCCTGTTCTTCCTTAAAGTCTTAGCTTGACTTCTTCAAAGATACATTTCCGAAACTCTAATCTAAATTATTTCCCCTTTCTACAGTAATCTTCAGTTTTCCATGAAGCACATCTTGAATTTGTAATTAAATATTCATTTGGATGAACTTTTTAAACATCTGGCCCCATGCCTTCACTATAATAATCTCTATGACTGTTTTGGTCTCCAATGAATCGCCAGGACCTGGCACAGTGCTTGGCCTATAATAGGTGCTCAGTAAATATTTTTCAAGTGAATACATCAAAATGTAAAGCAATTCTTATCATCATAGTGCCTTCATTTGGAAAGAGAAGGGAAATTAACCATATTTTAAGTGGACATTACTTTTCCAACTAGGCTTTTAGAGAAAGTAGCATTACTGAAAAATATAAAGTCACATACCATATAATTCACTAACTTAGGAATGCAATTCAATGGGTTTTGGAATATTACTTTATTAATTTTTAAAATTATACAAAATATTTTTAATATAAAGTTTACAATTTTAATTATGTTTAAGTGTAAAATTCAGTACCATTAATTACTAGACAAATTGCTTTTCTCTAAGCCTGTACAGATTAGCAATTATACAAAGTAAATTCTTGCCAATTAACCTGTGCTTTGGAAAACAGAAAGCTGTGGAAAGGTCTCTTTTACCCTTTTTTCCTTGAAGCTTAGACATTTATTGAAGCCTTAAAAGAAAGATTGCTAGATTCAATTACATAAAATATAAATCTTCTGTACACAACAGAAACAAAAATAATCATATCTAAAATTGATTACTATATGCCAGACACTGACCTCAGTTATTCAAATGCATTATTTGATTTAATCCCTTACAACAATTCTGTGAAACCGATACTATTATGATCTCCATTTCCCAAAAAAGAAACATAGGTAGAGGTGGGATTATAGAACTTGCCCAAAGACAAAAAACAAAGTAGTGGAATTAAGCTTTAAATTTGGGCGGCAAATCAGACCTCTAATATGATATAGTAGAAACATATCAGTTCCTAACCAAGTTAAGGGCTTCCCAGTGGCACTAGTGGTAACGAATCTGCCTGCCGATGCAGGAGATGTAAGAGATGCGGGTTTGATCCCTGGGCGAGGAAGAGACCCTGGAGAAGGAAATGACAACCCACTCCAGTATCCTTGCCTGGGAAATTGACTTAGTGACTAAACAAAAGCAAAAACAACCAAGTTAAGAGGTAAATGACAAACTGGTAAAGCATTTGCAACTTAGAGGACAAGGATTAGGGTGACGTAAGAATTAGGTGAATAAACAGCAATTTTTATAAATGAATGAACATGCTCAGTTGTGTCCGACCCATTTTACGATCCCATGGACTGTAGCCAGCCAGGCTCCTCTGTCCATGGGGTTTTCCAGGCAAGAATACTGGATTGGGTTGACATTTCCTTCTCCAGGGCAAGATCCCTAACTCAGGGATCGAACCCACATCTCCTGCATTGGCAGGTGGGTTCTTTACCACTGAGCCACTGAGGAAGTCAAATGAATGAGACAATATTCTAAAGGATAAATGCCTAAGGGCATTAGCAGAAAATTTACAAAATAAAAATACCAATGTGTATAAGTGCTAAGTCACTTCAGTCGACTGTCCAACTCTGTGCAACGCTATGGACTGTAGCCTGCCAGGCAAGAATACTGGAGTGGATTGCCATGCCCTGCTCCAAGGGATCTTCCCAGAGATCGAATGCACCTCTTACATCTCCTGCACTGGTGGGCAGGTTCTTTACCACTAGTGACACCTGGGAAGCCCCCCAAAACCAATAGATATATGTATATGAAATGTTTTATCTTTTCAGGGGTAATTAATATAAATACAAAATAAATACAAGATAAATACAAAATAAATACAAGATAAAAGTTGCGCCTAGGACTAACAGTAAGGATAGTACGGAATTTTTTGTTCGAGTTGTTTTCAATGTACAAAATACTTTCATTTTACAGAATTGGACTGGCAATATTTTTAAGTCATATGTCTCAGTTTTAAGAAAGAAATGTGAGAGAACTTTCAACAGAATTTCCAAAGTGTAGGTTAAATGGCAGTTTTCCAAAGTACAGGTTAGTTGGCAGCATTTTCTGGAAGACAATTTGGCAAAAGGTATAAAATTCATTAAAAAAAAATGCCATGCTTGAGACTTCTCTGGCAGTCCAGTAGTTAAGACTCTGCTTCCACTGCATGGGGTGCGGGTTTAATCCCTTGCTGGGGAACAAAGATCCACATGCCATGAGATTAAAAAAAAAAAATTCTATCTATCTAATTATTTATCTATCTATCTATGCTATACTCTTAGAGTTAGTAATTTCTCTTTTAATTACTTATCCCAAGGAAATGAACAATCATGTTTCTAAAGATGTATCATCAAGGATAGTCCCTGGGGTCTCCAGTTCACGAAGGCAAATAGTTGGAAAGAACCGAAAACGTCTGCAGTGGACAGAGGCTGTTCTGTCAGCATTCATATTCCCTCATTCTGCTAAGATGGCTTTGATTTTGCTTTTGATTCAGCAGTTGGATCCAAGTTGGTCTAGTTAAGAGTGAGCTCCAGGACTAGAACGCTGGGAGGTATGGCTTTTCCCCACTGCTGCTAGACTTGGGAGTTGAGAAGATACCATTCCAGCAAGGCTGGTAGCCATCTTGGCAAGAGAGAGCCTGCCTAAGACGTCTCCTCTTTTGGTCTGAGGCAGTATATGTTTTGTGTTCCTTGCAACTGAAAGAATCTGGAAAAATAAATTATCCTACAAAAACTGAAAATGACGTTGCATATATATATTTAACATGCAAAATGTTCACTTAAAAAAAAAGATTACATATGTATATCATTTTCCAGGTATGACTGTATTTCTACATTAAAAATGTCCTAAAAAATGATAAGAAACATTCATCATGGTTATTTCTGTGTGGTGAGATTATCAATAAATAGTCTTCTTTTTTCTTCTACTAAACTTTTTTTTGTGATTTTTCTGAAGTGAACCAGAAGTGCAGAAATAAATTAAAACTCATAATGATCTTGAGTGTGTTGAAGGAATTTTATATTTTTGAACTTCAGAGTGAATTTGTTTTTAGATATATATATATATAAGCTAACTGTACATGGATTTTTTACTGCACTTTGTGTGTGTGAAAGTGTTAATTGGTCCATAGTGTCTGACTCTGTGATCACAGGGACTGTAGCCCACCAGGCTCCTCTGTCCATGGAATTCTCCATGCAAGAATACTGGAGTGGGTAGCCATTCCCTTCTCCAAGGGATCTTTCTGACCCAGGGATTGAACCCAGGTCTCCTGCATTGCAGACAGATTCTTTATCATCTGAGCTAGCAGGAAAGCCCACTAAATTTCTTCTTACTATCAGTAACCTCAATTAATATTTTCTTATTCCAAATTATTCTTTTGGATAACATTCCATTACAAGCTAATGATTAGTACTCAATTTTGGCATGTCTTTCCATACTGGTAACTTTCATGCTTATAAACTGGCTATTTGAATTGACAAAATATATCAGCTAGAGTTTATAGATGAACAAAAAGAACAAACAAATTCGCAGAGTTAGTCTAACCATATCCAGACTGGTTGGTTGTTCTTAGGCAACGGCAAGAGAAGTGATTTTTATTTTGTTCTTTTGTTCATCTACATTTTCTTTCTTTCTCTGTTGGTATATATTTATTTTCTAATAGTTTTAGAAATAAATATAACCTTGAGTTTTTTAAAAAAAAGATGAAATACCACTAAAGCAGTCACAGGACAGGCCTATTGCCTAGACTGCATACTGTCTCTTTTGAAGTAATTAGCCCCTAGCCGTTAAACGCTAATTTGATTTTTCTGTGTCTATCACTCCCTTGATGAAAGATAGTTTCAGGTTCTGCTGCTAGGCTCATATGTTTATATGTCATAAGAAAATAAGTTATCCACCTGAGCCTGAAGTGAAGTGAAGTGAAAGTCATTCAGTTGTGTCTGAGTCTTTGTGACCCCATGGACTACACAGTCCATGAAATTCTCCAGGCCAGAATACTGGAGTGGGTGGCCTTTCCTTTCTCCAGGGGATCTTCCCAACTCAGGGATCAAACCCAGGTCTCCCGCATTGTGGGTGGATTCTTTACCAGGTGAACCACAAGGGAAGCCCAAGAATACTGAAGTGGGTAGCCTATCCCTTCTCCATTGGATCTTCCCAACCCAGGAATTGAACCAGGGTTTCCTGCATTGCAGGCAGATTCTTTGCCAACTAAGCTATCAGGGAAATCCCATATTTATACACATATCTATGGCTACATTCGGAGAAGGCAATGGCATCCCACTCCAGTACTCTTGCCTGGAAAATCCCATGGATGGAGGAGCCTGGTAGTCTGCAGTCCATGGGGTCGCTAGAGTAGGACACGACTGAGCGAATTCCCTTTCACTTTTCACTTTCATGCATTGAAGAAGGAAATGGCAACCCACTCCAGTATTCTTGCCTAGAGAATCCCAGGGACGGGGGAGCCTGGTGGGCTGCCATCTATGGGGTCGCAGAGTCGGACGTGACTGAAGCAACTTAGCAGCAGCAGCAGTATGGCTACATTTACAATTACATCTGTGTTACTTCTAACATTTAGATACTTAATTCCCAAAGAGCACATTTGTTTGGTGGAAAACAAATGTGAGCAATATCTATTTACCTGCACGGTCATAATTCAACATTAAAGCGTGATAATTTGCTAACATACAGAAACAGCTAACAACTAACAGGGTGCCTGCAGCCAGTAGGAGGCATGGCTATCATGACCTCGCGGATTAATTCTTAGTTATTATAATAGCATGGGTGTTTAGAAGAACTATTAAAATTCACTTTTACAACAATTTCATTGTCTGGATGTTTTTAATTTGGAATCCCAGATTATATTCTCTTTCCATTGGTTAGTTTCCCCCAAATTACTTTATTAAAATGATTAATATTAACTTTTTTTTCATCTTGCAAAAATCCTGCCCTTGTTCTAATTCCTTGCTGCTAAAAGGGATGAGAAATGCTTGAAGCACTTGGCTTCCTATTGGATAATTTCCCTGTAGCCACCTCTCAAATGGTGAACCTAGGAGAGGATTAATGATTGATAAGGCTGTTGTGCAAGAGACTTTGTGCAACTCCTTCTGCTTATTTCAGCAACACTGGAAGTCTGGGTGTTACTTGCTCAGTTGTGTCTGACTCTTTTGTGCCCCCCATGGGCTGAAGACTGCCAGGCTCCTCTGTCCATGGAACTGTCCAAGCAAGAATACTAGAGTGGGTTGCCATTCCCTTCTCCAGGGGATCTTCCCAACCCAGAGACTGAAATCAGGTTTCTTGCACTGCAGGCAGATTCTTTACCATGTGAGACACCAGGAAAGCCTATCATTGTTAACAATAGTCTTCATTACACTCAAGAAATCACACTCAAGTTAAGCACAGGAACCAATGAAAAAAACACATATCCACATACCAGTAAGCCAGTAAGAAGGGGACCCCAATATGCCCAGCTGCTGAAGCCACAGTGACAATATGGCCATGATTATTCTTCATCATCTCAGGAAGAAATGCCTTTGTAGTCTAGAAATGTTTTTATTAAGAGAAAAACAATTATTTCTGATTTGCAAACCCAGTGGGAATATTTCAAAATGAAGGTGTATTTTAACATTGTTCATAACAGTTCATCAATGAAAAAAACCTAGATTAATTTTCATAGGAGGAAAAAAAAACAGATGTGGCAACATAATGCAGATAGGATGCCCAGATTAGAAAAGCTAAATGAAACAATGAACACTGAAAGCTTTGAGAATCCATCTCAATTAAATTGTTAATTTCTTATGTCTCTAGTTCCTCCACCTTCCATCACTGATGTCTTCTCTCATCTCATATATTGAACAAGTATAATATCTAGAGTTATTTAAAATTTTACATTTAAGGGGAAATTGCTAGAAAAGAGTTTGGTTATATCATCAAAATACTGAAGAGACAAAAATCTTGCAACAGTCACTGAATGATTTTATACAATAAATATTTATTGAGCACCTACTATATGCTGAGGATTCAGAAAAAAACTACATTTTCAGACACAAACTTTAAAGGCATAAAAATATAAAAAATGGATGTTAATAACTTGGGCTAATAAAATGAAACAATATTGCATTTTCAACAACCCCAATATCCCTTCTTCTAAACTGAAGTAAAGTTGATTTATAATATTGTATTAGTTTCAGGTGCATAGCAAAGTGATTCAGTTTTTTATATATACATATACTTTCATATTATTTTCCATTATGGGTTATTATGAGGTATCAAATATAATTCCCTGTTCTATACAGTAGATCCTTGTTGCTTATCTGTTTTATGCCTAGATTTAGTTTAGTTTAGTTTAGTCGCTCAGTTGTGTCTGACTCTTTGTGGCGCCATGGACTGTAGCCTAGCAGGCTCCTCCATCCTTGGGATTTTCCAGGCAAGAGTACTGGAGTGGGTTGCCATTTCCTTCTCCAGAGGATCTTCCCAACCTAGGGATTGAACCCGGGTCTCCCATATTGTAGGCAGATGCTCTACCGTCTGAGCCACCAGGGAAGTTTTATGCTTAGCAGTTTGTTAATCCCAGACTCCTAATTTGTCCCTTTTTCTTCCCTCTCACCTTTGTTTTTCTGTGTCTGTCTCTGTTTTGTATATAGATTAATTTGTATTATTTTTCATTTTCCATATGTAAAGGGTATCATATATTTGTCTCTATCTGATCTACTTCACTAAATATATTCTCTAGGTCCATCCATGTTGTTGCAAATGGAAATATTTTATTCTTTTTATGGCTGAGTAAATTTCCATTGTATACATATTTGCTACACCTTCTAAGTCTCAATTGTGTGTGGCTGGGCGCTTCGGTTGTTTCCATGTATTGGCTATTGTAAATAATGCTTCTATGAACACTGGGGTATATGTACCTTTTCAAATTAGAGTTTTCATTTTTTCTGCACATATACCTGGGAGTGGGATGGCTGGGTCATATGGTAGCTCTCTTTTTTGTTTCTTAAGGCAGTTACATACTATTTTCTACAGTGACTATACCAATTCACATTTTGAGATTATCCATCCCAAACTCACATCCAAGAAATCTTTAAGGGGCTCTTTTATGTAATGGCTATTTGACCAACATTTAGACTCTCTCATTCTCTCTCTCTCACCATTTAAAATCTTGAATGGTGAAGTTCCTGATAAAGTTTGCAATTTTGGAACCAGGAAATAATATAAGGCCTGAGTCTTATGAGACTCTGAAAGTAAACAGGTAGACTGGATTCACCTTTTATAGAATCACAGAAAGCGACTCAGATAATCTCTAATCCCTCCCTCATCTCTAAACAGATCACACAGAAATGTAAAAATCTAGCTTAGAATTAAAACATATTTAACACCTAAAGTTTATTCTTATTATTAATTCATATTATTAATATTTTTTGAGGGAAGGGAAGAATGATTGATAGGATTTGGTCATAGGATGCAAAATGATTTCTCTGTATAATGTTATTCTCGGTATCTGGAGAAAATGTCAGTATTGATTTGATTCAACCTATGTCTGCTGAAAGCTTCACTTTGGGGTTACACAAAAGGGAATGTTTTTGGTAAAAGAAATCATACTTACCCAGAAATGTGCAAGGACATTAACTTCAAAAGTCTTTTCAATCTGAGGATCTTGTGTAGCAGACAAGTCTGATGTGTAGACCACACCAGCGTTATTTACTAAAATACTAACATCTCCAACTTCTGCCTTCACCTTCAAAAATAAAATTAGAATATTTGCAACATTTAGAGGTCTGGGAATGGGTCTGCATGCAATGACTCTTAACGAAGTATAACTCTTTCTATTATATGTGAAAAAAAAGTCATTTTGTAACCTATACGCCAAGCAGGGGAAAAAAATTTTTTTTAAGTACTTAATTTCAAAATGGCCCTGCCTATAAGTCTAATAGGCAGAAATTTTCTTTTGCAATTCAGTCTCTTGACTTTGGTCTCTATTGATTAGAACCCAAGAGGCATTTGGCTAACAAAAACCTAATCAGTGACAGATAAACAACACTTCACAGTAGGGTGAGCACTTCAGTGAGAATCTAATGCCAACGATCTGATAGGAGGCAGAGTTCAGGTGGTCATGCGCGCAATGGGGAGCACCTGTAAATATAGATGAAGCTTCACTTGCTCAACCACTGCTCACCTCCTGTGCAGCCTGGTTCCTAACAGGTCATGGACCAGTACCCACCC
>SJYX01001672.1:2499-52730 GCA_006410675.1 Oreotragus oreotragus
GCCTGGCATTTTGCATGATGTACTCTGCATAGAAGTTAAATAAGCAGGGTGACAATATACAGCATTGATGTACTCCTTTCCCAATTTGGAACCAGTCTGTTGTTCCATGTCCAGTTCTAATAGTTGCTTCTTGACCTGTGTACAGATTTCTCAGGAGGCAGGTAAGGTGGTATAATACCATCCCTTGAAGAATTTTTCACAATTTGTTGTGATCCACACAGTCAAAGGTTTTGGCATAGTCAATAAAGCAGAAATAGATGTTTTTCTGGAACTCTCTTGCTTTTTTCGTGATGCAGCAGATGTTGGCAATTTGATCTTTGGTTCCTCTGCCTTTTCTAAATCCAGGTTGAACATTTGGAAGTTCTTGGGTCATGTACTGTTGAAACCTGACTGGTAGAATTTTGAACATTACTTTGATAGCATGTGAGATGAGTGCAATTGTGTGGTAGTTTGAGCATTCTTTGGCATTGCCTTTCTTAGGGACTGGAGTGAAAACTGACCTTTTCCAGTCCTGTGGCCACTGCTGAGTTTTCCAGATTTGCTGGCATGTTGAGTGCAACATGGGTCAGCAGTGGCCTGCTGCAGGGAACGGGGATCTGGCTGCAGCAGACCTGGATCACGTGGCATGTGGCATGAGCCCTCTTGGAGGAGTGAGGTTGCCTAGGTTTAAATTCCCACACCTCCACTGACTGATGAGGTGACCTTCACCAAATCTCAAAACTTGATTATGCTTCTGCTTCCTTTTATGTGTAAACTGTGAAAACTAGCTTGTAGGGTTGGTGTGAGACTAAAGGTACCAGACTCAAACATTTGGAATATTGTCAGCACATTGTAAATATATATGTACACACACACACACACACACACACACACGTGCTTGTTATTTTGAGAAAATGTACAAATATAATACTTTCATGCTGAAGTAGATGCTGTAAAGGAAAAGAACAGATTTCCATGAGTAAGTAAAAGGAAACACCAACAGTGGGTTGTGTGGAATGAGTACTCTGAGAAGGGACTGAGATTTGAAAAAGGAGAAGCAGGTGAAAGCATCAGGGGTTCTTTAGGCAGCTCAAAAGAGCTCCTTTCCAGTCCTTTATGTCTCAGCATAAAGGAGAATTCAGCGAGAGACAGAGTGGTCGGTAAGAAGTGAGACTTATTAGAACAGGATGCTTGTGTCGACGGCTATACCACCCTGAACACACCAGATCTCATCTGATCTCAGAAGCTAAGCAGGGTCGCACCTGGTTAGTACTTGGATGGGAGAATCGGACGCTTGTGAGGCTTACAAGTGGGCAGGGGAGCATTGCATTGCCTTGCTCCAGAAACTTACTGGGCCACAGCGTTACAATCAAAGGAAAAGTGGGGAGGAAAGAAAGACCACTCTCCTCCTCATTTCTGAGTAGACATCACGCTTCCATCATGAGCTCCTCCTCCACGTTGGGCAGGTGAGTCTTCCTGTCCCTACATGGTCAGGTCAGGACTATCATGGCACCGTGAGAATGTTATTTCAGCTCTCAGTGCAGTGAGGGTGTTTACTTTGAAATGCCACCTTCCCATAAATTGCCATTTTTCATGTGTACAGAGAGCGTGTCCTGGGGTCACTAGCTCACTGAGCTCACTGGGCAGGATGTGGGGCTCATGTCACCAGTGTTTTGTTGTTTGGGGCCATGTCCTATGCTTCTGCTGCATGGTTTTGTTGCTAAGCAAGCCTGCTTGGTTTTCTGGTTAGGTAGATCTATTTGGTTAAGTGATCATTAACTTACAGTGGTCTCCCATTCTTTTTTCTTTACTTACAATCCTCTAGGGGGATTAAGTATTTAATCCCCTCCTTTGTCCTAGTTTGTCCCTTTACTTTGTCCCTATCACAGGTGGGATGGGGGCGGGGGAGAACATTCTAGCAAAGGGAACAGGATGTGCAGCGTTCCCAAGGCAGAAAGTGAGCTCGCGTGTTCCAGGGTCTGAAAGAAATCCATTGTGTCTACAACCTAGTGACGCCTTCTTGTGGCTTCCATTTGGGAATATGATTTCTACCCTTAGATTAAACGTAGAAAACAAGGGGATACAAGAAGCTCATAGAAAAGTGTCAGACAAATAAGCATGACATCAGTATCAGCCATGGTCATTACTGTTGCTATTATTTTTATTGTTGTGGAACAAGGTTTCTAATTGCTTATTTTGTGCAATTTTGGTGATTAGTGTCATCATCTGGTTTTCCTAGGATATAAATAATTGTGACATGAGAAAAAGTATTTTCCTTGTTTACCACAGTGATGTATAAACAGTAAGTGTTCTGGTGTGAACTGGTCTGATGATCCCAGTTCTTCTCGGAAACTTCTACACTTCTCCAGGAAAGAATTCACACATAAGAAGGACCCAGCAGTTTGTGTTCAATTTTACACCTTTCATTGGCTGCTGAATAGATAGTCCAGGTTAATTATTTAAAATTTCTTGTAGCTCAGAATCATATCTTGTACTTCTGTATAAGCATTGCCTGTCTAATTTCAAAAACACTTTGTTTTCATTGATAGTTAATTTCTAGCTTTCTTTTATAACTGTGTTTTATCTTTGCTAAGGTGCATGTTTTCCCTACACTCACATCTGTGATATTGGGTTACATGTTATAGTTGGTCTTATGCCACAGTCTAATTGGCCACATTTTCCCCTTGGTGTCCTAACAGACAGTTATGATCAAAAGTAAGTTGAATCTGACAAAATCTGGTACACACCTTCATTAAATGACCAGCAGGTCCCAGGATGCTCAAATATCAGGTCTCAAAGCAATGCTTTTTTTAACTTCAGCAATTTCCTTTCCTAGAGGTGTGAAAAGTCACATATCTTTCTAATCCAATAACAATTCAGTTTCCTCTAGAGAGAGATTCCTAACAGGGTCACTCATTCTGATGGTCAGTTTGTGAGGTGCACACAGGTGTCTGGTCGAGGGGAGGCTTCTGTCTGGCCAGCCCTGCACAGTTGAACTTGCCCATAGAAAGGAGAGCATGTTTGAAATTTATCTGCTCAGAGTGGTTGCTGTTTATAATTTGTCCACCCAGGGCAGTCACCTTGTTGTAATTCAAACAAGTAGGGCATAGTTTGTGCCAGCAACAGGTCTGATCCTTGACACTGTAGGCTTAACCTGTTCGCTTCTCTTTTCTGTCCAGTCATCCCTCTGTCTTCACTGTCTGTACGTTTTTGTCTTACTGTCATTCAATGAGTCTAAGCTTAAAGGATTCCCAATTTAGTTTCTTTCTCTCTGCATGCTGTGTGCTGTTGCTTCAGTCATGTCTGACTCTTTGCAACGCCTTAGCCTGTAGCCTGCCAGGCGCCTCTGTCCATGGGCTCCTCCAGGCAAGAATACTGAGTGAGTTGCATGGCCTCCTTCAGGGAATCTTCCTGACCCAGGGATCAAACCCCTGTCTCTTATATCTTCTGCATTGGTAGACAGGTTCTTTACCACTAATGCCACCTGGGAAGCCCCTACTAAATATGCAGATAAACACTGTCTCTGGAATACTTTATTTATTTACTTGTTTTTTGCCTCTTGGAATCAACTTCCCTTCTTTTGGTAACTGTTCTGAGTTTTCTGTGGACATATCACTCTGCTAATATGTTCATTCAGGGAGCTGGGCAGGGGGCTCAGTGGGGTGGGGGCCAGGGAACATCTGGCCGAGGTGTAAGCCAGTTAGCACATTATACTCTCCTGACCCCAGGGGACCCTGACGCAAACTGGATTAATAAGATACAGTGGGATTTTATTTATTTATTTATTTATTTTGGTCTGGGAGCCTGGTCAGGATTTCCATGTTGCTTATGGACTTCGACAAAAGAGGGTATATGGACTGGAGCTGCTGTAGTGGCCTTGAGACCCCAATGGGGAATCCTCCCCAAGAATGCAGCCAACAGTCTGGGTGGTTGAACTAGAAGGACAAGAGAAACTGTGTCCAGATTACGTCCTTTGGGAATTTGAAAACAGCTAGCTGTGTCTGAAGCCAAAAATATTCCTGAACTGTTTATTATGTGAACAGATACACTTTACTTATACCCATTTGGGTAGGCTAGTTTGTAAGTTGCAGTTGAAGATGACTGATATACCCTCTTGGATAACCATTGATCTGAAATGATAATAGATCCATTTCCTTTATAGCTATACATAGAATGACCTTGGTTGGTTCTGTCTCCATCTCTCTCTCAGTTTGTGTCTCTGTTCTGTGTCTCTCTATTTCTTGCTCCATTTCTCTGCCCCTGCTTTTACTCTCTTCCTCTGGGAGATTTAACAAGCTCATGCTGCTTTTTTTATTGTGACGAATTAGGAAAAAGGATATCATCTTTTAGCCCCAAAGAGTGGTTTCTGTGCTGACTTGAGAGATTTTGTTGTCACATTTGTTCTAATTTTACTGACCATTCTTGTTCTAGTTTTTATATTAATAGATAGAAGGCTCTGGATCTGAGGAGGAAATGTTTTTGTTAGCTAGGTTTGTAAAATATGAATGAACTCAAGACAGTAGAAGAATTAGTGACGAGTTGCTGTTTCTTAACGGATATTTTTAGATTCGGAGAATGTTGCAATCTTTAGCAATCAGATGTCAATTCTTATTGCTAAACAAAGTTCTGAAAATAAAGAACATGTATTGATTCGAGTTCAGATGGAGTAATTGCAGTTCATGTATGGTGAGTAAGGTGATGGAATGTGAACTACATGAAGGTAGGAATTTTTATCTTAGTCGTTACTATGCAAGTGCTAAATGCATAGAAGGTACACAATAAATACTGATGGGAGGAATGAAAAAGTGTTTCAATGAATGAATGAGTTAGGATTCATGTGCTTTGGTTGAGTACACTCAATACTTGTATTAATACATATCATATTCATTACCAATTTAAAGGAGTTAAATATATATATTTTAGCTATTTTTAAAATTAAATGTGGAAATTCCTCACTTGAAAAGGTGTTTTTCATAATAAAGTCCAAGCATAACTTTCTATTTTTTAATATAAATTTATTTATTTTAATTCAAGGCTAATTACTTTACAGTATTGTATTAGTTTTGCCATACATCAACATGAATCCGCCATGGCTTTCTAGTTTTACCGTTTGTGCCCAGATTCTATTACCTGAGTTTCCTGCCATTGAACTTAAATTGTGGCAATTCCTATGGGTTTCCCTGGTGGTTCCATGGTAAGAATCTGCCTGCCAGTGCAGAAGAGGTGGGTTTGATCCCTGGTGTGAAAATATCCCCTGGAGAAGGAAATGGCAGGAACCAACTCTAGGGTTCTTGCCTGGGAAATCCCATGGGCAGAGGAGCCTGGCAGGCTACAGTCCATGGGGTCACAAAGAGTTGGATATAACTTAGCGACTGAACAATGAAAACAACTGCGATAATAAGGAAAGGTGACCTCGCACTATGGACAGACGTCTCCTCTTTCCCTTGAAAGGGTCCTAGCTGGAAGAACCAAATAGCTTACCCTAGATTGTAGATTTCTGTATATCTGAATTCATGCTGGTTTCATCCATAGGTGAAGGGATAACTCACAGTTTTTATATAGAGATAGAACATCTGTTCTGTGGCCCTGTGAGATATCCCTGGATTCCTAATAGGTTCAGTTAGATCAGGTTAGTGCAGCCCCTTTCAGACCAAGCCCCTATTTTATCATACTACTATCCATCATGGGTGGCAGCAGGACCCTTCATTCCATAGAACGTTAGCCGCTGGGCGCCTCTCCAGAGTCATGCTAAATCACTAAACCTCTGTGTCCCCATCTGAATTCTAAAGTCCACTTGACCCATTTGGGTAAATACACCCAGAATCTCAATAAAATTTTGTGCTAGACAGTTCCTTATTTTCAGCTGATTTTTCATGTATTTCTATTTGCATGGAGGGAAGTCTACATCCAGCCGATGATTTACTTACATAGCTAATGCTTCTTAGAGCCCCAACTTAGGGCAAATATTTGTGTCGTTTTCTTTCATCAAAAGCTGTTCTTTACAAAGAACATGCAGGCAGCACTTTACCAGAGTGCATTTTTCATCTGCTTGAATGACATGTTGTATAAAGTCTTCAGAGAGAGTCTTCGCACTGCAGATAAACAATAAAACAGAGTTATTCCCGACAGGGGATTTAAAGTCACAGCCCATTACACTTATTGACAAAGGACAAATTATTCTCTTCATTGTATCCAGTACAGGGAGCGGATCCAGACTCCTAACTCATCACTTTATTCCCTTTCCTCTCCAAAATTACTTACTGGAAATATAAAGTATAATGACTGTATGTTGGGTGATTATATAATTTTTCATCTTACTGAATTCTTCCGTTTTTCATTTAAGGCTGAATTCTTAATAAAAGAGCTTGCTCACATTCTCAGGAAGTATTTGATCTTGCTCGGCGTGACTTAAACCTTAAATGTTTAATATGGTTTACATTGCAGTGCTTTGGTGATTGAATCAGTGCCACACTCCATTCGCTCCATCTTTTTATTTTTTGGAAACCACACTCTTCCCTGAAAATTGAAAAGCTACATTTAATGAAGTTAAAGGCTCAGACTTTGAAATGTTAACTTTTGTTGTGCAGTATAAATTAATCATGGTAATCCATTTACAGAAGACTCATCCTAACTCTTTCCTTGGGTGTCCACACAGGCAAGTGGAAGAAGGTAGTAAACAGAATTGTCTTGATGATCAAAGTCAAAACAAACAAAATTTTGTGGCAAGGGTAAGTAGTATTATACCCAGTCAGTATAAATGCCTCTTTTGATGGAATTCTCTGGACAGGAGTATATTTCTCTCTGAAATGCAACACAAGGTTTAAACAGAGCCAAGGGACTCATAGATTTTAGACTGGCATCCTTTATTCCTCTCTAATGTAGCAAAACATTACAGGCCTTGTGATTGATTTTCACTGGATTCACAAAACTTGAAGGTAACATCCACCTAGGGACAGGGTCCTCAGATGAAAGTCAGATAATTTGACTATCATCACTGAATGCTTGACAAGTTACTTAACTCTTCTTATGTTAAAGATTTGTTGTACATGTTTAGTTTTTTAGTAGGTCATACGAAAACTGTCTCAGTAACCTTAAGTGAATAGGAGGAGTGAAACCTCCCATCCACTGATACGCTAACCAGATGAGGCATAAAATTAAAAGTGTAGTAAAGTTAGGTAGGCATGCATTCAAATCCGTCTTGCTCTGTAATCCAATATTGGGAAGTTCCTTAACCTCTTTGGGTCTTGTTTTCTTATTTATCAATGCAAATTCTTTTTGGAAAAAATTAATTGAAAAAAATGAGTATCTTTTACTATAAAATTGTTGCATCCAGTTTTGTGTGTGTGTGTGTGTGTGTGTGCAGAAAGCTTGCAGTGGAAATGGAATGGAAATATGCAATGGAAATATTTAAATGAAAGTTTTAAAGCCTCTTCTTTTCTTTATTGTCTTATTTTGTTGTTGTTCAGTCACTCTGTCGGGTCTGACTCTTGCCGACCCCATGAACTGCAGCATGCCAGGCTTTCCTGACTTTGACTGCCTCCCAGAATTTGCTCAGACTCATGTCCCTCGAGTTGTGATGCCATCCAACCATCTCATTCTCCGTTGCCCTTTTCTCCTCCTGCCCTCAATGTTTTCCAGCATCAGGGTCCTTTCCAACGAGTCAGTTCTTTGCATCATGTGGCCATAGTACTAGAGCGTTAGCTTCAGCAGCAGTCCTTCCAGTGAATATTCTGGGTTGATTTCCTTTAGGATTGACTGGTTCGAACTCCTTGCTGACCAATGGACTCTCAAGAGTCTTCTCCAGCATCACAATTTGAAAGCTTCAATTCTTCAGTGGTCAGCTTTCTTTATGAACTAACTCTCACATCCCATACATGACTACTGGGAAAACCATCCCAGGTAAATATGTAAGAAGCATAAATAAGCTTCATGGAAAAACACACTTGCTATAAGTTTTATAAAATTATGGGGAAGCCTAGACAGAGCAATACGGTGTCTGAAACAATTTCAGAGGCAAGAGAAAGTGATAAAAGATGCTGGAAATAGAAGTGGGGTGAGTCATGGAGAGTTTTGAAGGTCAGACAGCACTGAGGCTTTGGCCAGAAAATGGGAAACACTGAAGAGGTCTGAACAAGAAAGTGAAATAGACATTAGGTAGACCAGACTGGAATCCTGAAAACCAGTTAGGAAGGATCTACAAAAGTGAATGCTAAAGACGCATTATGGTTTATGGCACCAGGATAGCCTAGTTGTGTGAAGGAAGAATAATCAGGACTTGACAACTAATTGAGAAATGTGGGCAAATAAAGATGACTGTAATTTTTAGCCACAAAAATTAGAAATATGTTGTTACCACTGAGAGAGAGACTAGAGGAAAATGTTTTCAGGAAAGATGAAAAGTAGATAGAATTCAGAATTGATTACAATGGTTTCCAAATCAAATTAGACCCCAATATATAAAAGAATTGTCTCCTCTAACCATTGGTAATTGCTGTTGCTATTAGAATCTCACATGTATGCTTGAGAGCGTTTCTGAACATTTTTAGATTGCCCCCCACCCCCAACAAAAGCATTCAAAGAGTAGAATCTTTAGAAAAATCCCTGTGGTGAACTCTTCTGTAAAAAGAAAAACATACATGTTTAATGACTTCCAACTTTCCTCTTTTGTGCCTTGGCATTTTTACTTTATTGGGTTAAAATAATGATAACCTCAGAACAAGTCTGTCTTGACTTTTGATTTCTGTCTGCCAGGTTCTTACCCCAGTATTGAATGATAGGTCGAATGTCTCTTTGAAACAGGTCCCAAATGACCTGTGGGAGAACCAACAACCCATTTTTACAACTTCTCAAAATAGCTGTCAAGGCCCAGGGCATTGTGTACCTCTTGATTTCTTAGGAAGTATTGAGCCTCTGTCTGTCTTCATAAGAGAGTAGGAGGAACCGTGAAGCTGAGGTTCATTAATCTGTAACTCTGTGCCATGTAGGAAGTGAATGGGCTGGATGGAGATTGACAGGCCTTTAAGAAAACCTGCATATGTTCTCACTAAGTTGCTTCTGATCTGTTTTATGGGTTAGAAAACTTTCTTCCCCCCGTACAATGCGTTACACGTGTGCTGTGTGCTAAGTCGCCTCATTGTGTCCGACTCTTTGCAACCCCGTGGACTGTAGCCCACCAGGCTCCTCTGTCCATGGGATTCTCCAGGCAAGAATACCGGAGTGGGTTGTGATGCCCTCCTCCAGGGGGTCTTCCCAACCCAGGGATTGAACCCGTGTCTCTTACCTCGCTTGAATTGGCTGGTGGGTTCTTTACCACTAGCACCACCTGGGAAGCCCATAAAAGGCATTAAAAGTGAAAGTCACTCAGTCATGTCTGACTCTTTTCAACCCCATGGACTGTAGCCCCCCAGGCTCCTCTGTCGTGGACTTCTCTAGGCAAGAGTATTGGAGTGCGTTGCCATTCCCTTCTCCAGAGGATCTTCCAGACTGAGGGATCGAGCCTGGGTCTCCCGCATTGCGGACAGATTGTTTCCCATCTGAGCCACAAGAGAAGCCCTTACCATCTCCCCAAATCTGAGTTCTTCTGAGCAGTCCCCATTTTACCTTTGTAAGCACAGTTCATGTTTCATGACCAGAGACAGGCTTTCAGATTGTCTGTTATTTGAGAGCTTTGCCTAGGAGATGTGAGTGGAGATGATTGCCTGCTCATTCTAGGAGAATAATCCCCATTAGAGAGGCAACAGTTTTCTTTTTCTCTGGGGTTGGGGTTAGGGTGTGGGCAGAGTACAAAAAAAGGATAATACTGTTATAACAAGTATTTTATTCAATCAGGCAGCGTATCATTTTCTTATAAGTATATAAAGGAATAGGTTTTCTTTGGCTTTTGTTATTTTTTTCACAATTACTTTACTATTTTTCATTGTAGTATAATTGCTTTAAAATGTTGTGCTAGTTTCTTCTGTACAACAAAGTGAATCATCTGTATGTGTACATATACGTATATATGTACGTATATACGCATTCCCTCCCAGCCCTCTAGGTCATCACAGAGCATCGGGCTGAGCTCCCTGTGCTAACAGCAGTGTCCCACTAGCTATCTATTTTACACATGATAGTTTATATAGATAGGTCAATGCTACTCTATCAATTCATCCTACCCTTTCCTTCCCCTTCTGTGTCTGAAAATCTATGGTACCTGTTCTCTCTAGAGGCTTAAGACTTGTGGAGAGTAACAGGCATTTTATAGAACTGTTCTGTTACAAAAGGAGTTTCTCTCATGCTTTTAGTCTCTTTTCTAGATATGTAAAGTTTTTCTAAAGCAAAATTCTAGTTAATTTCAAGTTTAACCCAAAATGATTTCAACGCTACAGAAATGCTTTAAAAGAATGAAAAAAAAAATGGACATCTGATATGAAAAAGTCTCCTTAATTTATTACTTCCCCCTTTCATTCTGCAAACCATTCTAAAAGATCAAGAAAAATGTAAAGCAAAGATAAAACCTTTCACCAACTATGGAAAGAAATCCAAAAATATTTGTAAAAGCTTAAAAAAAAAAAAAAAAACCCAGCAAAACTGAGTTCATGTAGAGACCACATCAGAGAACCAGAGAAAGCAGAGGGGGAGGAGTCCAGTCTTGGCAGAACTCAGAAGCTGTCAGCAGTTTCTGAAGGTGAAGAGCACAGTGTGAAAGGCAGAAAGTGATGCTTCTGTTTGCAGCAGTCAGTGCAGAACCAGGGGTGAAGGAGGTGGCCTCAGAGCCATCTGGCCACAGCGTGGTTCTGAAGACTAATGGCAATAATGCTCTGCAAAGAATCAAGCAAAACACCCATTTTCCTACAAGCTGTTCTGTGCAGCAACTGACCACATGAAAATGGACATTTTGATAGGAAAACTAATTCTACAAAAGTGTCCATGGGGAAAAAAAAAACAATAATATATAATAAAAGTAGAATGATTTCTGTAGAAGAAAAAGTAAAATGTCCAGGTGATAGCAACAAAAAGCACCAGGGTAGTTTTCCAGGGATGGTACTACCAAACTATTAATGAATAGAAAATTTCACCACTGTTTAAACTGATTAGGAGCACAGAAAAGGGGTGATGGAATATTTCCATTTTTTTTAAAGAGAGAGAACAGAACTATTACCAAAATCAAACACAGATTGTTGAGAAGGAAAAAATACTACTATAGATCACTAACCACAATACCAGTACCTATGCCTAAATAATTGATAGTCATAAGTAAATAGTCCCTATTAAAAGGTTTCGTGATATTGAACTAGATTGGTCATGATATAAAGAGAAAAATCATAATTTGCTGCATGTATGCTGAAAAAGTATTTGATCAAACTCAACTTCCACTCAGAATAATTACAATCAATAAACTTACATGAATTCTTTCTGAAGTGGATAAAATGTCATCTTGAGGAACAACCTATCCCATAAACCAGCATATCCGATGAAAAACACGACATTTCCAACTGAGGTCAGCAGCAGCTGGTGTTAAGTATGTGCTATACTGTCTTTTATATTACATTGGAGGCACTAGCTAACATAGTTGGATCAAGAATAAAATTGGGGAAATGAGGATAATCTCAGAGACCTCTGGGACAATGTTAAATGCCCCAACATTCGAATCATAGGAGTCCCAGAAGAAGAAGACAAAAAGAAAGACCATGACAAAATACTTGAGGAGGTAATAGTTGAAAACTTTCCTAAAATGGGGAAGGAAATAATCACCCAAGTCCAAGAATCCCACAGAGTCCCAAATAAGATAAACCCAAGGCAAAACACCCCAAGACACATATTAATCAAATTACAAAGATCAAACACAAAGAACAAATATTAAAAGCAGCAAGGGAAAAACAACAAATAACATACAAGGGGATTCCCATAAGGATAACAGCTGATCTTTCAATAGAAACTCTTCAGGCTAGGAGGGAATGGCAGGATACTTAAAGTGATGAAAGAAAATAACCTACAGCCCAGATTACTGTACCCAGCAAGGATGTCATTCAAACATGAAGGAGAAATCAAAAGCTTTCAGTTCAGTTCAGTTCAGTCACTCAGTCGTGTCCAATTCTTTGCAGCCCCATGAATCGCAGCATGCCAGTCCTCCCTGTCCATCACCAACTCAAACTCAAGTCCGTCAAGTTGGTGATGCCATCCAGCCATCTCATCCTCGGTCGTCCCCTTCTCCTCCTGCCCCCCAATCCCTCCCAGCATCAGAGTCTTTTCCAATGAGTCAACTCATTGCATGAGGTGGCCAAAGTACTGGAGTTTCAGCTTCAGCATCAGTCCTTTCAATGAACACCCAGGACTGATCTCTTTTAGGATGGACTGGTTGGATCTCCTTGCAGTCCAAGGGACTCTCAAGAATCTTCTCCAATACCACAGTTCAAAAGCATCAATTCTTCGGCACTCAGCTTTCTTCGCAGTCCAACACTCATATCCATACATGACCACTAGCCTTGACTAGACGGACCTTTGTTGGCAAAGTAATGTTTCTGCTTTTGAATATGCTATCTAGGTTGGTCATAACTTTCCTTCCAAGGAGTAACGTCTTTTAATTTCATGGCTGCAATCACCATCTGCAGATTTTGAAGCCCCCAAAAATAAAGTCTAGTACTGTTTCCACTGTTTCCCCATCTATTTCCCATGAAGTGATGGGATCAGATGCCATGATCTTCGTTTTCTGAATGTTGAGCTTTAAGCCAGCTTTTTCACTCCCCTCTTTTAGTCCCCCAACCAGGAATCAAATCTTCATCTCTTGCTTTGGAAGGCAGATTCCTAACCACTGGACCACAAGGGAAGTCTGCGCTGCATAGTTTAGAGTTAGTTAATGGTGTCAGTGTTAATAGATTGGTCAGTGGTTCTCATCTGAAATGGACCAGTTTTTATATCAAAGGTTAGTCTTAGTGACTACTCAGAAAGAAGCTCCTACAAATGGGCCTCAAATTGCAGAAATGAAGAAGAAGAAGAGATCCAGAGAGAAGGGACAAGTTTTCTAATGATGATGATGCTTGCCAAAAGCCTCAGTCTACGGGTCACTGAGATCTAAGAATTTGGGTGCAATTAGAAGCAAAAATAGTTATTTGGTTTTAGTGAACAGCAAGAGTCTTAGCTACCAGTATCTTTAATGACCACTTGCTTCTTAATTGACCCGGTCCAGTCAGTTACAGGATACTGTGGGCCAATAAAGATGCAATAAAGATTTTGGAATGAAAGCAATTTCCTTTTTATTCTGGTATTGGAGGAGAAAGTATAATTTAAACAGTTAGTATAATTTAAACTGTTTTTGTTAGTGAGAAATAATTATAGTTACAATGTAGTCTGTGCTTCTGATATTGCCAGGCATTGTGCTAGACATGCAGATGTTTTCTTATGTAATCTCCCCAGCAACTTAATGACATAAATATATTCTTATTTTAAAATTTGAAGAATGACCTAGGACTACCAAGGGGCAAGTCAGGCTTTAGAACTCATTCTCTCTGAATTCAGTGAACTGTGCTAAGAATTTTCATTCCATGTTTGTGAGTTTCTCTCTTACCCTTCCTTGAAATGCTCCTAAATATGTGGGATGAATCCATATGGTATCTTATTTTTACCCTTGGACAGGGGGTCTGGTGGGACATTCTGGTGTCAAAACAAAGAAGCAGTTGGCAAGCAAGCAGTCAATGATGCCTTGCATGCAGATAAGAGCAAAGGAAAGGTTTGGAAGCAACAGGACCAGAATAACACAGAGATCTAGACTCTAAGACCAAGACAGCTGGCAGGATTGGACTAAAAGGATTATGGCAATTTATCAGAACTGTGGGTGAATCAGAGGCTTAGCAACCAGATTTATTAATGTTCAAAGAATTTGAGGTTAAGAACTTAAATCTTCCCCAGCTCAGAAGGAAATTGATCTTAGTGCCTAAAATTGGGACAGAAGCTACTGGTGGAAGCTAAAAACAAGCCAGTATGGGGGTCAACAAAAATCACATATATCATCTCCCCTTTAACCAGCTCTGTGATTTGAGGGACTAGCTGGAGAGTTGAATAGCTTGCCTCTTGCATATCATGGAGATATTCTGCCACACCAGGGTAAGGTGCATTGTTACTGTTGTTCAGCTGTAAGAGATGGAATAAAATTTATTACATTTGCAGTTCAGTCACCACGTCATATCCAACTCTTTGCGACCCCATGGACTGCAGCACACTAGGCTTCCCTGTCCCTCACCATCTCCCAGAGTTTGCCCAAGTTCATATCCATTGAATCAGTGATGCCATCCAACCATCTCATCCTCTGTTGCCCCGCTTCCCCTGCCTTCAGTCTTTCCCAGCATCAGAGTCTTTTCTCATCATCAGAGTCTTTTCCAATGAGTCGGCTTTTTGCATCAGGTAGCCAAAGTACTGGAGCTTCAGCATCCATCCTTCCAATGAATATTCAGAGTTGATTTCCTTTAGGATTGACTAATTTGATCTCCTTGCAGTCCAAGGGATTCTCAAGAGTCTTCTCTAGCACCATAGTAGGAAAGCATCAATTCTTTGGTGCTCTGCCTTCTTTATGGCCCAACTTTTACATCCCATATATGAATACTTGAAAGACCATAGCCTTAATGATATGGACACAGCTGAGTGAGTGAGCACACACATAGGAAACACTAGGCATTGTACTAGAGAAATGTGTGTGGTTAAGTTGCTTCAGTCATGTCTGACTCTGCAGCCCATGGACTGTGAGCTGTCAGGCTCCTCTGTCAAGGGACTTCTTAAGAATACTGGAGTGGGGTGCCATGCTCTCCTCTAGGGGGTCTTCCCTACCACGGATTGAACTGACATGTTTTACATCTCCTGCATTGGTCGGCAGGTTCTTTATCACTAGCAGCACCTGATCACTTGAGAAACAAGAGGGATCAAAAGAGCACAGTCTTATTTCATGGACTTTATCCCCTTGCAAGAGGGAGCAGGGTCATTGAAATAATTAGTCAAAAATAGGAAATTATAAATAAGATCAGAGCTGTGGCCAAGCAACGGTTGGGATCACACAAGACTATCATAGAGGGAACTGACATCCTTAGGAAAGACAGGTCTTGGAAATGATGAGTTAAACTGGCAAGAGTAGGCATTACTGGCAAAGCAGCCCGGAGAAGAGGCTTCCAGGCAGAGGAGACAGCATGTGTTAGCTTGAACCATATGGAACTGCTGCTTTGAAAGGTCAGAAATGGTTGAATATCAAATAATTCACATGGCTTATTTACGGCATGTGGTGCCCATAGCAAAATTCAAAACACTATGCCTAATAATAAGGTCATTAATATGCTTTTTGTACTCCTGCTGTTGTTTTTTGTAATCCAGAGTGACCCCAGTGCAGATAAACAAAATGTCAAATGGCAGTGGATTAAGAGAGGTCCAAAGGAAGCGTAGGAGTCTTCAGTGAGAATGAGTCCTAGAGAAACCAAGCGTTCCAATGGCAGAACCTGTTCCGTGCATATGGTTGCCTCAGGGAGAAACTCCAGTGAGCTGCCCCCAACACCCTCTTCTCCATAGCTTCAGGGGTATGGCATGGTTTCCCATCAAGGGCATGGGCAAGTGTCTGCTTGGCTGAATATGTGCTAGCTAGTCCTCACCTTCCCTCTTGCTCATTAAAGGAAGTGACAATGTTGAAATTAGCCTGATACGCTTGTCTCTTTGGCTGCGTCCATGGAGTGTCCCGTTGACAGTGAGATCTGTGTAGACATCACATGGCATGATGACTCAAGGGCTTGTTGAGTCATTTACTGCTTCCTTCTGAATGAAATTTGTTGGGCCTGATTACTTGGGAAAATGCCCCAGATATGGTAGGCGCAGGAGAATTCAAGTAATCAGCTGCCACCTCATAAGCTATTTTGTTATGTCCCCTGCCCACATATCAGGGGGCGTGTGACATTTTAAAATTCAATTTCACTATATAGGAAACTCATTACAAAGAGCCAGTAGGTTATAATTCAGGTACATGAGAAGAGAACTATCAGAAGAAAGAGGCACAGTTGTATCGTCTTCCTTCTTTTCTGACCCATGTAATTTAGGCAATGGTGATGGTCCTCTTTATAAGTATAGAAATAGTGGCTGAGATTTCCTGTTTAACAAGTGATTGTGCTATGCTAAGGGCCGTTCCTAGACTCTCTTCTTTAGATTTTACCAGCAAGTCTATAATACAGGTACTTCAGTTTATCCCAAGATTACAAAGGAGGAATCAGAGCTACAAAGAGGTGACTCACTTACCCAAGCCA
Source organism: Oreotragus oreotragus (assembly GCA_006410675.1). NCBI lineage: Eukaryota > Metazoa > Chordata > Mammalia > Artiodactyla > Bovidae > Oreotragus > Oreotragus oreotragus. The sequence goes on from SJYX01001672.1 coordinate 18,723, forward strand.
ATGAATGCCGAAGGGGAGCTGAAATATAGACCCAGGTTGGTCCAGCTCCTGAGCCAGTATCTCTGACCACTCAGTGTGGTCAGTGTGGTCTCTGCAACAGATTTTCAAGAGGCACAAAGGGAGCTTGGTAAATATGCAGATGCCCTGTCTCTATCCCTGGCATATGACATCAGTCTTGGAAGTGAGGCCTGGGAGGGGGGCTCTGCATTTTAACAAGCACCTGAGGGGGTAGCTGTGTGCTCTGAAGTGTTAGAAGTGTTTCACGTTGTGGAAAATGGTAGAAAAAGCACAGTTTTGAGGTGATTCTTTAATCCACAGCAGTCTGTCAATTACCAGGAATCTAAAAGTGGAAGCTCCATTCAGAAAGATCATATTTGTGTGCAAAGTGGCATGTCCTGGTTGAGCCTCAGGGATTGGGGTGTTCTGGTTTATCCTCAGGGGGAAGGGAATGGTTGCTCTGGACCTATGACAGAACACAGTTTGTCGGGAAGAGGATTAGGGATGCATATGGCTCACTCCCCATTTTCCTTTCTACGGCACCTGTGACCAGGTCTCTCGTGAATCAGGCCACTTCAAGTTAACTGCAAAACGGCACCACCAGCACCACACTAGTCTGTGCCGCCTGCTTCTCTGGATTCAGAGCCTGGGACTTCTCCGTCGACAGGGGGATGGGCCACGCTGTCGTGTGTTAAGGAGAGGGGTCTTCCTGGGTTTGGTTGCTGATGCTAAGGAAGTAAAGAGATGTGCTACTATAAAGGCTCAGACTTTGAAATGTTAACTTTTGTTGTGCAGTATAAATTAATCATGGTAATCCATTTACAGAAGACTCATCCTAACTCTTTCCTTGGGTGTCCACACAGGCAAGTGGAAGAAGGTAGTAAACAGAATTGTCTTGATGATCAAAGTCAAAACAAACAAAATTTTGTGGCAAGGGTAAGTAGTATTATACCCAGTCAGTATAAATGCCTCTTTTGATGGAATTCTCTGGACAGGAGTATATTTCTCTCTGAAATGCAACACAAGGTTTAAACAGAGCCAAGGGACTCATAGATTTTAGACTGGCATCCTTTATTCCTCTCTAATGTAGCAAAACATTACAGGCCTTGTGATTGATTTTCACTGGATTCACAAAACTTGAAGGTAACATCCACCTAGGGACAGGGTCCTCAGATGAAAGTCAGATAATTTGACTATCATCACTGAATGCTTGACAAGTTACTTAACTCTTCTTATGTTAAAGATTTGTTGTACATGTTTAGTTTTTTAGTAGGTCATACGAAAACTGTCTCAGTAACCTTAAGTGAATAGGAGGAGTGAAACCTCCCATCCACTGATACGCTAACCAGATGAGGCATAAAATTAAAAGTGTAGTAAAGTTAGGTAGGCATGCATTCAAATCCGTCTTGCTCTGTAATCCAATATTGGGAAGTTCCTTAACCTCTTTGGGTCTTGTTTTCTTATTTATCAATGCAAATTCTTTTTGGAAAAAATTAATTGAAAAAAATGAGTATCTTTTACTATAAAATTGTTGCATCCAGTTTTGTGTGTGTGTGTGTGTGTGTGTGCAGAAAGCTTGCAGTGGAAATGGAATGGAAATATGCAATGGAAATATTTAAATGAAAGTTTTAAAGCCTCTTCTTTTCTTTATTGTCTTATTTTGTTGTTGTTCAGTCACTCCGTCGGGTCTGACTCTTGCCGACCCCATGAACTGCAGCATGCCAGGCTTTCCTGACTTTGACTGCCTCCCAGAATTTGCTCAAACTCATGTCCCTCGAGTTGTGATGCCATCCAACCATCTCATTCTCCGTTGCCCTTTTCTCCTCCTGCCCTCAATGTTTTCCAGCATCAGGGTCCTTTCCAACGAGTCAGTTCTTTGCATCATGTGGCCATAGTACTAGAGCGTTAGCTTCAGCAGCAGTCCTTCCAGTGAATATTCTGGGTTGATTTCCTTTAGGATTGACTGGTTCGAACTCCTTGCTGACCAATGGACTCTCAAGAGTCTTCTCCAGCATCACAATTTGAAAGCTTCAATTCTTCAGTGGTCAGCTTTCTTTATGAACTAACTCTCACATCCCATACATGACTACTGGGAAAACCATCCCAGGTAAATATGTAAGAAGCATAAATAAGCTTCATGGAAAAACACACTTGCTATAAGTTTTATAAAATTATGGGGAAGCCTAGACAGAGCAATACGGTGTCTGAAACAATTTCAGAGGCAAGAGAAAGTGATAAAAGATGCTGGAAATAGAAGTGGGGTGAGTCATGGAGAGTTTTGAAGGTCAGACAGCACTGAGGCTTTGGCCAGAAAATGGGAAACACTGAAGAGGTCTGAACAAGAAAGTGAAATAGACATTAGGTAGACCAGACTGGAATCCTGAAAACCAGTTAGGAAGGATCTACAAAAGTGAATGCTAAAGACGCATTATGGTTTATGGCACCAGGATAGCCTAGTTGTGTGAAGGAAGAATAATCAGGACTTGACAACTAATTGAGAAATGTGGGCAAATAAAGATGACTGTAATTTTTAGCCACAAAAATTAGAAATATGTTGTTACCACTGAGAGAGAGACTAGAGGAAAATGTTTTCAGGAAAGATGAAAAGTAGATAGAATTCAGAATTGATTACAATGGTTTCCAAATCAAATTAGACCCCAATATATAAAAGAATTGTCTCCTCTAACCATTGGTAATTGCTGTTGCTATTAGAATCTCACATGTATGCTTGAGAGCGTTTCTGAACATTTTTAGATTGCCCCCCACCCCCAACAAAAGCATTCAAAGAGTAGAATCTTTAGAAAAATCCCTGTGGTGAACTCTTCTGTAAAAAGAAAAACATACATGTTTAATGACTTCCAACTTTCCTCTTTTGTGCCTTGGCATTTTTACTTTATTGGGTTAAAATAATGATAACCTCAGAACAAGTCTGTCTTGACTTTTGATTTCTGTCTGCCAGGTTCTTACCCCAGTATTGAATGATAGGTCGAATGTCTCTTTGAAACAGGTCCCAAATGACCTGTGGGAGAACCAACAACCCATTTTTACAACTTCTCAAAATAGCTGTCAAGGCCCAGGGCATTGTGTACCTCTTGATTTCTTAGGAAGTATTGAGCCTCTGTCTGTCTTCATAAGAGAGTAGGAGGAACCGTGAAGCTGAGGTTCATTAATCTGTAACTCTGTGCCATGTAGGAAGTGAATGGGCTGGATGGAGATTGACAGGCCTTTAAGAAAACCTGCATATGTTCTCACTAAGTTGCTTCTGATCTGTTTTATGGGTTAGAAAACTTTCTTCCCCCCGTACAATGCGTTACACGTGTGCTGTGTGCTAAGTCGCCTCATTGTGTCCGACTCTGTGCAACCCTATGGACTGTAGCCCACCAGGCTCCTCTGTCCATGGGATTCTCCAGGCAAGAATACTGGAGTGGGTTGTGATGCCCTCCTCCAGGGGGTCTTCCCAACCCAGGGATTGAACCCGTGTCTCTTATATCGCTTGAATTGGCTGGTGGGTTCTTTACCACTAGCACCACCTGGGAAGCCCATAAAAGGCATTAAAAGTGAAAGTCACTCAGTCATGTCTGACTCTTTTCAACCCCATGGACTGTAGCCCCCCAGGCTCCTCTGTCGTGGACTTCTCTAGGCAAGAGTATTGGAGTGCGTTGCCATTCCCTTCTCCAGAGGATCTTCCAGACTGAGGGATCGAGCCTGGGTCTCCCGCATTGCGGACAGATTGTTTCCCATCTGAGCCACAAGAGAAGCCCTTACCATCTCCCCAAATCTGAGTTCTTCTGAGCAGTCCCCATTTTACCTCTGTAAGCACAGTTCATGTTCCATGACCAGAGACAGGCTTTCAGATTGTCTGTTATTTGAGAGCTTTGCCTAGGAGATGTGAGTGGAGATGATTGCCTGCTCATTCTAGGAGAATAATCCCCATTAGAGAGGCAACAGTTTTCTTTTTCTCTGGGGTTGGGGTTAGGGTGTGGGCAGAGTACAAAAAAAGGATAATACTGTTATAACAAGTATTTTATTCAACCAGGCAGCGTATCATTTTCTTATAAGTATATAAAGGAATAGGTTTTCTTTGGCTTTTGTTATTTTTTTCACAATCACTTTACTATTTTTCATTGTAGTGTAATTGCTTTAAAATGTTGTGCTAGTTTCTTCTGTACAACAAAGTGAATCATCTATATGTGTACATATACGTATATATGTACGTATATACGCATTCCCTCCCAGCCCTCTAGGTCATCACAGAGCATCGGGCTGAGCTCCCTGTGCTAACAGCAGTGTCCCACTAGCTATCTATTTTACACATGATAGTTTATATAGATAGGTCAATGCTACTCTATCAATTCATCCTACCCTTTCCTTCCCCTTCTGTGTCTGAAAATCTATGGTACCTGTTCTCTCTAGAGGCTTAAGACTTGTGGAGAGTAACAGGCATTTTATAGAACTGTTCTGTTACAAAGGGAGTTTCTCTCATGCTTTTAGTCTCTTTTCTAGATATGTAAAGTTTTTCTAAAGCAAAATTCTAGTTAATTTCAAGTTTAACCCAAAATGATTTCAACGCTACAGAAATGCTTTAAAAGAATGAAAAAAAAAATGGACATCTGATATGAAAAAGTCTCCTTGATTTATTACTTCCCCCTTTCATTCTGCAAACCATTCTAAAAGATCAAGAAAAATGTAAAGCAAAGATAAAACCTTTCACCAACTATGGAAAGAAATCCAAAAATATTTGTAAAAGCTTAAAAAAAAAAAAAAAAACCCAGCAAAACTGAGTTCATGTAGAGACCACATCAGAGAACCAGAGAAAGCAGAGGGGGAGGAGTCCAGTCTTGGCAGAACTCAGAAGCTGTCAGCAGTTTCTGAAGGTGAAGAGCACAGTGTGAAAGGCAGAAAGTGATGCTTCTGTTTGCAGCAGTCAGTGCAGAACCAGGGGTGAAGGAGGTGGCCTCAGAGCCATCTGGCCACAGCGTGGTTCTGAAGACTAATGGCAATAATGCTCTGCAAAGAATCAAGCAAAACACCCATTTTCCTACAAGCTGTTCTGTGCAGCAACTGACCACATGAAAATGGACATTTTGATAGGAAAACTAATTCTACAAAAGTGTCCATGGGGAAAAAAAAAACAATAATATATAATAAAAGTAGAATGATTTCTGTAGAAGAAAAAGTAAAATGTCCAGGTGATAGCAACAAAAAGCACCAGGGTAGTTTGCCAGGGATGGTACTACCAAACTATTAATGAATAGAAAATTTCACCACTGTTTAAACTGATTAGGAGCACAGAAAAGGGGTGATGGAATATTTCCATTTTTTTTAAAGAGAGAGAACAGAACTATTACCAAAATCAAACACAGATTGTTGAGAAGGAAAAAATACTACTATAGATCACTAACCACAATACCAGTACCTATGCCTAAATAATTGATAGTCATAAGTAAATAGTCCCTATTAAAAAGTTTTGTGATATTGAACTAGATTGGTCATGATATAAAGAGAAAAATCATAATTTGCTGCATGTATGCTGAAAAAGTATTTGATCAAACTCAACTTCCACTCAGAATAATTACAATCAATAAACTTACATGAATTCTTTCTGAAGTGGATAAAATGTCATCTTGAGGAACAACCTATCCCATAAACCAGCATATCCGATGAAAAACACGACATTTCCAACTGAGGTCAGCAGCAGCTGGTGTTAAGTATGTGCTATACTGTCTTTTATATTACATTGGAGGCACTAGCTAACATAGTTGGATCAAGAATAAAATTGGGGAAATGAGGATAATCTCAGAGACCTCTGGGACAATGTTAAATGCCCCAACATTCGAATCATAGGAGTCCCAGAAGAAGAAGACAAAAAGAAAGACCATGACAAAATACTTGAGGAGGTAATAGTTGAAAACTTTCCTAAAATGGGGAAGGAAATAATCACCCAAGTCCAAGAATCCCACAGAGTCCCAAATAAGATAAACCCAAGGCAAAACACCCCAAGACACATATTAATCAAATTACAAAGATCAAACACAAAGAACAAATATTAAAAGCAGCAAGGGAAAAACAACAAATAACATACAAGGGGATTCCCATAAGGATAACAGCTGATCTTTCAATAGAAACTCTTCAGGCTAGGAGGGAATGGCAGGATACTTAAAGTGATGAAAGAAAATAACCTACAGCCCAGATTACTGTACCCAGCAAGGATGTCATTCAAACATGAAGGAGAAATCAAAAGCTTTCAGTTCAGTTCAGTTCAGTCACTCAGTCGTGTCCAATTCTTTGCAGCCCCATGAATCGCAGCATGCCAGTCCTCCCTGTCCATCACCAACTCAAACTCAAGTCCGTCAAGTTGGTGATGCCATCCAGCCATCTCATCCTCGGTCGTCCCCTTCTCCTCCTGCCCCCCAATCCCTCCCAGCATCAGAGTCTTTTCCAATGAGTCAACTCATTGCATGAGGTGGCCAAAGTACTGGAGTTTCAGCTTCAGCATCAGTCCTTTCAATGAACACCCAGGACTGATCTCTTTTAGGATGGACTGGTTGGATCTCCTTGCAGTCCAAGGGACTCTCAAGAATCTTCTCCAATACCACAGTTCAAAAGCATCAATTCTTCGGCACTCAGCTTTCTTCGCAGTCCAACACTCATATCCATACATGACCACTAGCCTTGACTAGACGGACCTTTGTTGGCAAAGTAATGTTTCTGCTTTTGAATATGCTATCTAGGTTGGTCATAACTTTCCTTCCAAGGAGTAACGTCTTTTAATTTCATGGCTGCAATCACCATCTGCAGATTTTGAAGCCCCCAAAAATAAAGTCTAGTACTGTTTCCACTGTTTCCCCATCTATTTCCCATGAAGTGATGGGATCAGATGCCATGATCTTCGTTTTCTGAATGTTGAGCTTTAAGCCAGCTTTTTCACTCCCCTCTTTTAGTCCCCCAACCAGGAATCAAATCTTCATCTCTTGCTTTGGAAGGCAGATTCCTAACCACTGGACCACAAGGGAAGTCTGCGCTGCATAGTTTAGAGTTAGTTAATGGTGTCAGTGTTAATAGATTGGTCAGTGGTTCTCATCTGAAATGGACCAGTTTTTATATCAAAGGTTAGTCTTAGTGACTACTCAGAAAGAAGCTCCTACAAATGGGCCTCAAATTGCAGAAATGAAGAAGAAGAAGAGATCCAGAGAGAAGGGACAAGTTTTCTAATGATGATGATGCTTGCCAAAAGCCTCAGTCTACGGGTCACTGAGATCTAAGAATTTGGGTGCAATTAGAAGCAAAAATAGTTATTTGGTTTTAGTGAACAGCAAGAGTCTTAGCTACCAGTATCTTTAATGACCACTTGCTTCTTAATTGACCTGGTCCAGTCAGTTACAGGATACTGTGGGCCAATAAAGATGCAATAAAGATTTTGGAATGAAAGCAATTTCCTTTTTATTCTGGTATTGGAGGAGAAAGTATAATTTAAACAGTTAGTATAATTTAAACTGTTTTTGTTAGTGAGAAATAATTATAGTTACAATGTAGTCTGTGCTTCTGATATTGCCAGGCATTGTGCTAGACATGCAGATGTTTTCTTATGTAATCTCCCCAGCAACTTAATGACATAAATATATTCTTATTTAAAAATTTGAAGAATGACCTAGGACTACCAAGGGGCAAGTCAGGCTTTAGAACTCATTCTCTCTGAATTCAGTGAACTGTGCTAAGAATTTTCATTCCATGTTTGTGAGTTTCTCTCTTACCCTTCCTTGAAATGCTCCTAAATATGTGGGATGAATCCATATGGTATCTTATTTTTACCCTTGGACAGGGGGTCTGGTGGGACATTCTGGTGTCAAAACAAAGAAGCAGTTGGCAAGCAAGCAGTCAATGATGCCTTGCATGCAGATAAGAGCAAAGGAAAGGTTTGGAAGCAACAGGACCAGAATAACACAGAGATCTAGACTCTAAGACCAAGACAGCTGGCAGGATTGGACTAAAAGGATTATGGCAATTTATCAGAACTGTGGGTGAATCAGAGGCTTAGCAACCAGATTTATTAATGTTCAAAGAATTTGAGGTTAAGAACTTAAATCTTCCCCAGCTCAGAAGGAAATTGATCTTAGTGCCTAAAATTGGGACAGAAGCTACTGGTGGAAGCTAAAAACAAGCCAGTATGGGGGTCAACAAAAATCACATATATCATCTCCCCTTTAACCAGCTCTGTGATTTGAGGGACTAGCTGGAGAGTTGAATAGCTTGCCTCTTGCATATCATGGAGATATTCTGCCACACCAGGGTAAGGTGCATTGTTACTGTTGTTCAGCTGTAAGAGATGGAATAAAATTTATTACATTTGCAGTTCAGTCACCACGTCATATCCAACTCTTTGCGACCCCATGGACTGCAGCACACTAGGCTTCCCTGTCCCTCACCATCTCCCAGAGTTTGCCCAAGTTCATATCCATTGAATCAGTGATGCCATCCAACCATCTCATCCTCTGTTGCCCCGCTTCCCCTGCCTTCAGTCTTTCCCAGCATCAGAGTCTTTTCCCAGCGTCAGAGTCTTTTCCAATGAGTCGGCTTTTTGCATCAGGTAGCCAAAGTACTGGAGCTTCAGCATCCATCCTTCCAATGAATATTCAGAGTTGATTTCCTTTAGGATTGACTAATTTGGTCTCCTTGCAGTCCAAGGGATTCTCAAGAGTCTTCTCTAGCACCATAGTAGGAAAGCATCAATTCTTTGGTGCTCTGCCTTCTTTATGGCCCAACTTTTACATCCCATATATGAATACTTGAAAGACCATAGCCTTAATGATATGGACACAGCTGAGTGAGTGAGCACACACATAGGAAACACTAGGCATTGTACTAGAGAAATGTGTGTGGTTAAGTTGCTTCAGTCATGTCTGACTCTGCAGCCCATGGACTGTGAGCTGTCAGGCTCCTCTGTCAAGGGACTTCTTAAGAATACTGGAGTGGGGTGCCATGCTCTCCTCTAGGGGGTCTTCCCTACCACGGATTGCACTGACGTGTTTTACATCTCCTGTGTTGGTCGGCAGGTTCTTTATCACTAGCAGCACCTGATCACTAGAGAAACAAGAGGGATCAAAAGAGCACAGTCTTATTTCATGGACTTTATCCCCTTGCAAGAGGGAGCAGGGTCATTGAAATAATTAGTCAAAAATAGGAAATTATAAATAAGATCAGAGCTGTGGCCAAGCAACGGTTGGGATCACACAAGACTATCATAGAGGGAACTGACATCCTTAGGAAAGACAGGTCTTGGAAATGATGAGTTAAACTGGCAAGAGTAGGCATTACTGGCAAAGCAGCCCGGAGAAGAGGCTTCCAGGCAGAGGAGACAGCATGTGTTAGCTTGAACCATATGGAACTGCTGCTTTGAAAGGTCAGAAATGGTTGAATATCAAATAATTCACATGGCTTATTTACGGCATGTGGTGCCCATAGCAAAATTCAAAACACTATGCCTAATAATAAGGTCATTAATATGCTTTTTGTACTCCTGCTGTTGTTTTTTGTAATCCAGAGTGACCCCAGTGCAGATAAACAAAATGTCAAATGGCAGTGGATTAAGAGAGGTCCAAAGGAAGCGTAGGAGTCTTCAGTGAGAATGAGTCCTAGAGAAACCAAGCGTTCCAATGGCAGAACCTGTTCCGTGCATATGGTTGCCTCAGGGAGAAACTCCAGTGAGCTGCCCCCAACACCCTCTTCTCCATAGCTTCAGGGGTATGGCATGGTTTCCCATCAAGGGCATGGGCAAGTGTCTGCTTGGCTGAATATGTGCTAGCTAGTCCTCACCTTCCCTCTTGCTCATTAAAGGAAGTGACAATGTTGAAATTAGCCTGATACGCTTGTCTCTTTGGCTGCGTCCATGGAGTGTCCCGTTGACAGTGAGATCTGTGTAGACATCACATGGCATGATGACTCAAGGGCTTGTTGAGTCATTTACTGCTTCCTTCTGAATGAAATTTGTTGGGCCTGATTACTTGGGAAAATGCCCCAGATATGGTAGGCGCAGGAGAATTCAAGTAATCAGCTGCCACCTCATAAGCTATTTTGTTATGTCCCCTGCCCACATATCAGGGGGCGTGTGACATTTTAAAATTCAATTTCACTATATAGGAAACTCATTACAAAGAGCCAGTAGGTTATAATTCAGGTACATGAGAAGAGAACTATCAGAAGAAAGAGGCACAGTTGTATCGTCTTCCTTCTTTTCTGACCCATGTAATTTAGGCAATGGTGATGGTCCTCTTTATAAGTATAGAAATAGTGGCTGAGATTTCCTGTTTAACAAGTGATTGTGCTATGCTAAGGGCCGTTCCTAGACTCTCTTCTTTAGATTTTACCAGCAAGTCTATAATACAGGTACTTCAGTTTATCCCAAGATTACAAAGGAGGAATCAGAGCTACAAAGAGGTGACTCACTTACCCAAGCCAATGAATGCCGAAGGGGAGCTGAAATATAGACCCAGGTTGGTCCAGCTCCTGAGCCAGTATCTCTGACCACTCAGTGTGGTCAGTGTGGTCTCTGCAACAGATTTTCAAGAGGCACAAAGGGAGCTTGGTAAATATGCAGATGCCCTGTCTCTATCCCTGGCATATGACATCAGTCTTGGAAGTGAGGCCTGGGAGGGGGGCTCTGCATTTTAACAAGCACCTGAGGGGGTAGCTGTGTGCTCTGAAGTGTTAGAAGTGTTTCACGTTGTGGAAAATGGTAGAAAAAGCACAGTTTTGAGGTGATTCTTTAATCCACAGCAGTCTGTCAATTACCAGGAATCTAAAAGTGGAAGCTCCATTCAGAAAGATCATATTTGTGTGCAAAGTGGCATGTCCTGGTTGAGCCTCAGGGATTGGGGTGTTCTGGTTTATCCTCAGGGGGAAGGGAATGGTTGCTCTGGACCTATGACAGAACACAGTTTGTCGGGAAGAGGATTAGGGATGCATATGGCTCACTCCCCATTTTCCTTTCTACGGCACCTGTGACCAGGTCTCTCGTGAATCAGGCCACTTCAAGTTAACTGCAAAACGGCACCACCAGCACCACACTAGTCTGTGCCGCCTGCTTCTCTGGATTCAGAGCCTGGGACTTCTCCGTCGACAGGGGGATGGGCCACGCTGTCGTGTGTTAAGGAGAGGGGTCTTCCTGGGTTTGGTTGCTGATGCTAAGGAAGTAAAGAGATGTGCTACTTAAAGTGTTTCGACTTTTTCTTCTGTTTCAAAGTGGAGCTACTATTGCAGTGGCTGTCGAATTTGAGTATTTGTCAAAGTCACTTGGAGAGAAAGTGAAATACAAATGCTAGGCTTTCTCTCAGAGTTTCTGCGTCAGTAGATTGGGAGTTGGCAATGATTATATGATATGACGCAACGCCCATTTGCCACGTTGATGGTGCAAGTCTGGGTACCAGATTTTGAGAATCACTGGTCTGTAGCTTAGCTGATAACATGACTTGGAGACAGTTTCCTAATGCAGTTTTAATTCTGGAATGAACTGTACAAAACTAGCCCATCCTACATCTCATCTCTTAGATATCAAGGACTAGGGATAAATTCAGTCATATGACTCCATTTGGCCATTTTAATTTGGTGGCTGAGTGCTGGGGCTCTGTAGTCAGAACTGGTTTTGAATTCTCTCTTCAGGTGAGTGAGCTGATTTGCTGGAGCCTCTGTTTCTACATCTGTAAGCCAGCAAAAATGAAAATGCCTGTCTTGTAGGGTTTGTGCTGGCGGTCTTTCATCTCTCTAATCCCGTTTCCTTCGCTTCTCCATTTTGCACTGTGGCCCAGGAATCTGACGCGTCCTCTTGCCCTCTGGTTTCCCAGTGGGCTCGTGTGATGGGGAGATCTGAGTGCTGATGGAGAGTGAAATAGAGGAGTTGCATTCTCCAGCTTGGGCTTCCCTGGTGGCTTAGTGGTAAAGAATCCACCCGCCAGTGCCGGAGCCATGCGTTCATTCCCTGGGTCAGAATGATCCCCCGGAGAAGGAAATGGCAATCCACCTCAGTCTTCTTGCCTAGAAAATCCCAAGGACAGAGGAGCCTGGGGGGCTACTCCATTGGGTCACAAAGAGTTTGATGCAATTTAGCAACTAAAACAACAACTAATTCTCCAGCTCGTGCCCTGTGGGGTCACTGCAGGCTGGATGTGGTCCTCCCAGGAAGAACACATCTTACTGGCTAGCGCTCTTTTAAACTCAGACCTGCTGCCTCTGGGTTCTTGGACTATCACTCAACCCTTGACCTCTCTGACTAGAGATGGTGAAAGTTTGCACTATTCCTTGTTCATTTCCTTTAAACTTGCTGCCTCTTCTGTAAATACAATCTCTGTGAAAGCCCTTTGGACTGTGCCATCTGTTTCATGCTGGGCTCCTGACTGATAAAATTGTGATAAGATAAATGAAGAAATGCAGAAAGCACTTGGCAGGGTGCTACCAGTGAGGCAGTGCCCATGGACTTTAACATTACTGCTGCTTTGTAATATTTGACCTGAATTGTCATGTGTATAATCTACAGTGCCTACCCAGACAGGAATAACTCAGTAATTCATTTTGTCTTTCTCAGGTACCACTAACGTTATCCAGATTCATTTTCCTCTATCCTGTATAAAGAATTATTCTTTTCAATTTTTGACATCTGTATTATGAATGTTATGCTTTCATGTTTTTCTTTTCTGTTTCTTATCAGTTGACATTAACTAGGATATGACTGTTTTTACCTTTGTTTAGTCAATCATATTTCTGGATACCACCTTCTCGTGTAGAAATCCCACTTGTGAAGGTAACAATTCATGGAAAGATGGAAAGGTAGAGGGAGCCTGACAGCATTTTGAACTAACTACTTATTTTCTTTTTTTTCTTGTGAGAAAAATAAACATCAAATGGGTAAACCACAGTATTTGGACTTTCTGCTGCATTCAGGCAAATGGAGTTCTAACTGATACACTGCACATTCAGGAATGGGAATAGTTTATTCAGGGTCATCATGAAACAAATACTCAACAGAGTCACAAAAATATTACTCCAAGAAGGGGACACAACTTTGAAAAGTGTTACAGGTTTCTACATTTGATGTGTAGGCTGTGCTAGTGATTTTCTTGTAGGCAGTCTGTTTCCATCCTTGTTATGCCCATGGTGCTTGACACAGAGTTAATTATCATAACAAAAGAAGTATTTACTGAATACATATGTACAATGTATGTGTGATAGAGATTGTGTCTGATTTATTTTCTGGGCAGTGACATAAGGATGAAATAACAAGGCTGACTCCCTTCATTACTGGTATTGTCCAGATCTCCTGCCCCAGAGGGAAAATATTAGGAGGAGACTGGGAGCATGTTTGTATTCCTAGGGCCTAGGACAGTATCCCGGAAGTGATATATCCTCAGAAATGGTACATGAAATAAGCAAATAAAGAAACGAAAGTGAGTACCAAGTGTCCTCTGTCTGTCTGGAAAAGTGTTGACTTCAAAACTTTCACAACTTTGAATATCTTGTATCTTTTGGTACCTAAATTACTTCTGGGTTGTTTTTGCACCTTTTTTTTTTTTTTCAAATTTAGAAAAATGAGAATGCAAAAGAGTCTCCAAAAGAAGATAAAATTATCTGCCATCTAAACTTGAGGAAAATAAAAACAGAGGAAACTTTCTGGGTGCCTTTGATGGAGATTTTTTTCCCCATCAGCAGTAACTTTCTTGTGGAGTCTGATTCTGCTGGTATTTTCCTGCAACTTAGCTTAGTAATTATGACTGACTTTCTGTATCTCCTCTGCTAAATCAGGATAATGAATGCTACTTAAAGTTCTCATTTTTCCTTTAATTTACAAACCTTTAGAGCATTCAGTTTCTTTTACTGCCTCCTTGATGTTGTAATTTGCAACAACAGGTCCTTATTCTGAAAGCAGTTTATTTAAAGATACCTCATTTGAGCTTCTCAGCGTGTTATTCCTGAACAATGCTTTTTGAGCTTTATTATCCTTGTCATCTTTTGACATACATGTGCAGTCGCTGATATTTTTAGTGTGCTATTAATATGACTAAATTGTATTGTGTATTTTATTGGGTGGATGTGTTATTACACAGTTACCTTTCAGATTTGTATCTCTAATCTCAAAAATTAATGAGCATTCATATTTTTTAAAAAGTTAACACAGTGCCAACAAGGTAATTAGAAGTATAAATAAACCAAAGCCAAGTGATTTTGAGGAAACTTTATGACCTAATATTGGTGTGAGAAAGGGGAAGAGATAGGAAGGAGGTCATTCTAGGAGACTTACTCTACCATAATGGAGGAAAACAACTAGTTTATCTCTGGTCTTCTTTTCACGATAGAATATTACTGATCAATGAGAAAGTACCCCTACTGATACAGTTTGGATATGTATTTGTTTATTTTTTACTGAGATACAAGTGACATATAACAAAGCTGTACAACTTGTTGAGTTGATTTGATTATATGTTGCAATATGATTACCGTCTGCCATAGCATTAGTTACCTCTGCCGTGTCAGATGATTATCATTTCTCTTCTGTGGAGAGACCATCTAAGGCCGAATCTCTTGGCCGCTTTGCAGTATTATGGTCTATGCAGTATTGTTGACTATGATTACAGGGTTGTGCATTAGATTCCCAGATCTTACTTACTTTCTGGTTGCACGTGTGTACCTTTGACTAACATCTCAGTTTTCCCACCCCTCAGTCCCTGGTAGCCACCACCCTAGTCTCTATTTCTGGGAGTTTGGTTATTTAGCTTCCCTTAGAAGTGAGGTGGTGTGGTATCTGTCTTTCATTGTTAGACCTATCACTTTGCTTAATGCCGTCAAGATCCATCCAGGTTGTCCTAAATGGTAGGCTTTCCTTCCTTTTCATGGCTGAGCTGTATCTGTCTGCATCATACTTTATTCGTTCTTTGATGAGCACTTGGGTTGTTTCCATATCTCGGCTCTTGTGAATAATGTTGCAGTACACATGGGAGTTCAGATATGTTTCTGATATCCTATTTTCATCTCCTTTGGATGTTTACCCAGAAATAGAATTGCTGGATTATATGGTAGTCCTATTTTTAATTTTTTGAGGAAACTCATTCCATGTTTGTCTAACACTTCTCACTTTCTCCTTCCCTTTTCTTTCCTTCTGAATAGCTATGAAAATCTGTGCAGCATTTTGTATTTTGTTTCTGGAGTTTATTCATTAACTCACTCAACATATACTTATTGGGTGCCCGGTTTTCTGGGAACAAAATGGTGAGCTGAGCACCGAGGCTACAGTGATAGGAGAATCCTAGTTCCCATGGAGCTTGCAATCCAGTGGAGGGAGGCTGGAAGTCATTGACTAATTACAATAATAAATCTATAATTGTAAGTTGGTGTAGCACAACAGAGAAGATCATAGTTAGTGAGAAGGTATAATAAACTATCCTGACATAGGCTGCAGCCTTGGGCTCAGAGTCAAAGAAGATTCTTTGAGGAAATAGAGTTTGAGTTGAGAGTGTAGGGTGAGTAGGAGGTGAGAAGTAAAAGGATGTGGGGAAATAGGTATGCAGGATTTAAGCCCCGTGACTCGAGAGGACACGGAATGCTTGAGGCTGTGAACAATGCCAATAGCTGGAGCTCTGAAAGGAAGGGATAGAGTGATGTTAGCCATGACATGACAGGGAACTGGGCCCCAGATGATGCAAAACTTTAAAGGTCATGTTAAGAATTAGTTCTGTATCCTAAGAGCAGTGGGAGGAAGTCATAAAGAGTTTGTTCCATTCATTGACCCTTAACTCTTTCTCCTCTCCTTTACTGTCTTCTGTGTACATGGATTATGGCTCTAATTAGGATATTGTGATGGCCAACCTCATGTGTCAACTTGATTGGGCCCCAGTCCTCAGATATTTGGTCAAATGTTCTGAAAGTTTCTGTGAGGGTGTTTTTGGATGAGAGGATCATTTTAACAAGTGGATCTGGAGTAAGGCATATTGCCCTCTGTTATTTGTGTTGGCTTTGTCCAATCAGTCGAGAACCTGAATAGAACAAAAATCTGACCTTCCCTTGTGCAAAAGGAACTTCTAGCGAACAGCTTTCAGATTTGAGCTGTATCATTGTTCTTCTCTGAGGCTCCAGCCTATCAGCCCACCCTGTAGATTTTGGACTTGCCAGCCCGCCCAATCACATGAGCCCATTCCTTAAAATAAATCTCAATCTCTTTCTTTTTCTCTCTCTGTCTCTCTTTATAGACACACACACAGACATAGACATATATATATATATACACATATTCATATACACACACATACACACACATCCTATTTGTTCAGTTTCTCTTAGGAACCTCGATTAATACAAATTTTGTTACCTCCTTCAAAAAAGAGGTATGCTCGTAGTAGCTACTACGTTGTGAATAGTGACTGTTCAGAAAAGTGGCATTTTGCTAAGGACATTTGTATTATACTATATGTATATATAGTACCATACTGCACTATATATACTAGGCATTAGCATTGGCACTTGGGTTTCAGGACTTGCTTTGGATAGCATGAGAGAAACTATTTACTGAATTGGAGGATAAGTCATTCCCCTTGACCTACCCTGGGATCTACGTGCTTATGAGTCTGGTAAACTCATTGTGGGGAAAAATGTTTTGTTTTCATAATTCTGTTTATCGTATAATTTTTCCTGGGCTGGGCCTTCTCTGCTGCGTGGGCTTTTCTCTAGTTGAGGAGAGCGGCGGCTACTCTCTAGTTGTGGTACACAGGCTTCTCACTGTGGTGGCCCCTCTTGTTTCAGAGCAAAGGCTCGATAGCTGTAGTTCACGGGATTAGTTGCTCCACGGCAGGTGGGATCTTCCTGCACCAGGGATCAAACCCATGTCTCTGACGTTGGCAAGCAGATTCTTTACCAGTGAGCCACCTTTGGATTGTTAAAGTTGACCCCAGATTAGGCATTCTTTGACTAAAACTTCAGTGACGTGGGCTTTGTTTTCAAGAGGTTTCCCTATATAGTTAGAGTTGTTCAAAATTAATTTTCACTGGAGTATCATTGCTTTACAATGTTAAGTTAGTTTCTACTGTAAAGCAAAATGAATCAGCCATACACATACATACATTCCCTCCCTTTTGAACTTCTTTCCCATTCAGGTCACCACAGAGCTAATATTAAGTAGAGTTCTCTATGTTCTGAAGTATATTCACATTAGTTATCTTTTTTATACTATAAAGTTATGTATTTTATGATATTCAGGAGATCCAACACTGTGTAGGAAGTTGCCAAACATTCTTCATCAGAACGACATGTGGGTGGATGGGTAGGATCTATCTATTTATTTCTAGAACAATAACTGTAATAATAGTAATAGTTGGCCTAATCCTATTAAATAAGATTCTTTTATGGGATGGGTCTTGGGCATAGATATTTTTTCAAAGTGTTCAAGGTGATTATATGAAGCAGACCAGAGTTGGATTCCTGGGTTGGGAAGATCCTCTGGAGAAGGAAAGGCTACCCACTCCAGTATTCTGGCCTAGAGAATTCCATGGACTGTATAGTCCATGGGGTAGCAAAGAGTTGGACACGACTGAGCGACTTTCACTTTCAAGATTGAAAGCCAATGCCTGAAAGTAGAGTCACTTGCAGAGCTTGTTATATTGTAGATTGCTGTCCCACCTACTGCTCCCACCTCTCCCCACCCCAGAATTTCTAATTTGGTTATATTGGGATGGAGACCCTAGCTTCTATACTTCTGACAATGTCTCCAATAATGATCATGATGATCCTGAGAGTCTACTTTGAAGACCATGGTCTTAAAAGATCTGAACAGACTATGATGTTATTCACAGTCCTGATTAGAAGGCTTTGGGAGGAATGAGGGCTGAAGTTGGTCTTGAAGAATAAGTAGAACTTGGATGGATGTAGGGACAAGGCATTGCAGTCAGAAGCAAAGACTTAAAAACCAGATGCCCAGAGACATAGAACTAATTCCTGCCACGCCCCCAAATCACAGATTTACATTTTGTAATGAATCAGCAAGGTGTGTTCCTCTAGAGATGGTACCAGTTAGCAATGCTGCAGTTTAAAGCTGTTCTTCATATAATCAACATTCAGTCAACAAATTATGCTCTGCACTTAGAATATCTCAAAATGAGAGCTTTTCAATTATCCAGTGTTTGTTATTTACTCATTTATCTATTTTATCTATTTTTATTCTGTGATAGGCACTGTTCCAGGTGCCTGAGATAGCAGTTTAAAAGGATGCAGGGTCTAGTGCAGAGTCAACCAACTTTTTTCTGTGAAGGGCCAGAGAATGAATATGTTAGATTTGTGTAGTTCAGGAGGGAAATCAAGGACAGCATGTGGTACTTACAGAACTGCTCAGATTTGACAATATTAGCTACTGTGCTATACAAGAGCCAGGTTTATGCCAAATTTAGCTGCAGGCTGAAGTCTGTCAACTGCTGGTCAAGCGAGAGAGACACATTAATAAAACACAGAAGTACAAGGCGAAATTACATTTTGTTCAGTAAAATAAAGAACAAGCACAAAGTCTATGAGGGAAGTCAAGAGGGGATCTTACTGAGTTGGGCAAAGAAGGTCAAGGCAGGCAGCTTTGAAGAAGTGTCATTGCCACTGAGACCCGAAGGGTGAGTTTGGAAGTCAGGGAGGTAAACCCCCTGGAGAGGATGGAGCAGAGTGTTAAGCAGAAGATGGAGGAACCCAGGGAAGGCGGGTGGCATGGAGTGAAGCGTCCAGGTGGGTGGTGAGAGGAGGTGGGGTCCGAGAAAGGCAAGTGCCTTAGTTGGTATTGGAACACTTGGTGTTTTCAGAGAGCAGGGATATTACCACCATTCATAACCTGAGTGGACAGCGTGGGCTGTAAACTGATGAAACAGTAGAGAGCGTTTTCGTGTTTTAGTAAAGGAGTGAGGGAGAAATTTGTAGAGTTAATAACCAGATTGCTGGAGGAATTTCTTGGTGGAAAGGAAAAAGATTCCTCTACCTCAACTTTGTGTCATTGATAGGGAGCAAGTGATGGAGTACAGAGGGGCAAAAAACTGCATTTAATTTGTGTGTGTGAAGCCAGGCACTAAAATAGAATACTTCATACCCAAAGAATATGCTGCTATATGGTTCAGATGGTAAAGAATTGGCCTGCAGTGCAGGAGACCTGGGTTCGATCCCTGGGTTGGAAAGACTCCCTGAAGGAGGGCATGCCAACCCACTCCAGTATTCTTGCCTGGAGAATTCCATGGACATAGGAGCCTGGCAGGCCACAGTCCATGGGGTGACAAAGAGTTGGACATGATTGAGTGACTAAGCACATTCCCAGTTAGAGAGGAAAAAATGGAGGCAATCATATATTTATTTATTTTAGCATTCATTTCTTTTTTAATTGAATAGAGTTGTTTTATAATGTGTTGGTTTCACATGTACAGCAAGATGATTCAGTTATACACACACACACAGACACGTATATACATATATATATATATCTTTTTCAGATTATTTTCCCTTATAGATTATAAAATATTGAATATAGTTCCCTGTGCTATACAGTAGGTCATGGTTGGTTATCTATTTTGTATATATATACACAGAATACTGGAGTGGGTGGCCTTTCCCTTCTCCAGAGGATCTTCCCAACCCAGGGATTGAACCCAGGTCTCCCTCATTGCAGGTAGTTTCTTTACCAGCCAAGCCATCAGGGAAGCCCACGAATACTGGAGTGGGTAGCCTATCCCTTCTCCAGTGGACCTTCCCAACCCGGGAATTAAACTGGGGTCTCCTGCACTGCAGGCGGATTTTTTACCAGCTGAGCTATGACGGAAGCCCTGTTTTGTATATAGCAATGCATATCTGTTAATCTCAAATTCCAAATTATTCTTCCTCCTCTCTTCCCAACCATAAATTTGCCTTCCATGTCTCTGGGTCTCTTTCTGTTTGCTAAATAAGTTCTGTTTTATCCTTTTTTTGAAGATTCCACAAATAAGCAATCTCATATGGCCTTTGTCTTTCTCTTTCTGACCTACTTCCTCCGATAAGCTCTAGGCCCATCCGTCTCACTACAGATGGCGCTATTTCCTTCTTTTTTATGGTTGAGTAGTATTCCATTGTGTGTATATATGTGTGTGCATGTATGCCACATCTTTATTCATTCATCTATTGCAATATTAGTAAACTGCCTGAGGTAATACTGTGGTGCATAGTAGAACTAGAATTTAAATATGTATTCTGATTCCAGAACTCAGGCTATTGGCCAGGATAGGGGGATATCAAGAAACTAGGGGAATGACTAGGAGGAAGTGTAATTTGTTTCTTGCCTAAAATCAGCTAGCCTTTTAGATGCTGTGCATCCAAGATGGCAAGTATCTAGCAGTGGTTTTTTTTCCCCTGTATTTCTCTATCTCTGGCAGATATTATTAAACATTTCTTTCTTAGTTTCTATGAATCTCTGAATCCTTCTGCTCACAGAAATGTAATGTATCCCCCCAAAAGATAAATGCTCATTATACCTGGTATGAGTAAAATACCTGGATGTTGTGCTGAAGAAGTAGAAAGTGCACAGTTCTTGGCTGATGTAGTTAGCAAGCCATGTGAGTGGAGTCCAGACTTTTGCAAGACATTCCTTTGTACTTGATTTCCCCACCTTCCTTCCCCTCTATCTTTTGGCAAACTTCTTCTGTGTGTTAGTGGTTGGCAAACCTTTTTTCTGTAATGGGCCAGATAGCTGCTGTAGATCATGTATCAGTGAAGGAGGATGTCTGTGTACAGATGCTGCTGCTAAGTCGCTTCCATCATGTCCAACTCTTTGCGACCCCATGCACTGCAGCCCACCAGGTTCCTCTGTCCATGGCATTCTTGAGACAAGAATAGTGGAGTGGGTTTCTACGCCCTTCTCCATAGGATCTTCCTGACCCAGGGATCGAACCCGTGTCTCTTACATCTCCTGCATTGGCAGGTGGGTTCTTTACCACTAGCACCACCTGGGAAGCTGCTGTATACCAATGAATCTTTGTTAAAAATGAAAAGAACAACAGAGCAGATTGGGCGTATGGGCTGTAGTTTGCTGTCTCCTGCCCTAGACTCAGAGGAACCTGTAAGGATATAGTGGGAGCAGTTTTTAGGTGGTCCCCTCATATTTTGTTTTTGGATCATATTTCAGGCATATCATTTAGTATAATATTATCTTTATGGATCTCTTTCTCTGAAAAGATATTGGGTTGGTCCAAAAGTTCATTTGGGTCTTTCTGTGTTATTTGAATGAAACTTTTGGCCAACTCAATATACTTTTTACCCTGTTGTGGTCTCATCAATGGTATCAATACATACTGACTTTCATTTACCAGTTGTCCAGGACAGGATTTGCAGGTATCTTGTGAAAATTGATTGGCGTGTTGAATCAGACAGTTGTTGATGTTCAGTCACTCAGTCGTGTCCAACTTTCTGCGACCCTATGGGTTGCAGCATGCCAGGCTTTCTTGTCCTTCAGCATCTCCCGGAGTTTGCTCAAACTCCTATCTGTTGAGTTGGTGAGGCCATCCAACCATCTCATCCTCTGTCATCCCTGTCTCCTTCTGCCTTCAATCTT
Source organism: Oreotragus oreotragus (assembly GCA_006410675.1). Lineage (NCBI taxonomy): Eukaryota > Metazoa > Chordata > Mammalia > Artiodactyla > Bovidae > Oreotragus > Oreotragus oreotragus. The sequence continues at coordinate 40,285 of SJYX01001672.1, forward strand.
TCCCAGAATTAGGGTCTTTTCTGATGAGTCAGTTCTTGCATTAGGTGGCCAGAGTGTTGGAGTTTCAGCTTCAGCATCAGTCATCCCAATGAATATTTAGGACTGATTTCCTTTAGGATTGATTGATTTGATCTTGTCATCCAAGAGTCTTCTCCAACACCACAGTTCAAAAGCATCCATTCTTGGGTGCTCAGCCTTCTTTATGGTCCAGCTCTCACATCCATATATGACTGCTAGATAATCCATAGCTTATACTATATGAATGTTTGTTGGCAAAGTAATTTCTCTGCTTTGTAATATGCTGTCTAGCTTTCTCATAGCATTTCTTCCAAGGAGCAAGCCTCTTTTAATTTCATGGCTGCAGTCACCATCTGCAGTGACTTGGAGCCCAAGAAAATACAGTCTGTCACTTTCCATTGTTTCTCCATCTATTTGCCATGAAATGATGGGACTGGATGCCATGATCTTCATTTTTTGAATGTTGAGTTTTAAGCCAACTTTTCCTCTGTCCTCTTTCACATTCATCAAGAGGCTCTTTAGTTCCTCTTAGCTTTCTGCCTGAAGGGTGGTGTCATCTGCATATCTGAGGTGATTGGTATTTCTCCTGGCAATTAGTTACTAAGCCATGTCCAACTCTTGTGACCCTATAGACTGTAGCCTGCCAGGCTCCTCTGTCCACAGGATTCTCCAGGCAAGCATACTGGAGTGGGCTGCCATTTCCTCTTCCAGGGAATCTTCCTAACTCAGGAATAAACCCTGGGTCTCCTGCATCACAAGAAGATTTTTTATGGACTTATCTACGAGGAAAGTAAATTAGGCAGTGGAAGAGTATATTTTCTGAAAATGGCCAAACATTTCCAGCCTCAGATACCCTTCTCAAAAGGGTATGTGACATCCCATCCCATCAAGAGGATCTGTTCCTTCCCTTCTCCTTGAAACTGGGTTGGACTTGGTGACTGCCTCAACTAATAGCGTGGGCTGGAAATCAGGCCTCATGATGTTGACACATGGCCTCCATGAGGTGCCTCCTTCTCTCTTCCAGTCTATCCTCCTTCCTCCTACCCCTCCTTCTCACTCTCTTCCCCTCAGGATTCATGTCCTTGGGTCTCAGCACCCATGCTGAGAGGAAACCCAGATTACCCAGATGGAGAAACTGCATGCACTGACCCACATACAGAAGAACTGAGGTCTCCCTGCTTGGCAGCTCTCGTCAACCCCCTGACAGGCAAGGCAGGAGCCTTCAGGATCCCAGGAGCCAAATCCAGCAGCTGCCTGTTTGCGTAAATACACTTTGATGGGGCTCAGCCTCGTGCATTCATTGATGTGCTCTTAATTGCTGCTTCTGCTCTGGACCAGCAAGACTGAGGAGTCCTGATGGAGACGGTATCCACAGCTCCCAAAGCTGAAAACACTAGCTGGCTCGCTATAGAAAAGTTTGCCGATTCTGCCTCTCAGCTTCAAAGCCCCACACATTTGGATCAGAGTCCAACCTCCCTGAATTCCTAGTGTGCAGAACTCATGAGTAGAGTCAGTGTTTGGTGTGTCACATAGTGAGGCTGGAGAGTAATTTGTTATGCACTCAGAGTACTTAAAACACAGATGAACACAGTTTTTGAAAATGTCCAAGCTTATGTTTGTTAAAATACCAGAAGGCCTAAACCTCCCCTGTCTACTCCCTGTTCCTCATCCCCCAGGACACACACACCCGTTTAGAACTTTGTAGTTTTCAGGTTGTATCTAAGATTAAGGAATAGTACCACATCTCTCCCTCTTGGTGTTTTGAAAACTGGGTTATCTTTTCCTTCTAGAAAGCAAATAATACTATCAAGGACCTGATCTGACTTAAGAAATGGAAAGATTTTGCTCATGGAGAAGAAGCTGAGTATCCACAACTGATTCCAGATCTCACCAACCATGACATCTCATTTCACGGTAAGTCTTTGTCTCTCTGTCCCTTTAAGACTCTTGAATGGTTGAGCAACCACCTCCAACCACGTCACACTGTCAGCTGGGGCTCATAGTTCGTGGGGATATAGGGGTATCATTAAAATACCCTGAATCGTGTTCTATGTTTTCTCCTTTTGCCATTCATCAAAATGAAAGGTTTTCATGAAAAGAGTTAGAGGCCATAAAATCAAATATATTGTAGCATTCCCTTTGGAATGTTTTAAACATCATTAAAAATAGTAGCGTTTGAGGTAAAAGGTCAGCTAATAATCATTTTCTTTAAAACTGATGTGAGTTTTATGAAACATTTGTCATAGGGCTGTCATTTAAGAGGGCACTGGAAATCATTTTTCATTTTCTACATTATCTTTTTGCAGCTCTCAGTTGTCCTGCAGCCACAAACATTATATATCAATTCTTCTGTGTTTTATAATATTTTATGAACATATTTTTCTGAAATCTTATGTGCTGAAATTTTACACAGAAGACAAATAGTTTTTTTTTTTTTTCTTATTTGGCTTTTTTGGAAACTTTTGTGTTGGAGTATAGCTGATTAACAATATTGTGATAGTTTTGGGGGGATGGTAGCAAAGGGACTCAGCCATACATATGCACGTGTTCACTCTCCCCTGAACTCCCCTTCCACCCAGGCTGACACATAACACTGAGCAGAGTGCCTTGTGGTATACAGTAGGTCCTTGTTGTGTATTGATTTTAAATATAGCAGTGCGTACCTGTCCATTCTAAACTCCCTAACTATCCCTTGCTCCTCATCCTTTCCCCCTGGCAACCATAAGTTCATTCTCTAAATCTGTGAGTCTGCTTCTGTTTTACAAATAAGTTCATTTGTACCATTTCTTTTCAGATTCTACATAAAAGTTCTATCATATGATATATCCATTTGACTTACTTCACTCGGTATGGCGAGCTCTAGAATGGACAAATAGTGTACAAGGGCACACCTAGTTTTTTGTGAGTTGTAAAGAGTAGATTCTTCTTTGATTCAGAATTTAACAAAAGATGGAGAATTTAAATATTGCTATATCATTTTCTTCAATTTATCTTGGTCGACTCAATCTATGGGCTGAAGAAATGTTCTTAGAAAGCTTGTTTGAACCTCCCTTTCCTATTCTAGTTTATCTGGTATTTCTATGAAATGAGGGTGAAGAGTAGGGTGTGTGTGTGTGTAAGAAAGAGAGGGAAACAGGGAGAGAGAGAGAGAGAGAAGGGCCTTGCACAACACAGACACATAGTTATATTTAATTAAAAAGCTGAAATCTGAGTTGTCCGTTACAGTTTCCATGAGTGCCTCACAGAGGCAGTCTGCAGCTTCTTCCATTACCCCTTGTATCAGGCTATTGATTTGCTCTGTGGTTTTGAGAGGCGTGTGAGCTCTGTCAGGGATGAGGTAGCATTGTAGAGGATAAGAGCTCTCCTTTCACACTCGTCAAGGTTCCAACACCAAGTCAGCAACTTTTTAGCTCTTACTGTTTGGCAAGGCCTTTCAACTCTCTAAGCCACAGCCTTCTTCAACATCAATGAAATGGGGCTAGCAATGCTCAGAGGGTCATTGTGAGAATTAAATGAGATACAACTGTCTTAGCATCATGCTTGCTTGGCATTTAGGGAGCCCTGCTAAATGGCTGTCACTAATTTTTCTGCCTCTGCTAAGGTGTTAGCTATGGGGGAAAGGACTTGATTGTTTCAAAGAAACCATTAGGGAAGTCCACCTGCTGAAAACTGTTTCTCCGTGTTGTCTGTCATTTGACACATTTTGATGATTATTTACTTAGAATACAATTTACGTTGTTGTTTAGTCGCTAAGTCACATCTGACTCTTCAGTGATGCCCTGGACTGTAACCCTCCTCTGTCCATGGAGTTTTCCAGGTAAGAATACTGGAGTGGGTTGCCATTTCCTTCTTCAGGGGATCTTCCAGGACCAGGGATCGAACCCACATCTCCTGCATTGGGAGGCAGATTCTTTACCACTGAGCCACCTGGGAAGCCCCATATCAAGCTACTGAGATTACATGATTTTGGACGGGTAGATTTTTCTAGAGGACGAAGTATTGGGGATGGGAAACAGGACAGGTCTGGGTACTTTGGCACCTGGGTGTGAGTGTTGAAAACGTGGAGGAAAAATATGCCAAAAATATTCCAGCTGCTTAAATGTCCCTTCTGAAGCAGGGTGCCTTGGGCAATGTTGATGCTCTATTTAGATCCCATCTGATGCCTTTTTAACATTTTTGTGCAGTGTTTTCCTGCATGATTTTGATTCTATCAATCAATACCCACAGCATACGTTTGGAAGGATTCCCCTGGGCTGCTGGAGTCAGTGTATTCTCACAAATGCCCAGGAAGTGCCTGGAGAACCCTTAGCCAATGACTCATGGGTGCTCCCTGGTGAGGACAAGTCTGAGGCACAGCCCATAGTCCAGAGTTCCCTGTGGGGAACAGCTAAACATGACCTGTCACAGATTTTGGATGAGATCTCACTTTTGTTTGGCTGCTGATTTTTCCCTGTCAGGCTTACCAGTCTCCCCTGGAAACTCCTTCTTAATAAATTACTTGCACACCAATATGTAATAAGGATCTGCTTTTGGGGAACCTGATCCAAGACAATGTGCAAACAAATATGGTTTTCTGTTATGTAAGCAGGTGACACCAGGAGAGAGCTTCAGTTTTTAGAGACTGATAAATGATACAGTGATAAGCTGTTTTGGTGGGACCTTGAAAGTCTAGCACGAGTTCAGTTAAGGAGATCTTGGAGTAAAGAAGTAGTTCCTGTCTCACATAATAAATTTATGGGAACTTGCTCAATGGGGCACACAAAAAAGAGAAAAGAAATCAGGAAGATGGAGAAAAGAGTGAAAATTGCTCAGTCGTGTCTGACTCTTGGCGACCCCATGGACTATACAGTCCATGGAATTCTCCAAGCCAGAATACTGGAGTGGCTAGCCCTTCCCTTCTCCAGGGGATCTGCCCAACCCAGGGATTGAACCCAGGTCTCCAACATTGTAGGAATTCTTTATCAGGTGAGTCAAGGGAAGAAAAGAGAGGTGAAACCAAACAACGCAGAGGCTCAAACAAACTTCCTGCTGAAGTTTTGTCCCATATGACTCCAAAGTGGGGTGGCTCTCACTTAGTTCTTGGTTTATTTATTGGTGTGTTATTGGCTATGCTGGGTCTTTGTTGATGTGCACAGACTCTTCATTGCTGAACGTGGGCATTAGTTCTTGGTTCTTTATTTGTGTGTTATTGGCTATGCTGGGTCTTTGTTGATGTGCACAGACTCTTCATTGCTGAATGTGCGCATTAGTTCTTGGTTTCTTTATTCGTATGTTATTGGCTATGCTGGGTCTTTGTTGATGTGCACAGACTCTTCATTGCTGAACGTGGGCATTCTCTGGTTGCAGTGAGCAGGATGCACTCTCTAGTTGGAGTGCACACTTCTCGTTGTGGTGGCTTCTCTTGTTATGGAAGTCTAGGATGCATGGCTTCAGCAGTTGTAGCACATGGACTTAGTTGCTCTGTGGCTTGTGAATCTTGGTTCCTGGACGAGGGATTGAACTGGTGTCCTTTGCATTGGCGAGCAGATTCTAAACCACTGGGCCACCAGGGAAGTCCTTCTCATTCAGTTGCCTATTTGTAAATCTTTTCTTCTTCCTCTTGCTTCCTTACTCCTACAGACACCCTTTGTCTGTTACAGCCCTGTGCAAGTGAAATTGAGGGGAGCAAGAAGACAGGAGATGGTATCCATTATGGAGAATCCTGGAGTAAAAGTACTGTAAAATTAGATTTATAGAGTGAACTAATTCATTAGAATCAGAAATGTGAAGCCACAGGTGATTCGAAGAAATAAGCACACCACTTCCCAAATTTCCTGAGCATTCTGGACAGTAGACATGTGTTGCATTATTTATTAGGTGGAGCACTAACTGATTTTAATTGTAGAGGCCTGGGTGAACCCAGCTGATATCTGGGTTCTGCTTGTTTTTCTGTTGTACTGAATGGTCTGTAGTTAGCTCTGCAGGAAGCAAATATTTCTAGTCCTTTAACCTCAAAGTCTTTATTTCTACCTTTGTGGATTGGTACAGCCTTAGGAAGGGGCTAAAAATAGGGTGAGAAAGAAAAATCATTTATTGATAGTCTGCAGGGCAGGGGAGAAGGGCGCATTGAAATATCCCCTTTCACATGCAAGGGAGAAAATGAGTGAATTTAATTACCATGATTAGAACCAATTAAGTAGCTAATTATGCTCTTGAGAACAAAAGCCTATTTGTAGGGTTTCTAACTCTAAATACTTATAAAGCAAGGTGGAAAGAATAACTCCCCATATGCAGTCAGCATGTTACTCTGTAAGAGCGACTGCAATAGATGTGTTGTTGGAACCTAGTGGAAAGAGGTCATGAACACTCTTAGAATTATTCATCGCTTTCCCATGCCACAGGGTTTTTATCTGGCTACTGGGCAAAGTTTTCTCTCCAGCCTCCAACCTACTTTATAAAGTTGTCATGAGAATCAAATGAAAGAATTAGATAATTTCCCAAAGGCAGTGATAGAGGCTAATTTCCAGTGGTAATGCTGATCCTTGCTAGCATGAAAAGTTGGCCATAGAACTTTCTTTAGCTTTTTTTTTTTCCTCCCCCAATTGTGTTCTCATCTGTGTCATAAACCAGCTTGGCATCCTTCTGGAGAAACTGTATCTCCATCTATATGCCTGTCTTTGTCTACATCTACACCTACATCTATATCCACATTGACACGTCTTAACATTTGCAGTGTTAAGTTGCTCAGTCATGTCCGACTCTTTTCGACCACATGGGCTGCAACCCACCAGGCTCCCCTATCCATAGGATTTCCCAGGCAAGAATACTGGAGTGTATTGCCATTTGCTTTTCCAGTTGATCTTCCTGACCCAAGAATCGAACCTGTATCTCCTCCTTGGCAGGTGGATTCATTTGCATAGTCTACAAATTTCTTAAAACATAGAACATAGAAATTGAAGTATAGATCATTAATTACTAAGTGTATGTGCCTGAAATTTCTTCAGTAAGGACTATATTCTTTGACTTATTTAAGACACATTTTATAAACTATGAGTCTTCTTTAACAGGAAATGTATAACTCATCCACTAGCCACGCACTTGTTTACCAGTGGACAACATGACTAATTCATCATAACATTCCTTGATACTGAGTCCACAAGGCAGTCTCAGAGCCTTCCTCCGCACTGGAAACAAGATGATAGTCACAGTTGATATTTGAATAGAAGAATGCTTGCAATTCCTATTCTAAACTTGTCAACTCTTAGCATGAAAGCATGAATGAATTTTTACATCCCTGCTGAGGAGAGCTAGCTGGGAGGATTTTATGGCAGGAAGGGGAAAGACAAGATAATTGAATCAATGATGCCATTCAACCATCTCATCCTCTATCAACCCCTTCTTTTCCTCCCCTTAATCTTTCCTAGCATCAGGGTCTTTTCTAATATGTTGGTTTAGCATCAGGTGGCCAAAATATTGGAGCTTCAGCTTCACAGCATCAGTCCTTCCAATGAATATTCAGGGTTGGTCTCCTTTAGGTTTGCCTGATTTGATCTCCTTGCAGACTCTCAAGAGTCTTCTCCAGCGCCCCAATTTGAAAGCATCAGTTCTTCAGCGCTCAACCTTCTTAATGGTCCAACTCTCACATCCACACATGACAACTGGAACATAGCTTTGACAATTCGGGACATGAAAAGAGCCCAGACTTTGGACTCCAACAGATCTCACTTCAAATATCAGCTCTGTCACTCATAGCTGTGTGTCCTAGAGCAAAAGCTCCTCACCTAACTCTTTTTTTAAGTAAGGATAACAACCATACCCTGTAGAGCTGTAGAAAGACTTTGAACTAAAATAATTGTTGTTATTCTTTAGTTGCTAAATCCTGTGCAACTCTTTTACTAGTCCACGGTCTGTAGCCTGCCAGGCTCCTCTGTCCATAGGATTTCCCAGGTAAGAATACTGGGGAGGATTACCATTTCCTTCTCCAGGGGATCTTCCCGACTCAGGGATCGAACTTGAGTCTCCTGTACTGGTAGGTGAATTCTTTACCACTGAGCTACCTGGGAAGCCCAAACAAAAATATATGAAGTGCCTAATTCAATATCTCACATATAGTTAGTGCTCCCAAAAGTAGTTTATGCTTGTATCTTCTAGGACTCCTTCAAGCCAAGCAAAGTTAACATGGAAACACACACTGGCTCTTACTGTAACAAAAGAGTCTGAAGTGCATTACTTGTATGTGATCTGAAAAAAGACAATGATATCTGTTCATTTCCAAGACAAACCATTCAATATCACAGTAATCCAAGGCTATGCTCCAACTATTAATGCTGAAGAAGCTGAAATTGAATGGTTCTACTAAGGCCTATAAGACCTTCTAGAGCTAACACCAAAAAAAGATGTCCTTTTCATCAAAGGGGAGTGGAATACAAAAGTAGGAAGTCAAGAGAGACTTGGAGTAACAGGCAAGTTTGGCCTTGGAGTACACAATGAAGCAGGGCAAAGGCTAACAGAGTTTTTTCAGAGAATGCACTGGTCATAGCAAATACGCTCTCCCAACAACATAANAAGTCAAGAGAGACTTGGAGTAACAGGCAAGTTTGGCCTTGGAGTACACAATGAAGCAGGGCAAAGGCTAACAGAGTTTTGTTAGAGAATGCACTGGTCATAGCAAACACGCTCTTCCAGCAACACAAGAGACAACTCTACAAATAGATGCAAAAAGGCAAAATGGTTGTCTGAGGAGATCTTACAAATAGCCGAGAAAAGAGAAGTGAGGGCAAAGGAGAAAAGGAAAGACATACCCATCTGAATGCAGAGTTCCAAAGGACAGCAAGGAGAAGTAAGAAAACCTTAAGTTAACAATGCAAAGAAATAGAGGAAAACAATAGAATGGCAAAGACTAGAGATCTCTTCAAGAAAATTAGAGACACCAAGAGAACATTTCATGCAAAGATGGGCACAATAAAGGACAGAAATGGTATGGACCTAGCAGAAGCAGAAGATATTAAAAAGAGGTGGCAAAAATACACAGACGAACTATAGAAAAAAGATCTTCATGACCCAGATAACCATGACAGTGTGATCACCCACCTAGAGGCAGACATCCTGCAGTACGAAGTCAAGTGGGCCTTAGGAAGCATCACTGCAAACAAAGATAGTGGAGGTGATGGAATTCCAACTGAGCTATTTCAAATCCTAAAAGATGATGCTGTGAAAGTGCTGCACTCAATATGCCAGCAAATTTGGAAAACTCAGCAGTGGCCATGGGACTGGAAAAGTCAGTTTTCATTCCAATCCCAAAGAAAGGCAGTGACAAAGAATGTTCAGACTTCTGCACCACTGTACTCATTGCACATGCTAGCAAAGTAATACTCAAAATTCTCCAAGCTAGGCTTCAACAGTATGTGAACTGAGAACTTCCAGATGTTTAAGTTGGGTTTAAAATAAGCAGAGAAACCAGAGATCAAATTGTCAACATCCACTGGATCACAGAAAAAGCTAGAGAATTCAGGAAAAACATTTACTTCTGCTTCATTGACTATGCTTTGATTGTGTGGATCACAATACATTGTGGAAAATTCTCAAGAGACGGGAGTNAAATAAGCAGAGAAACCAGAGATCAAATTGTCAACATCCACTGGATCACAGAAAAAGCTAGAGAATTCAGGAAAAACATTTACTTCTGCTTCATTGACTATGCTTTGATTGTGTGGATCACAATACATTGTGGAAAATTCTCAAGAGACGGGAGTACCAGACTACCATACTTGCCTTCTGTGAAGCCTGTATGCAGGTCAAGAAGCAACAGTTAGAACTGGACATGGAACAACTGACTGATTCAAAATTGGGAGAGGAGTTCATCAAGGCTGTGTATTGTCACCCTGCTTATTTAATTTAAACACAGAGTACATCACACAAAATGCTGGGCTGAGAGAAGCACAAACTGGAATCAAGATTGCAGGGAGAAATATCAATAACCTCAGATATGCAGATGATATCACCCTTAATCAAAATTCTCCAAGCTAGGCTTCAACAGTATGTGAACTGAGAACTTCCAGATGTTTAAGTTGGGTTTAGAATAAGCAGAGAAACCATAGATCAAATTGGCAACATCCACTGTATCATAGAAAAAGCTAGAGAATTCAGGAAAAACATTACTTCTGCTTCATTGACTATGCTTTGATTGTGTGGATCACAATACATTGTGGAAAATTCTTAAGAGATGGGAGTACCAGACTACCATACCTGCCTTCTGTGAAACCTGTATGCAGGTCAAGAAGTAACAGTTAGAAGTGAATGTGGAACAACTGACTGATTCAAAATTGGGAGAGAAGTTCATCAAGGCTGTGTATTGTCACCCTGCTTATCTTATTTAACTTAAACACAGAGTACATCACACAATGCTGGGCTGAGAGAAGCACAAACGGGAATCAACATTGCAGGGAGAAATATCAATAACCTCAGATATGCAGATGACATCACCCTTAAGGCAGAAAGCTAAGAGGAATTGAAGAGGTCTTGATAAAGGTGAAAGAGGAGAGTGGAAAACCAAGCTTAAAACTCAACATTCAAAAGACAAGGATCATGGCATCCAGTCATGTCTTTTCATGGCAAATAGAGGGGGAAACAATGGAAACAGTAACAGACTATTTTCTTCGGCTCCAAATCACTGAGGATGGTGACTGCAGCAATGAAATTAAAAGATGTTTGCTCCTNAAAAGACAAGGATCATGGCATCCAGTCATGTCTTTTCATGGCAAATAGAGGGGGAAACAATGGAAACAGTAACAGACTATTTTCTTCGGCTCCAAATCACTGAGGATGGTGACTGCAGCAATGAAATTAAAAGATGTTTGCTCCTTGGAAGAAAAGCTGTTACCAACCTAAACAGCATATTAAAAAGCAGAGACATTACTTTGCTGACAAAGGTCCATATGGTCAAAACTATGGTTTTTCCAGTAGTCATGTATGGATGTGAGAGTTGGACCATAAAAAAAGTTGAGCACCGAAGAACTGATGCTTTTAAACTGTGGTGTTGGAGAAAACTCTTGAGAGTCCCTTGGAGTGCAAAGAGATCAAATCAGTCAATCCTAAAGGAAATCAATCTTGAATAATCATTGGAAAGACTGATGCTGAAGCTGAAGCGCCAATACTTTGGCCACCTGATGTGAAGAGCTGCCTCATTAGAAAAGACCCTGATGCTGGGAAAGACTGAAGGCAGGAGAAGGGGATGACAAAGGATGAGACGGTTGGATGGCATTATCGACTCAATGGACATGAGTTTGAGCAAGCTCTGGGAGATGGTGAAGGACAGGGAAGCCTGGTGTGCTGCAGCCCATGGGGTAGCAAAAAGTTGGACAGTACTGAGTGATTGAACAACAGTGGGAAAAAAGAATGGCCAACATCAAAAAGTCTATAAACAATAAATGTTAGAATGTAAAAAGGTAANACATGAGTTTGAGCAAGCTCTGGGAGATGGTGAAGGACAGGGAAGCCTGGTGTGCTGCAGCCCATGGGGTAGCAAAAAGTTGGACAGTACTGAGTGATTGAACAACAGTGGGAAAAAAGAATGGCCAACATCAAAAAGTCTATAAACAATAAATGTTAGAATGTAAAAAGGTAACCCTCCAGCATGGTTGGTGGGAATATAAATTGGTACAAACACTATGGAGAACAGTATGGAGCCTCTTTAAAAAAAAAAAAAGAACCATTTGATCCAGTATTACCAATCCTGGGAACATATCCAGAAAAGTAATTAACCTCCAATTAAAATAAATAAATTTATATTTAAAAATAGAAAAAAAAAAGTTACATGCACTCCAATATTTACTGGAGCACTATTTATAACAGCCAAAACATGGAAGAAACATAAATGTTCATGGATGGAAGAATGGATAAAGAAGATATGGTACCAATATATAGTAGAACATTACTCAGTCTTGAAAAGGAATGAAATAATGCATTTGCAGTAACACAGATGAACCTAGAGACTATAGTACCATACTAAGTGAAGTATGCCAAAGCCTTTGACTGTGTGGATCACAATAAACTGTGAAAAATTTGAAAGAGATGGGAATACCACACCACCTGATCTGCCTCTTGAGAAATCTGTATGCAGGTCAGGAAGCAACAGTTACAACTGGACATGGAACAACAGACTGGTTCCAAATAGGAAAAGGAGTACGTCAAGGCTGTATATTGTCACCCTGCTTATTTAACTTCTATGCAGAGTACATCATGAGAAACGCTGGACTGGAAGAAACACAAGCTGGAATCAAGATTGCCAGGAGAAATATCAGTCACCTCAGATATGCAGATGACACCACCCTTATGGCAGAAAGTGAAGAAGAGCTAAAAAGCCTCTTGATGAAAGTGAAAGAGGAAAGTGAAAAAGTTGGCTTAAAGCTCAACATTCAGAAAACGAAGATCATGGCATCCGGTCCCATCAC
>SJYX01001672.1:52767-82693 GCA_006410675.1 Oreotragus oreotragus
CAGATATGCAGATGCCACCACCCTTATGGCAGAAAGTGAAGAGGAACTAAAAAGCCTCTTGATGAAAGTGAAGGAGGAGAGTGAAAAAGTTGGCTTAAAGCTCAACATTCAGACAACGAAGATCATGGCATCCGGTCTGATTACTTCATGGGAAATAGATGGGGAAACGGTGGAAACAGTGTCAGACTTTATTTTTTTGGGCTCCAAAATCACTGCAGATGGTGACTGCAGCCATGAAATTAAGAGACGCTTACTCCTTGGAAGAAAAGTTATGACCAACCTAGATAGCATATTCAAAAGCGGAGACATCACTTTGCCAACTAAGGTCCGCCTAGTAAGGCTATGGTTTTTCCTGTGGTCATGTATGGATGTGAGAGTTGGACTGTGAAGAAAGCTGAGCGCCGAAGAACTGATGTTTTTGAACTGTGGTGTTGGAGAAGACTCTTGAGAGTCCCTTGGACTGCAAGGAGATCAGCCCTGGGATTTCTTTGGAAGGAATGATGCTAAAGCTGAAACTCCAGTACTTTGGCCACCTCATGCGAAGAGTTGACTCATTGGAAAAGACTGATGCTGGGAGGGATTGGGGGCAGGTGGAGAAGGGGACGACCGAGGATGAGATGGCTGGATGGCATCACGGACTCGATGGACGTGAGTCTGAGTGAACTCTGGGAGTTGGTGATGGACAGGGAGGCCTGGCGTGCTGCAATTCATGGAGTCGCAGAGTCGGACACGACTGAGCGACTGAACTGAACTGATGTATTTAACGTTAACATAGAGAGCAGCATAAGTCTGGTCTTAAATAGTGGTTTCCTTAATTTTTGCCTCAAAAAAGGAGATGAAAGTAGATACTTGAAAAGGACAAAAAAGGTGTGTTAGTCTGTTGGACTTATATGTATAAATTAATGGATATGGAATTTCAAAGTCTTTTAAGGTTTTAGGTTTGCTTCTCTCTGGATATATGAGATTACTGACTCAACTTCCTGAAGGTTTTGAAGAATTTTCACTATGCTGTTTAACACGTCATTATCTCAAATATATTAGTTCTATACGGAACCTATAATAATTGTGGTATAGAAACACTGAGAAGAGGGAGTAATATTATTAGTGTGTCAAAATTCTTCTTCTTAAAATTAAGTGATTATATCACGAGAGGCAGGGTGGTCAAAGCTCACATGATCACGGTTAGTTGCAGACATAATTTGAGTTCACTTTTGCTTTCCTGTCAATACAATAGCCCACTTAGGCACCTATGAATCTTTCCTTTTTCCTGATAACATTAATTCTTCAGATATAATCTAGTCTTTATGCTTTTATAGAATCAAAGAAGAGATCTGATGTTTAGAATGAATCAAAAAATAATTGTACTGCTTGGAGAGAAATTCCTTAGTATCCACAAATGTGGTTTATATTGTTAACTATTTTCTTTTTTCCTGCATAGTACAAACCAACAATCTCAAAACTGAATAGCTGAAATAATTATTACGGAGCATAGTTCAGTGGGCTGGCAGGGCTCAGCCGGGTGGCTCTCCCTTGGGGTCTCCATGCTGTTGCAGTCAAATGTTCACTGAGGCTACATCCATCTGAAGGCTTGACTGACATGGAAGTTTAAGATGGCTCATTCATGCACATGAACAGCTGGAGAATTTTCAACCTTCTGTGTAAGATTCAGTAATTAATTCACACTTGTCCCAGTTGAGTTATCTGCAAGTCCTTCTGAAGGACATCTCTCTATTATATAAGGACTTTGTCCCATAATAGCTAGATGAATGGCAGATCCATTAACATTTCTCTAAATTGGTTAACTGTCAAAACATTTCATTCATTCACTTATGTTTTATTACTTTGTTTTTAATTTTCCAATGCTAATTAAATGATTTCTAGATGCTGAGCTTACATCAGGGAATGAGAAAAAACATGGTGTGGCCTTCAAAAAGTTTACATTCAAGTTAGGGTAGACAGATCATAGACAAATGAGATAAACAATATAATTAGAGATTATGGTAATAGATGTGAGGAGTCGACTCATTAGAAAAGACCCTGATGTTGGGAAACATTGAAGGCAGGAGGAGAAGGGGACGACAGAGGATGAGATGGTTGGATGGCATCATCAACTCAATGGACATGAGTTTGAGCAAGCTCTGGGAGATGGTGAAGGATAGGGAAGCCTGGTGTGCTGTAGTCCACTGGGTTGCAAAGAGTTGGACACAACTGAGCAACTGAACAACATAAAGAAAATAAAAAAGAAAACTTGGATAGCAACAAATGAAATGTGTTATTAAACTTATACCTTAAGTTCTTTACAATTTTACAGTTAATAGGTATCAGACAATAAATCCTAGCCTTAGAAAAGCAAGTTAGAACAAAATTGAAATTTCAGGCCTATTATCATTTAAAGTTTAAAAAGTAAAACAAAAAATATTATCACATTTCAAAAACAAAGTAAAATCAAAACATTTTCTAAGGTAAACGTATAACAATAGAGTATGACACATGCTACTACTGTGATGCATCTATAGAAAAATAAATCTATGTTGCAAAGCAAAAAAAAAAAAAAACTAACCTCTGACAATCAGCCAAATCCATTCAGATTGCTACTAAAAAGCCTGCTTTAATATTGGTCATTCTAGACTAAGTAAAAATCATCATTGGAATCTCCCTGACATCTTTGCTTTCGTTGCCCACTTGAAGATGTAAACGAGTATAAAATCTACAAAGTGACTTGAAAGGACAACGAAACATTTTGCTTGACAGACAAATATGTCTAGTGCTTCTTCTGTGACAAGTACAGATGCTTCAGAAAAGATTAAGGATTCCATAATGCATTTATTAGCTACTCAATAAAGGAACCTATAGAGAAGATTGCCTCTTCGACTGGTGAGACTCTCCAGGGTCTAAAGTATAATGAGTAAGAAAACCAAGTCATTTGAAGTCATTTGTATCCTGCACTAGTAAGCGTAATTGCTAACGTTTTATTTATTAATAAAAAATGTTGACTCCTTTAAAGAATTTAACCAAGCAACTAGCTTTAAAAGTATCCTACAGAATTCCTTCTGTTAAAGAAAAACAACAATTCCAGAAAAGCAGCTATACAAACATAGCTGAACTTTATAGTAGCTCCTATAATGGCATATTCAGGGTAAACTGGAATAGGACTCTTGTAACACAAGTCACATTGCTTTCCATTCGGTAATGAAAGCAGTAATGTTAACACAATTAAATCCATCACTAACATTTCAGTATTCCACAGACACATTCACAGGACTACATACATATTTTAGAACATAGTTTTCCAAGAATCTGTGGTCCTTCCTATCTAATTAGCAAGCTCTTCATGAGTAACTAATATAAATACTTCACAGACAATCATGGCCCAAAACATTTCCACATCTGACGGTGGTATGTTTACACCTTTGGAGAGGAATTTCCAAAGTGGAAAAAGTAGAGAAAAAAGTAGAGAAAGATGTTGAAAGATGGAGAATTCATGTTGAATAGATCCAAAGAGCTGCTCATCCACCGTGGCAGGAAAAAATACCCACTTTCCATTCATTCAGCAGCACCTTACCTTCAGTAAAAGGGAAGAAAGCACACAGTGAACTACAAAGTGACAGATGACTGTATCCAAAAGACTAGAGCAAACAGGCAACAACAACCAAAAAAAAAAAAACTGCCTTTAAAAGGATGGGTTTAATCTATAAATCCTATTTTTCAGTGAGAAAGGGTCTGTGTTAGGCTGGGAAGTTTTTAGCTACCAAAAAGAAAGCCCAGTGAACCACAGTCACAAAGCTAATTATCACTTAAGAAATCAGGAAGCAGGGATTTCGAGTTTGGTGCAGTAGCTTAATGACATCATTAAGGAACCAAACTCTTTGTATTTGCTCAGCCACCATGTTTAGCTGAACTCTGTCCTCTGTCCTCTGAAAGTGCCCCTTGGTTGCAAGATAATTGCCACCACTCCCTTAGTATATTCCTCACCAGCATCCCAACTGGGAATGAAGGAAGGAAGGAAGATGTCACAAAAAGGCTTTTCCTCACAGAGGAAGAAGCCTCTCGATATTAGTAGATGCTTACTTGACAAACAGTAAAAAGTTATTTATTGTTTATCTGAAATTCAAATTTAACTGGACACTTTGTATTTATATTTATTAACTCTGCCAATCCTTAGTACCACTAATATAACAAAAGGTAATTTTATCAGCAAAGAGGAAGTAAAGAGCTTCTTGATGAAGATGAAGGATGAGTGCAAGAGCCAGCTTAAGACTAAATATTAAAAAAAAAAAAAAACCAACTCAGATCATGGCATCTGGCCCCATTCAGTTCAGTTCAGACATTCAGTAGTGTCCGACTCTTTGCGACCCCATGAATCGCAGCACGCCAGGCCTCCCTGCGCATCACCAACTCCCAGAGTTCACTCACGTCCATCGAGTCAGTGATGCCATCCAGCCATCTCACCCTCTGTCATCCCCTTCTCCTCCTGCCCCAGTCCCTCCCAGCATCAGAGTCTTTTCCAATGAGTCAACTCTTCGCATGAGGTGGCCAAAGTACTGGAGNGAAGCAACAATTAGAACTGGACATGGAACAACAGACTGGTTCCAAATAGGAAAAGGAGTACGTCAAGGCTGTATATTGTCACCCTGCTTATTTAACTTACATGCAGAGTACATCATGAGAAATGCTGGACTCAAAGAAATACAAGCTGGAATCAAGATTTCCAGGAGAAATATCCATAACCTCAGATGTGCAGATGACACCACCCTTATGGCAGAAAGTGAAGAGGAGCTAAAAAGCCTCTTGATGAAATTGAAAGAGGAGAGTGATAAAGTTGGCTTAAAGCTCAACATTCAGAAAAAGATCATGGCATCCAATCCCATCACTCCATGGGAAATAGATGGAGAAACAGTGGAAACAGTGTCAGACTTCATTTTTTCGGGCTCCAAAATCACTGCACATAGTGACTGCAGCCATGAAATCAGAAGACACTTACTTCTTGGAAGAAAAGTTATGACCAACCTAGATAGTGTATTCAAAAGCAGTGACATTACTTTGCCGTCTAAGGTCCGTCTAGTCAAGGCTATGGTTTTTCCTGTGGTTATGTATGGATGTGAGAGTTGGACTGTGAAGAAGGCTGAGTGCCAAAGAATTGATACTTTTGAACTGTGGTGTTGGAGAAGACTCTCGAGAGTCTCTTGGACTGCAAGGAGATCCAACCAGTCCATTCTGAAGGACATCAACCTTGGAATTTTTTTTGGAAGGAATGATGCTAAAGCTGAAACTCCAGTATTTTGGCCACCTCATGCAAAGAGTTGACTCATTGGAAAAGACTCTAATGCTGGGAGGGATTGGGGGCAGAACGAGAAGGGGACGACCGAGGATGAGATGGCTGAATGGCATCACGGACTCGATGGACGTGAGTCTGAGTGAACTATGAGAGATGGTAATGAACAGAGAGGCCTGGCGTGCTGCAGTTCATGGGGTCGCAAAGAGTCGCACATGACTGAGCAACTGAACTGAACTGAACTGTGGGCAAGAATCCTTTAGAAGAAACAGAGTAGCCCTTATAGTTAACAAAAGAGTCCAAAATGGCATACCTCGGTGCAATCTCAAAAATAACAGAATGAACTATGTTCATTTCCAAGGCAAACCATTCAATATCACAGTAATACAGCTCTATACCCCAACGGCTAATGCTGAAGAAGCTGAACTTTTTTATGATTATCTACAAGTCTTTTAAGATCATGGCATCTGATCTGATCACTTCATGGGAAATAGATGGGGAAACAGTGGAAACAGTGTCAGACTTTATTTATTTTTTATTTTTTTGAGCTCCAAAATCACTTCAGATGGTGACTGCAGCCATTAAATTAGAAGACGCTTACTCCTTGGAAGAAAATTTATAACCAAGCTAGATAGTATATTCAAAAGCAGAGACACTACTTTGCCGACTAAAGTCCATCTAGTCAAGGCTATGGTTTTTCCTGTGGTCATGTATGGATGTGAAAGTTGGACTGTGAATAAAGCTGAGCACTGAAGAATTGATGCTTTTGAACTGTGGTGTTGGAGAAGACTCTTGAGAGTTCCTTGGACTGCAAGGCGATTCAACCAGTCCATTCTGAAGGAAATCAACCCTGTGATTTCTTTGGAAGGAATGATGTTAAAGCTGAAACTCCAGTACTTTGGCCACCTCATGTGAAGAGTTGGCTCATTGGAAAAGACTCTGATGCTGGGAGGGATTGGGGGCAAGAGGAGAAGGGGACGACCGAGGATGAGATGGCTGGATGGCATCATGGACTCGATGGACGTGAGTCTGAGTGAACTCCAAGAGATGGTGATGAGCAGGGAGGCCTGGTGTATTGCGATTCATGTGGTTGCAAAGAGTCGGACACGACTGAGCGACTGAACTGAACTGAACTGAACTGACAAGTCTTTTAGAAATAATACCCCCAAAGATGTTCTTTTCATCATAGGTGACTGTAATGCAAAAGTAGGAAGCCAAGAGATACCTGGAATAACAAAAAAGATTTGCCTTGGAGCACAAATTGAAGCAGGGCAAAAGTTAACAACAAAGAGTCAGACACGACTGAGCGACTGAACTGAACTGAACTGAACTGACAAGTCTTTTAGAAATAATACCCCCAAAGATGTTCTTTTCATCATAGGTGACTGTAATGCAAAAGTAGGAAGCCAAGAGATACCTGGAATAACAAAAAAGATTTGCCTTGGAGCACAAATTGAAGCAGGGCAAAAGTTAACATTGTTTTGCCAACAGAAGGCATTGGTTGTAGCAAACACCCACATCCAACAATACAAGAGACAACTCCACACATGGACATCAACTCCACACATGGTCAATACCGAAATCAGATTGATTATATTTTTGTAGCCGAAGACAGAGAAGCTCTATACAGTCAGCAAAAACAAGACTGGACCTGACTGGGCTCAGTTCATGAGTCCTTACTACAAATTTGAGACTTATATTGAAGAAAGCAGGAAAAACCATTAGACCATTCAGGTATGACCTGGATCAAATCTCTTAGAATTACACAGTGGAAATAACAAATACATTCAAGGGATTAGATCTGATAGAGTGCCTGAAGAACTATGGACAGAGGTTCATGATATTGTACAGGAGGCAGTGATCAAGACCACCCACAAGAAAAAGAAATGCAAAAAGGCAAAATGGTTGTCTGAGGAAGCCTTACAAATAGCTGAGAAAAGAAGAGAAGCAAAAGGCAATGAGGAAAGGAAAGATATATCCATCTGGATGCAGAGTTCCAACGAATAGAAAGAAGAGATTAAAAAAAAAGCCTTCCTCAATGATCAATGTAAAGAAATCGAGAAAAAATAATAGAATAGGAAAGACTAGAGATCTTTTTAAGAAAATTAGAGATACCAAGGGAACATTTCATGCAAAGATGGGCACAATAAAGAATAGAAACAATGTGGACCTAATAGAAGCAGAAAATATTAAGAAGAGGTGTCAAGAATACACATAAGAGCTATACAGAAAAGATCTTCATGACCCAGATAACTGCCATAGTGTGATCACTCACCTGAAGTCAAACATCCTGGAATAGGAAGTCAAGTGTGCCTTAGGAAGCTTCACTATGAACAAAACTAGTGAAGGTGATGGAATTCCAGTTTAGTTATTTCAAAACCAAAAAGATGATGATGGGCAAATGCTGCATTCAATATGCCATCAGATTTGGAAAACTCAGCAGTGGCCACAGGACAGAAAAAAGGTCAGTTTTCATTCCAGTCCCAAAGAAGGGCAATGCAAAAGAATGTTCAAACTACTGCATAATTGCACTCATCTCACACGCTAGCAAAGTAATGCTCAAAATTTTCCAAACAAGGCCTCAACTGTATGTGAACTGAGAATTTCGAGATGTTCAAGCTGGATTTAGAAAAGGCAGAGGAACCAAAGATCAAATTGCCAAAATTGATTGGATCATCAAAAAAGTAAAAGAGTTCCAGAAAAAACATCTACTTCTACTTTATTGACTATGCCAAAGCCTTTAAATATGTGGATCACAACAAACTCTGGACAATTCTTAAAAAGAAGGGAATACCAGACCACCTGACCTGCCTCATGAGAAATCTGTATGCAGGTCAATAAGGAACAATTAGAAAGGGACATGGAACACAGATTGCTTTCAAATTGGAAAAGGAGTATGTCAAAGCTGTAGACCGTCACCTTGTTTATTTAGTTTATATATAAAGCACATCATGTGAAATGCTGGGCTGGATGAAGCCAAGCTGGAACTAAGATTGCTGGGAGAAATATCAATAACATCATATATGCAGATGACACCATCCTTATGCAGAAAGTAAAGAAGAACTAAAGAGCGTCTTGATGAAAATGAAAGAGGAGAGTGAAAAAGAACTCAGCATTCAAAAAAAGAAGATAATGGTATCCATTTCTATCACGTCATAGCAAATAGATGAGGAAACAATGGAAACAGTGACAGACCTCACCTTCTTTGGCTCCAAAATCATTGCAGACCATGACTGCAATCACAAAATTAAAAGACTCTTAATCATTGGAAGAAAAGCTATGATAAACCTAGAGAGCATATTAAGAAGCAAAGACATCACTTTGCTGACAAAAGTTTGTCCATTCAAAGCTATGTTTTTTTTCCAGTAATTATATAGGTATGTTAGATTTGGACCATAAAGAAAGCTGAGAGCTGAAGATTTGATGCTTTTGAACTGTGATGCTGGAGAAGACTATTGAGAGCCCCTTGCACAGCAAGATGATCAAATCAGTCAGTAGTAATAGATATCAACCCTGAATATTCATTGGAAAGACTGATGCTGAAGCTGAGGCTCCAATACTTTGGCCACCTGTTGGGAAGAACTGACTCACTGGGAAAGACCTTAATATTGGGAAAGATTGAGGGAGAGGAGAAGGGGGCAACAGAAGATGGGATGGTTGGATGGCATCCTTGACTCAGTAGACATTAGTGTGAGCACTCTGGGAGATAGTGAAGTACAGGGAAGCCTGGCGTGCTGCAGTCCATGTTGTCACAAAGAATCACCCATTACTGAGTAACTGAGCAAGAAAACAAGATTTAAGTATGTGAATAAAACAATTTATTCCTAAATCTCAAAATCTTAGAATATTGAACTCAAAGATAACTAAAACTAATCCATTTCAGGCTCTTATGGTAGCTCTCAGTCTTCTGGTCAAATGTTTTCTCACACTTCCACTTTTATTAATGATTCTATTCCAATAAATTATTTTTGTTTTGTGGTTGGATGTAACTACCCATATAATGGAAATATGTCTGATGTGTTCAGAGACGAGGTTAACTTTAGAGAATAATTTCTATGTCATATAGAAAAAGAGCTCATAGGAGATATTATGCCTCATTGACTAGGCATTATATTATTGCTCTGCTTCCTAAAAATGAGACTTTTCAGCTAAACACTGGCCTGTACAAAATTTCAACTATTGAGAGTTTATGAATAGACATGGAAATTTGGAGAGAATGCCAAATTATCTGCCTTAACTCTGAGCATCTGCCAGAGTTAGACATGCATGACAATTCTCTACTTACAGAGATCCTTACTTTATTAGAGCGAATAGAGCAAGTTAAGGAGTTCATGATCTGAGCCACAGTCAGCTCCCAGTCTTGCTTTGGCTGACTGTGTAGAGCCTCTCCATCTTTCGCTGCAAAGAATATAATCAATCTGATTTTGATGTTGACCGTCTGGTGATGTCCATGTGTAAAGTCTTCTCTTGTGTAGTTGGAAGAGGATGTTTGTATGACCAGTGTGTTCTCTTGGCAAAACTCTATTAGCCTTTGCCCTGCTTCATTCTGTACTCAAACACCAAATTTGCCTGTTACTCCAGGTGTTTCTTGACATCCTACTTTTGCATTCCAGTCCCCTATAATGAAAAGGACATCTTTTTGGGGTGTTAGTTCTAAAAGGTCTTGTAGGTCTTCATAAAACCTTTCAACTTCAGCTTCTTCAGTATTACTGCTTGGGGCATAGATATGGATTACTGTGATATTGAATGGTTTGCCTTGGAAACAAACAGAGATCATTCTGTCGTTTTTGAGACTGCATCCAAGTACTGCATTTTGGACTCTTTTGTTGACCATGATGGCTACTCCTTTTCTTCTAAGGGATTCCTGCCTGCAGTAGTAGATATAATGGTCGTCTGAGTTAAATTCACCCATTCCAGTCCATTTTAGTTCGCTGATTCCTAGAATGTTGACATTCACTCTTGCCATCTCTTGTTTGACCACTTCCAATTTGCCTTGATTCATGGGCTTAACATTCCAGGTTCCTATGCAATATTGCTCTTTACAACATTGGACCTTGCTTCTATCACCAGTCACATTCACAAGTGGGTATTGTTTTTGCTTTGGCTCCATTCCTTCATTCTTTCTGGAGCTATTTCTCTACTGACTTCCAGTAGCATATTGGGCACCTACCGACCTGGGGAGTTCCTCTTTCAGTATCCTATCATTTTGCCTTTTCATACTGTTCATGGGGTTCTCAAGGCAAGAATACTGAAGTGGTTTGCCATTCCCTTCTCCAGTGGACCACATTCTGTCAGATCTCTCCACCATGACCCACCCGTCCTGGATGGGCCCACAGGACGTGGCTTAGTTTCACTGAGTTAGAGAAGGCTGTGGTCTGTGTGATTAGATTGACTAGTTTTCTGTGATTATGGTTTCAGTGTGTCTGCCCTCTGATGCCCTCTTGCAACACCTACCATCTTACTTGGGTTTCTCTTACCTTGGANGTATCCTATCATTTTGCCTTTTCATCCTGTTCATGGGGTTCTCAAGGCAAGAATACTGAAGTGGTTTGCCATTCCCTTCTCCAGTGGACCACATTCTGTGAGATCTCTCCACCATGACCCGCCTGTCTTGGGTTGCCCCACAGGGCATGGTTTAGTTTCACTGCGTTAGACAAGGCTGTGGTCCGTGTGGTTAGATTGACTAGTTTTCTGTGATTACTGCCCTCTGATGCCCTCTCTGGCCCCATTACTGCATAGCAAATAGAAGGGGGAATAGTGGAAATAGTGACAGATTTCCTCTTCTTGGATCTAAAATCACTGGGGATGATGACTGCAGCCATGAAGTCAGAAGATGATTGTTTCTTGGGAGGAAAGCAATGACAAACCTAGACAGTATGTTGAAAAGCAGAGACATTGCTCTGCCAACAAAGGTTCATGTAGTCAAGGCTATGGTTCTTCCCAGTGGTCACTCAGAGGTGGACTATATAGAAGGCAGAATGCCAAAGAATTGATACCTTCAAACTGTGGTGCGCGAGAAGACTCCTGAAAGTCCCTTGGACAGCAAGGAAATCAAGCCAGTTAATCTTAAGGGAGATCAACCCTGCCTATTCACTGGAAGGACTGATGCTGAAGCGTAAGTTACAGTATTTTGGTCATCTGATGCGAACAGATGACTCACTGGAAAAATCCTCCATGCTAGGAAAGAGGGCAGAAGGAGAAAAGGGCATCAGAGGATGAGATGGCTGGACGGCATCACCGGTGCAATGAACATGAACTTGGGCAAACTCCAGGGGATGGTGAGGGACAAGGAGGCCTAGCATGCTGCTGTCCACGGTGTTACAAAGAGCTGGACACAACTGGGCATGAGAACAACAACTTCTTTATAGAATGATAATAATTTGTCTTGTAGTTTAGCCAACTGCATCTATGTTTCTTAAGGAAGAATTAAGATTGCTATAGTAGAGATTTAAAGAGAAGGAAATACGCAGTGGTCCCTGTTCTTCACATATGGTAGAGACTGAAGAATCTAATCCTGGCTCCAGTAGGATAATGAAAACCACCTAAATCTCAATTTCTGACCAAAAAAAAAAACACATACACAAATATAGATCAAATAGAAAATATTAAAATATTGATAATATGTTTACATTGTGGTGGGGAGAAAAAAGAATAAAACAAACTTCAAGTCACAGACTAATGGGAGAAAAACACACAAATCCTACAGAAGCAGCTCTGGAGACGACATGGGGAAAAAAAACGTCAGGTGAAGACTGAGCAGAGATAGAGAGAGCAGAATCCCAGTGGTGATAGAACAGATAAAATAATCGTATAGTGCAAAGGAGCAGAGATTCTGGGGAGAGGTGGCAACTTGACAGAACACTCCTTGAAGAGGTGATACAGAAGGATATAAGAAAGAGATGAACGGCAGAAGTAAAGAAACAAAATAAAAGGAAAATCACAAAGTCAAGACAAACTATCTTCCTTCAACTCCCTCCAAAAACATTGATCAAAACAAACAAACTTCACCAAAATACTAGCACTACTGAACTCTGGAACTTATTAACAAGTCATCCAAATTCCCACAGCTTTCTATATACAACTGCTACTAATGGGCTAAGAAAATAAAACATTTCAAAGTGAATGGAAACCAGTATAAAAATATTTATTCAATATTTCTACAAGAATATAATGTAGAGTGAATCTAAGTACTCCAGTTTATAGAAATTCTGCTCAAAAATACAAGAGGAAAAAACTGCAACATAACACCTGAAGCAAAGTGAAATACACTACAATCAAAATCTGTAGATATGAAATTATAGCTCATATAAAACATTTAAAAATATATATGGACAGAATAATTAGATGTGAAGCTAGAGTTGACTAATCTTGCAAATAAAGAAGAAATTAAAAATTGAGAGAGTTGATTCAACTGAAAGTATAATCAGGAACACTGAGAAAAGGAATAAATATATGAAAAGGACAAAAAAAAAAAAAAAAAAAAGTCAAAATGACCCAAGAGCAAGTAACTAATCAAATAGGCATAAAGATCTAATTTTTAACAATACACGTTAGAGAAAATTGATTGAAAAAAAAGAGTCACTTTCAAGGAAAGAAAAATCAACCAAGATACTCTTCAAGTATCGAGGCTTTACGATTACATTAATACAATTAAGATCTCAGTTCAGTTCAGTTGCTCAGTTGTGTCTGACTCTTTGTGACCTCATGGACTGCAGCACTCCAGGCTTCCCTGTCCATCACCAACTCCTGGAGCTTACTCATGTCCATCGAGTCAGTGACACCATCCAACCATCTTATACTCTGTCGTTCCCTTCTCCTCCTGCCTTCAGTCATTCTCAGCATCAGGGTCTTTTCAAATGAGTCAGTTCTTCACATCAGATCTCAGGGAAAACCACTATTGCAAGCCCCTCCTAGGTAGTCTGGTAGAGAACATGCTTTATTCAGTCAAGATGGGGCTTAGTCACTGGGTCGTGTCTCACTCTTGTGACCCCATAAGCTGTAGCCCTCCAGGCTCTTCTGTCCATGGGATTTCCCAGACAAGAATATTGGAGTGAGTTGCCATTTCCTTCTCCAGGGCATCTTTCTGACCCAGAGATTGATCCCAGGTCTCCTGAACTGCAGGTGGATTCTTTACTGACTTAGCCACCAGGGATACCTATCCAATCAAGATATGACCTGCAAAATAACTGAGAGTTCACATGAAATATATATTTAATTGTAAGTTTAAGAATAAAACCAAAGGTGGGAACAAGGATGGAAGAAGAGTAAGTATAAAGCATGTGTTCTGACAAAGTAAGAAAAATGAACTTAAAATGGAAGAGGAAAAGAAATAGAAATGATAAAACAGAATAAGCTAATGAATAGTCAGTGAGGCAAGAGTTAAAGGATATGTTTTAAAGATGATATATCAAATACAGAAGCCTAAGTGAAAAAAAAGAAACTGAGAGGATTTAAGTTATTTTTAATGGCCACTCAAATAATGATATAAATGCTCCCAAAAGGCAGAAGAAATTATTTTAATAGAGCCAAAACAGACCACACAACGAAACACAGTAAATGTAACAATACAAATAATACGTAGCATAACATGACAATAACATGACAGAACTGAGACTTTTAAACTATATCTATAAATGTAAATGATCTCAAGTCTCTCCAAAAAATGCATTAAAACTGGCTCACAAGGCAGAATCTAACTCCTAAAATAGAGTAATTCAAATGCCCAGGAATAAAGGGTTATTTGAATGCCAATGATACAAAAGCAGGCACTGTGATTCTGACATCAGCTAAAACACACAGAAATATAATTTCTCACATATCAAACTAGCCAAAAATGAAGCAACTGACAACAAGCAAGGTGAGGGCAGCAGGTCCTCTTGAGCGTGGCTGATGGGAATATCAACTGGCCTAGCACCTAGAGAGGGGGATCTAATATTAAAAATATATATGCATCTATCTTTTGACTGAGCAATTTACTCTAAAAAGCCACCTCCAACAACATAATAACATAGCAAAAGGTTATTCAATGAAAAGTTATTTGTAAAAACAAAATATTGAAAACAAGCTAACTGTATATTCATTGATGTCTAATCAAATAAATTATGGTAAGTCTACCAGAACACAGCTGTAAACAAAGAATAAGGATCTCTATGAACTAACAAGGAGTAATTTCCAGGGTATATTAAGTGATAAAGGCAAAAAAGAAAAAATGCATTTATACTATTTGATGTATCTCACTTTGATATATATGTTCTACATATTCCAAAATAAAATTAAATAACAGAGTTAAATATATAATGATGGGAGAGGGAGCTCTAAAACTGAACGGGACAGAAACAAACTAATCTGTGTATTGATAATGACATAATCATAGAAGAAAATGCATTTATTAAAGCAACTTTTGATTCAAGTAGTCTGACTGTATTGCCTCAGTGGGATACATTTTAAAAATAAAAAGAAATCTTGAATTTCACCAGAGTAGGTTTGTGGATGGTGGTCATATTGGTATTGTAATTCCAATACATTTTGTAAGTGCAGTACTACATTAGTGATATTGATGAGAAGTACAGTTCTCACTGGTGGTGGGGGGAGAGGATAGAAATTTATGAAATGGGCTAAGAGGTGGAATCAGTGAACTAACATGGATGGGAATGGGCAAATTTAATTCAGATGACTATTATATCTACTACTGTGGACAATAATCCCTTAGAAGAAATAGAGTAGCCCTCATAGCCAACAAAAGAATCCAAAATACAGTACTTGGTAGCAGTCTCAAAAATGACAGAATGATCTCGCTTCATTTCCAAGGCAAACCATTCAACATCACAATAATCCAGCCTATGCCTCAACTATTGATGCCGAAGGAACTAAAGTTGAACAGTTCTATGAAGACCTACAAGATCTTTTAGAACACCAAAAAAAAAAAAAGGATGCACTTTTCATTGTAGGAGACTGGAATGCAAAAGTAGGCAGCCAAGCAATATCTGGAGTAACAGATAAGTTTGGTCTTGGTATACAAAATGAAGCAGGACAAAAGCTAACAGAGTTTTGCCAAGAGAACACTCTAGTCATAGCAAACACCTCTTTCAGTAACACAAAAGATAACTCTACACATGGATATCACCAGATGGTCAATACTAAAATCAGACTGATTATATTCTTTGCAGCCAAAGATGGAGAAGCTCTATACAGTCAGCAAACACAAGACTGGGAGCTGACTGTGGCTCAGATCATGAACTCCTTATTGCAAAATTTCAGACTTAAATTGAAGAAAGTAGGGAAAACCACTAGGCCATTCAGGTATGCCCTAAATAAGTTCTCTTATGATTATACAGTGGAGGCGATGAATAGATTCAAGGAATGAGCGCTGGTAGACAGTGTCTGAACAACTATGGATGGAGGTGCATAACACTGTACATGAGGCAATGACCAAAACCATCCTAAAGCAAAAGAAATTCAAGAAAGCAAAGTGGTTGCCTGAGGTGGCTTTACAAAGAGCTGAGGAAAGAAGAGAAGCAAAAGGCAAGGGAGAAAGGGCAAGACATACCCAAATGAATGCAGAGTTTCAGAGAATAGCAAGAAGAGATAAGAAGGCCTTCTTAAATGAACAGTGCAAAGAAGTAAAGGAAAACAATAGAATGGGAAAGATTAGCGATCTCTTCAAGAAAATTAGAGATAACAAAGGAACATTTCATGAAAGGATGGGCATGATATAGGACAGAAATGGTAAGGACCTAACATTCCTTAGGTCCTTAGAAGCAGAAGAGATTAAAAAGAGATGGCAAGAATACACAGAAGAACTGTACAAAAAAGGTCTTAAGGACCCAGATAATCACGATAGTGTGGTCACTTTCCTAGCGCCTGACATCCTGGAGTGTGAAATCAAGTGAACCTTAGGAAGAATTACTACAAACAAGGCTAGTGGAGATGATGCAATTCCAACTGAGCTATTTCAAATTCTAAAAGATGATGCTGTTAAAGTGCTGCACTCAATATGTTCAACAAATCTGGAAAACTCAGCAGTGGCACAGGCCTGGAAAAGGACAGTTTTTATTCCAATCCTAAAGAAGGGCAGTGCCAAAGAACATACAAACTACCACACAATTGCACTCATTTCACATGCTAGTAAGGTTATGCTCAAAATCTTCAAGCTAGGCTTCAGCAGTACATGAACTGAAAAATTCCAGCAGAGTACATCATGTGAAATATCAGGCTGGAAGAATCATGACCCGGAATCAAGATGGCCCGGAGAAATTGCAACAACTTCAGATAAACAGATGATACTACTCTAATGGCAGTAAGCAAAGCGGGAACTAAAGAGCCTCTTGATGAGGGTGAAAGAAGAGAGTGAAAAAGCTGACTTAAAAACTCAACATTCAAAAAACTAAGATCATGGCATCTGGTCCCATCACTTCATGGCAAATGGATGGTGAAAAAGTACAAACAGTGACTGATTTTATTTTCCTGGGCTCCAAAATCAATGTGGATGGTGACTGCAGCCATGAAATTAAAAGATGCTTGCTCCTTGGAAGGAAAGCTATGACAAACCTTAAACAGCTTATTAAAAAGCAGAGACATCACTTTGCCGACCAAGGTCCATATAATCAAAGCTATAGTTTTTCCAGTAGTCATGTGTGGATGTGAAAGTTGGACCATAAAGAAGGTTGAATGCTTCAAATTGTGGTGCTGGAGTATACTTGATATTCCCTTGGACTGCAAGGAGCTCAAACTAGTCAATCCTAAAGGAAATCAGTCCTGACTATTCATTGGAAGGACTGATATTGAAGCTGAAGCTCCGATACTTTGGCCACTTGGTGCAAAGAGCCAACTCATTGGAAAAGGCCCTGATGCTGGGAAAGATGGAAGGCCAAAGGAGAAGAGGGTGGCAGAAGATGAGATGGTTAGATAGCATCACCAAGTCAATGGACATGCATCTGAGCAAACTCCAGGAGATGGTGAAGGACAGGGAAGCCTGGCAGGCTGCAGTCCATGGGGTTGCAAAGAGACATGACTTAGCGACTCAAGAACAACAGCAGGAGGATGAAGCCATATTATGGAATTAGAACTGGAGGTAACACTAATAGATATACAACCCTCATCACTGTCCACTGAAATAGCACCTACAGGATGCCCTTGCTACCAGAATCCTGACTTAAATATCACTCCTCAATAAAAGCAACCATCTACTTAGAGAAATTGATTATTTCTAGGTCTGAGGTAGAGAAAATACAAGGTGAACACTTTGTTGTGCCATTGAGAAGGAGGCCCTAAGCACTAAAAAAGTGATTGCAGTCTTCTCAAAAGGACTCAGGGGCAATGTGAAAAGCTGCCCACTCACCGAGCTTGGGACAATGTAAGAATCAAAAAACAAATAATGTCAGTAATGAGTCATAACATTTTAAAAGAATTCATGAGCTCATAATGGTATTAAAAGATAAGAGGAGTGAAGAAGGGATTGCAGAATTAGACAATCATCATCTTGTAATCACTGATCTAATGATTAATTTAGGCAAGCATCATCAATAGATGCCAAAACCTCAGGGGAGAGTTGACAGGGAACAAGATAATTCATGAGACTCAAACTATTACATCCCAAATTTCTTATTAATTAGAAAGCAAATTAATTCTCCTTTACAATGGAGAAATCTAGTAGATACCTCAACCAACCAAGGAAAAAAATTTAACATCACTAAAAACGAGACTTCTAACAATCTACCTCTTAATATGAATCATTGAAAATGTATAATCTCATCTGGGTAGTTCTTGCACCAGAAACGATTAATCCCTCTCAAGCCCTGAAAAACCATCAAACAGACCCAAAGAGTGAGTTATTTTACAAACTACCAGCCTGGACTCATCAAAATCATTAACATGATAAACCCACTCCTCACAACTCTCCCCCCACCTCCCCACCCCACCACCCAGTAGGGAGACTCTTCTAAATTAAAGGAGATAAAAAGATGGAGCAAATGTCAATGTAGGATTCTAGGTTCTGAATCAAAAGACACAAATCTATTATAAATATTTTTGTGACCAGTGGGGAAGCTTGTATATGGACAGTAAATTGGATAAGACCATTGTTAACTTTCTTAGAAGTAAGAATGGTACTTTGGTTATACAGAAAAATACCATTCTTAGGAGAGGCATCCTGAAATATATAGAGGTGTATTTTTACAGTGTCTGCGATTTTCTTTCAATATTCAGGGGGTAAACTGTGTGCGTGCAAAGAGGCAAAATATCAATTTTGGTTAAATCCAGGTGAACAGAATGTATGTGTTCCTACAATTCCTTCCATGTGTCTATAGATTTCAAATTTATCAAAACAAAACACTGGGGGTGAAAAAATTTCTGGCACAATTAAAAAAAGAAATAAAAATGTTAGTTTCCCAAGGGCATACAGCACAGAGCTCATGCCATAATGAGAGACTTCAAGAGGATCCAGCAAGAGGAGTTGCCATCTAGTCAGACTAGGAGCCAAGTGGAAGCCAAGTCAGGGTCTACAGACCACCCACTACCCTGGCCTTGGACACTGCACATTGCCCTTGCTGAGGCGGTGAGCCAGCCCCCTCTTCTTCAGGCTATCTGTTGAGGGCTTCTCAACAGCTGTCTTCACTTCCTCTGCCAAGGAACCTGCGTGCCAAGGATGCTCACCCATACCCCTTGGTTTCTGTTGGGGCGGGGTGACGTCCATTCCCAAGCCTCATGCTGCTGTTCTATGGATTCCAGCTACCTCTTAATACGCACTCTCCCTAGAAATCACTTCATTCCAAAGGTATTCAACACACAGATGAGGCTCAGTGTTCAGAAAACAAGAATAGATTAGGGAAGGAGGATTTTTCTCAGCATACTAAAGGAAAGGCTTTTTTTTTTTTTTTTTTAACCCATTAGATTTCAACTAGAAACTACTGCCGGCTATTATCTTTCAACCATGAATGGAAAGCTTGTTTGAGAATGAAACCACTATTTGGAGAGATCAGAGCTACCTTGAGTGGCGGAAAGAACTTGGTTCATGGCGACCTGCTGTACCTGCTGGATCAAGTCTGGCCATCGGGAGTTACCTGAGCCAATAAATTCCCTCCACTTGCCCACTGTTTACTTTTCCTTCTTCCACTTTGGACTGAATTTTCAGATCACTTACAAATCAATGTCAATTGAAACAATATTTCACTTAAAGATGTATTCTCTTTGACAGATAGATCAACTATTAGTTTCCATTTATATCCCCTCTATCAATTCACAAAGATAATAAAGGCTCTGAAAAGTCCAGCAATTAAAAAAAAAAAAAAACCTTTTTAAGTCTGTTCATACCAGCATGTCCCAAATCACTTGACTTTGGAGATGCTTATGAACAATCCTTAGAAGTAATGTTCCATGGGAAATAATTTTTGTAATAACTGTGTGTAAATCATTCATTTATCTGCCAAGAAATTCTGTCATGTATCACCAATTAATTTCAATATCAGTTCAGTTTCCATGTCAGGAATTTGAGGTCCAGGTACTCAAACCAAAGATTATAACTCAACGTCAAAATTCTCAAATACATTGTTAGATATTACAGAAAGTTAGCTATTTCCTAGCTTGCCTATGACACAATCTTTTTATGTTTGTATCTCCAGCAGTTTGAATTATGTCTGATACGTAGGAGGAGCTCAATACATGTTGCTGAATAAATACAATCATTACCAATTTACTTTTTTTCTGTGGGAATTACATTCCCTGTTGCTTTCTGACATTTTCCCTCCTGTTACATGTTGAATTAATGCTTTTATTGAGCAGTCTGTGGTAACTCCTAGTTCTTAAGTCCTGGGAGGATAGAACTAATTCAATGTTCATTAGTGTGTACAACTAGTTTAAATGATTTGCTCACTGCACATTTCTTTTACGTGTCCAGAGTGCATCCAGTTTGATCATTACAGATGACTTTAATCTTTCATTTTCTTGGACAAACTTTCACAATTAGAAATGTTTCTAGTCCTGCTTTATCTCATCTTTTGTATCAATAAAGAATGGTAAGTTTAACACATTCTTTTCTAAATTGGCACAGTAGGAGAAATGATCATATGCTATTGTGCACAGACCTAGTAGCATTAATGTCATCCTTCCAAAATAGAGTATGAATTTCCAGGTTGCTAGCACAGATGATTTGGCTCCTCTGCTTCTATATATTCCTACACAAGCCAGAAGACTGCTTATCTCTGTAATGTCTTTTATCTGTCATCAACAGCACAGAATGTGAAATAAACTAAAACATGCTGATAAAACAGCAACTATGATGGTAGAATAGACTTGAAACCACATAACATGTAATATAAGGATTTTATTTTTAAGGAACTGAGGATGGTTAACCTTGAGAAGATTCTGGATCACCATGAGAGTCACTTAAACTTTTCATAGAAAGAGAAACATTTCAAAGTAATTTCAAATGAGTAATCTGATCATGTGACATGTGTGTAGTTTTCATTGTCTATAGTGACCATAGTCCTGGTTAATCTGTTGATCTGAGGTACTGTTAATCTGAGCAAGTGTGGCATATAGTGGAGATAAAACCAAGGAGGAATTCTGTTGGCATCACTGAGATTTTCAGCATGGAAAAGTTACAGACATAAGACTGATGAAGGTAAACAACTCTGCTGAATTTATTCTAAACTGGAAATATCTATATAAATTCATTGTGCATTTTATATGTAAAATGCATATTTCCAACTCTGTTCAATAAAAAGGCCTAAAGAATAACCCAACAGTAATAAGAGTCTCAGCATTCATATAGTAGTCTTTCAATATCAATTTTTTTAAAAAAGGGAACTAAGGGGTCTTTGGGGAAATGGTTGATTCCATATTTGGAACAGAAAATAGACAACAGTATGGAATAGCTTGTCAAGCCAGAAAAATAGAATGCTGAAGTCATATCAAAAGACTTACGAGATAAATTGAATGATTTCTCACTGACCAAAGATGGGTCAATTTAAGAATAAGATTTATAATTTCAATGAAATAAAATACATCAAGTATATTTAAATCCATTAACTTGTAATGAAGCAAGCAGAAAAAAACTCATTGGTAGCATTCAGTGAATGCTAAAGAAGTAACCCCTAGTAAACATCATTCCTGTAGGGACTGCACCTCACTGTACCAAGTAATGTACAGCAAAGTTTATCTCTATTCAAGTATTTCTGCCAGTAAGTGAAGAAGAAATCACAGATAGAGAAGATTGCTACTTTGCAAATCCCAATGAATAATTAAAGGATCTATACAATGGTGGGCTTCCCTTGTAGTTCAGCTGGTAAAGAATCTGCCTGCAATGCAGGAGACCCTGGTTGGATTTCAGGGTTGGGAAGATCTCCTGGAAAAGGGATAGACTACCCACTCCAGTATTTTGGGGCTTTCCTCATGACCCAGATGGTAAACAATCCACCTGCAATGCAGGAGACCTAGGTTCAATTCCTGGATTGGAAAGACCCCTGGAGAAGGGCATGGCAACCCACTTCAGTTTGGGCTTCCCTCATAGCTCAGTTGGTAAAGAATCTGCCTGCAATGCAGGATACCCTGGTTTGATTCCTGGGTCAGGATCCACTGGAGAAGGGATAGGCTACCCACTCCAGTATTCTTGGGCTTCCCTTGTGGCTCAGCTGGTAAAGAATCTGCCTGCAATATGGGAGACCTGGGTTGGGAAGATCCCTTGGAGAAGGGAAAAGCTACCCACTGCAGTATTCTGGCCTAGAAAATTCCACAGACTGTACAGTCCATGGGGTCGCAAAGAGTCGGACATGACTGAGCGATTTTCACTTTCACACAATGGTAGATCCTTTGTAATATCACAGAGTGACAAGCAGATATGTTGTACCTCCTGATACAACATATCTGCATACACATAACAACTAGAGAGTAAGTGGTCACACGCTTAGCAAAATAAAAATTGAACTTGAATCTGATCATGCCTCTAGTTTTTACTACCTACTAATTTATTGATGATATTGGGACTAGAATGCAGTTAGTAAAATCTAGACCACATGAAGCTCTAAATAACCTAGATTCTTAAACTGAACATTTTTAAAGGAAAAAATAAAGATCTACAGGATAAAAGAGATTGAAGAGGTATACAACCAATCAACATATGAGACTTATTTGGATCTTGACTCAAATTACAAAGAAAAGATTATGAGCCAATAGGGAAAATTTGAAAATGTACTAGATATTTGATAATATAAAGAAGCTATCATTAATTTTTTTATATGTGATAATTATATTATGGCTTTCCTGTTAATATTTTCCTTACAGAGATACATATTGGGCTGACTAGAATGTTCATTTGAGTTTTTCTGTAATGTCTTATGGAAAAACCGAAACAAATATTTTGACCAACCCAATACTATAATACTCAAGGCTGAAATGAAATGAAATGTGTGATTTGCCTTGAGATAATCGGACTGAGGGGGCAATAAATGAATGAATACTGGCCTTGAGTTGGTAACTATTTGAAGTTGGTAATGGGAAAGGAGTGTTCATTCTATTTTATCTCTACTTTTCTTTCAAAAATTCAAAAAGTTTCTGTAATATCTGTAGTGAGAGCTTGTGAAACAGAGATCAGATGTAATTCTCAATCTGGAATCTAAACCATCGGGTGTGCGTGGAGTGACAAGGACCCACGTTTCTGATAAACTGCAAGGAGGTGCTTTTGAATTGAACTGTCCATTATGGAAAGAAAGGGCTGCTCAAGGAGCGTATTTTTCTGATAACTGAAAACACCCAAAGTGGGACTGAGCATGAGCTGAGGGCTTGAATGAAGTCATTATTTAGGCCCATCCCAATCTGGTAGTCTACAAGAAAGGGTTTCTTTTTCTTTTTTAATATCTTTTTCCTAAAGACCACCTGATTCAAGATGCTAATTGCAGAAACATACACTGGGTTTCTGGGTGCTTGCGTACAGTTCATGGGTGTGATGCAGAAGGGCCTGGGCTACAGAGCAGGCTGCTGCTGCTGCTGCTAAGCCGCTTCAGTCGTGTCTGACTCTGTGCGACCCCATAGACGGCAGCCCATCAGGCTCCGCTGTCCCTGGGATTCTCCAGGCAAGAACACTGGAGTGGGTTGCCATTTCCTTCTCCAATGCGTGAAAGTGAAAAGTGAAAGTGAATGAAAGCAAAATGAGAATAGTCAAATAAAACATTTTAGCAGAAGAGGAATGATTTTAAAAAAATATGTATACCTGCTATGTTTAACCTACTACTGCTGAATTTGAGTTCACTAAAACATACGGATGGTTTCTCTATCACTAGGTAACAAACCCAGACATCAAGTTTCTAAGACACTAATTTAACTAATCTTCAGGAAACCATGCAAAGAGATCATTAGGAGAACACAGTCTTGTTACCTGGGCATAATTTTCTTTTCTTTGCTTCAGACATGCTAATTTGGTATGTCTGGATCAGAACGTCTATCCTGGGAGGCTTTTACAGGAGACAAAATTCACCTCATCAGAAAACAGAGAGAGAAAAGAAAGCCCTCCAAAGCTACATTTCTTCCAAGTAGTCTTTGAGATTATTCCGTAAATGTTGTACTAAAGATCTGAATAGATATCATCCAAATGGAACAAGGTTTTTTTTTTTTCTTAACGTAAGGGAAGAAATTAGGTTTCTTATCAGGTTCTTCTCCTTTTAATCAGGGAAAGAATGATCAGTGAATGCATTTTGTACTTTGTCCACATTGTCTCCCACCAAGAATAGCATTCTTGCATTGTGAACACAATCTGATTCTGATGTATTCAATTAAGTAATCAAATCCTATTTCTGGAACTTAAAGTTTTATCCCACTTGCCTCAGTATACTTTCACTTCATCCGGTATGGCGCAGTTCTTGGTGTCCATACGATTTGCATATCAGATTATCTATCACTGGCCTACAATCCCATACCCAAGGCTGAGATAGTCTACAAAGGAATTTTTTTTTTTTTAAACATTTGAGAAACTGGGGAAAACATATACACACACACACACACACACACACACACACGGAAGTGCATTCAATAAAAGATGACTAGTACTTTCTCTTCCCCAGACAATTTAGGTGCTTTCTTCTTTCTTATTCTCATCATTGGATTGCTAAGAATTATTTCTTTAACTCCTTTAATTTCCCAGTTAAGCTCACTACCAACCAAAATTAAGGAAAAAAACAGCATTTCAGATGCCGCCGTCTCAGACAACTTTAGAATCTGAATTCTCAACACAGGATATTTGAATATGCACCATCATCTTTCAGGAAGAGCCAACTCAGTTCTGTGAATCAGGAAAATGAAGATGTCTAAATGACCAACTCTCTCCTCATTTTATATCTATAAATGTTTATGAAGTACTTACTAACAGAACCCTATTTATTGGCAGAGAAATGTATAAAAAATAAGCCAAAAAATGTGTCTTGATCACTAGAACTAATCCCAATACAGGATGAGAAGTAAATAAGAAAGGAGGAATTCAGAGAAACTTTCATAAAGGAACCTGAATCAACATGTTAAGACAAGGACAGATTAAGTGAGCTCAAGGGTCAATCCTATCAGCTCTCCAACAGAAAATGAGTTACTAATTAATGAAAAATCTTACTAAAATCTTGATAAAAACAACTCTGTTTCTGTTAACAGACCTTCACCACATTAGAGTCAGGGCCAAATGACCAGACTATGGACATACTTTTACTCTTCGTAAGTAAAGCTGAGAAGATGAACGACCAGTACGGAATAAGTCATATTTTGCTCAAAGAAATTAAGAAAGGTTGTAATAATTTGTCCCAGGCAAGAATGAATATTATCCAAAGTGATTTTTTACTGGCCTCTTCTAAAAGTACTTTAACTAGTTAATTATAGGTTTACTTAATACCTCTAATATATTTCCTGGTGACTCAGACAGTAAAGAATCTTCCTGCAATGCAGGAGACCCAGGTTTGATCCCTGGATAGGGAAGATCCCCTGGAGAAGGGAATGGCTACCCACTCTAGAATTCTTGCCTGGGGAATTCCACGGACAGAGGAGCCTGGTGGGCTGCCGTCCATGGGGTCACAAAGAGTCAGACATGATTGAGTGACTAGCACTAAATATACTGACTTCCACCACAACCATCTCACGGTCAGTTTGTCATTTGAGGGTAGTCCATTGAGGGTACCAACAGCAGAACCGTAATTGGAACTTGCTAATTAACTCACGATCATAATGATGATTTCATAGGATTTCATTATCCTTCATGAAGGGATTTTTCAGGCTATAAAACAAATATGGACCTACACTTATGATTCAAGTTTGCTTTTTCTTGGAATTATCACTTATGAGCATTTTTCTCATAATGTTACTTTATTCATTCAGTGAACACAAAGTTCTAATAAAGGAGGAGCATAATTCCAACTCAGTCATTCATGTGTTTGGCTTCCCAAAGACTCTTGGTAGGCATCTGGGAATTTGGGTTTGGGGTTTTCACCATTCCTTCGTAAAACTGTCTCACTGTGTCTAAGCTGGTTACACAAACAATATGGTTGTGCTGAATGCCGCCAAGAGAATGGAATTTGGGTACATAGCAGGCCCTGGGTACCGACACGACCAGCTCCCAGTAAACACCCTGAGCACCAAGTCCCTCACGAGCTCCCTGGAGCCAACATGCCACACACGGCACAGTTCATGCTGGAGGAATGAAATGCTTTCCCTGTTACTCCACTGAGAGAAGTCTCCTGGAAGCTTCAGCCTGGTTTCCCCTGGACTTTGCCCCATGTGGCTTTTCATTTTGCTGATTTCACATTATATCCTTTCACTGAAATAAATCATAGCTGTATGACTCTTTGCTGAATTATGTGACTCCTCCCAGTGAATCACAAAATCTGGGGGGTGGTCTCAGCGACCCCAACAAAGGAACATGCTGAGATTGAAGCAGTAATGAAACAAAAGCATGCGATACAGCATGTGATTCAATCTCTAGTTCAACTTGCCGTGTGGACCTAGAGGAGGCTCAAGCGGGAATGACCTCAAGAAAGCATCTAGTCTAGATTCCTCATTTGTTCAGATGAGCTAAGGGTGAGAGAGCTAAAATACCTTTCCACAGGACACAGAGTTAGTCTGAAGCAAAACATCAGTGCACCAAAACCACATCTCAACCCCCAGTAGTTCTTACCAGGAAATCATTTGCTGCCTGGCTGGAGTCCGTCCTTTCTCAGAAGGCCTCCTGCTTGCGTCAAGATGGGCCACATGGCTGCAGATTTACACCATGTTGCAATTTCAANACACAGAGTTAGTCTGAAGCAAAACATCAGTGCACCAAAACCACATCTCAACCCCCAGTAGTTCTTACCAGGAAATCATTTGCTGCCTGGCTGGAGTCCGTCCTTTCTCAGAAGGCCTCCTGCTTGCGTCAAGATGGGCCACATGGCTGCAGATTTACACCATGTTGCAATTTCAATTAAAACAGCTAAATGGGGTGCCATAAAAGGATGATCTCCAAGCTGCCAGGACAATAATGCCACAAACCCCACCAGATTTTATTAGAGTCAAATGACAGTATAAGTCATTAGGAAAATGTGTGCCAACCACAGAAACAGCAATGCCTCACACTCTTGGAGAACTGAATACCATCCAGTTGGCTGAGAAAGAACCATGTGGCTTACAATCATTCTTCACAATTACTATCCTAGCTAGTTCATAGTTTCTGGCAGATATGCCTCACACGCACAGCCGAACTCAGTTAATTTTCACTCTGCTGATCGACAAATATGATTTTTTTCCCTTAAAAAAAAAAAAAAAAACCACCCAGAGAGTTTTCATGAAATTTGAGGTAGTGCATCAAAAAGTGAGCCCATTTGTTAAATCCTGGCTTTAAAAATGCATATTAAGTAGGCCACCCAATATTCATCACAAAAAATTATGTGTTAAGGATGCCAGTCATACTCAACTACTCCAGTTTGAGAGTCAAATAGCAAGATTTCACAGGGCCTTCTTTACTTTTCCCTTTGGAATTGAGCTTGCCTTCTATAAGGCAGGAAAAAAAAATTTTTTTTAATACTTCACTAATGGGCTTCTTCAAAATCAGTATTAGTTCTTAACAGTTAGACAAGAAATACTGTACAATGCTGTAACATGTTCCTAAGGAAATAAAATATTTACATGACTAAAGGAATAAAAGAGCTATTTGGCTAAACTTATAGCTTCCTCCAAGTTTCACTTCCAAGTTGCCTTCTTGGGATTCATTGTCAATAGCCTGAGTACAAATTTCATGTATAAATGCTTTAGGATGATTTCAGAAAATATAAAATCTACTATAAATTGAATAATCCCTCCCATAAAGAGAACCATCCTGCCAACAAAGGAGAATTCCCATCTCCTCCTGTATTTCAAATGCAGCATCTGTCATAACTCTGTAAGGGATCAACAGACACTATAAAGACACGGCTCACAAGGGACTTCAACTGTATGGATAACATTCTATTCTTTAGATTGGGGTGGGTGGACTGGCATTCATGGTTCTCTTTCAAATTTGTGTGTGTTTTAAATATTTTGTAACAAAAAATATTTAACTCCCTGAATTTGCTCAATTGGCATTCTCAGATTCTTGAAGGGGCATCTTACTTAGCCATGCTCTTTCTAGAATCAAAGTGAATTTTATTCAGGGGATCAAAATGGCCCATTATACCAGCTTTGTATGTTAAAAACATTTCTATTGCACCAAGTTCATGAAGACTTGGTCAGATTCTCACAATCTTTCCCATCAGATATCCTTTGTCTATGGAACATCTTGAAAGACTGTTTTAGGCAAGGGCACTTTTCAATCAGTGCCAGTAAAGTGAAAATATCTTTTTATACTAAAGCTGTCGGCTTCTCAGATAGAAAATTTTGTCAGTAAGAAAAATGTGTAAGATCAAGAGAAACAAGCTAAATTGACCAAGGGCACTTTAAAGTGTCTCTTAAGTTTTTTGAAAGCTCTTCTTCCTCCAACTGATAATGGGGAGGTGGAGGCCAGCTGTGTTCACATAAACCCCGTGGTGAAAATATGCTAGAGCAAGGAGAGCTCTAAGTGGTCCTGAGAGTCAAATAAAATCAGCATCAATTCAGAACTTGTTCAGTTCAGTTGCTCAGCCATGTCCAACTCTTTGCGACCCCATGGACTGCAGCACACCAGGCTTCCCTGTCCATCACCAACTTCTGAAGCCTACTCAAACTCGTGTCCATTGAGTTGATGATGCCATCCAACCTCCTGCCTTCGATCTTTCCCACCATCAGGGTCTTTTCTAATGAGTCAGTTCTTCACATCAGGTGGCCAAAGTATTGGAGTTTCAGCTTCAGCATCAGTCCTTCCAATGAACATTCAGAGCTGATTTCCTGTAGGATTGACTAGTTGGATCTCCTTGCAGTCCAAGGGACTCTCAAGGGACTCTCAAGAGTCTTTTCCAACACCACAGTTCAAAAGCGTCAATTCTTTGGTGCTCAGCTTTCTTTATAGTCCAACTCTCACATCCATACATGACTACTGGAGAAACCATAGCTTTGACTTGACAGACCTTTGTTGGTAAAGTAATGTCTCTGCTTTTTAATATGCTGTCTAGGTTGGTCATAGTGTTTCTTCCAAGGAGCAAGCATCTTTTAATTTCATGGCTGCAGTCACCATCTGCAGTGATTTTGGAGCCCAAGAAAACAAAGTCTTTCATTGTTTCCACTGTTTTCCCATCTATTTGCCCTAAAGTGATGGGA
Source organism: Oreotragus oreotragus (assembly GCA_006410675.1). NCBI lineage: Eukaryota > Metazoa > Chordata > Mammalia > Artiodactyla > Bovidae > Oreotragus > Oreotragus oreotragus. The sequence continues at coordinate 81,740 of SJYX01001672.1, forward strand.
CTGGATGTCATGATCTTACTTTTCTGAATGTTGAGCTTTAAGTCAACTTTTTCACTTTCTTTCACTTTCATCAAGAGGCTCTTTAGTTCTTCTTTGCTTTCTGTCATAAGGGTGGTGTCATCTGCATATCTGAGGTTATTGATATTTCTCCCAGCAATCTTGATTCCAGCTTGTGCTTCCTCCAGCCCAGCATTTCTCATGATGTACTCTGCATATAAGTTAAATAAGCAGGGTGACAATATACAGCCTTGATGCACTCCCTTCCCAATTTGGAACAAGTCTGTTGTTCCATGTCCAATTCTAACTGTTGCTTCCTGACCTACATACAGATTTCTCAGGAGGCAGGTCAGGTGGTCTGCTTTCCCATCTCTTTCAGAATTTTCCACACTTTGTTGTGACTCACACAGTCAAAGGCTTTGGCATAGTCAACAAAGCAGAGATAGATGTTTTTTTTGGAACTCTCTTGCTTTTCAATGATCCAGCGGATGTTGGCAATTTGATCTCTGGTTCCTCTGGTTTTTCTAAATCCAGCTTGAACATCTGGAAGTTCACAGTTCATGTACTGTTGAAGTCTGGCTTGGAGAGTTTTGAGTGTTACTTTGCTAGTGTGTGAGATGAGTGCAATTGTGCGGTAGTTTAAACATACTTTGGCATTGCCTTTCTTTAGGACTGGAGTGAAAACTGACCTTTTCCAATCCTGTGGCCACTGATGAGTTTTCCCGATTTGCTGGCATGTTGAGTGCAGCACTTTCACAGCATCATCTTGCAGGATTGCAGTGCAGTTTAGTTGCTCAGTTGTGTCCAACTCTTTGCGACCCCATGAACCACAGCATGCCAGGCCTCCCTATCCATCACCAACTGCCGGAGTCTACTCAAACTCATGTTCACTGAGTCGATGATGCCACCCAGCCATCTCATCCTCTTTCGGCCCTTTCTCCTCCATCAGGGTCTTTT
>SJYX01001672.1:86198-120511 GCA_006410675.1 Oreotragus oreotragus
GCCAGGCTCCCCTGTCCTCCACTATCTCCCAGAGTTTGCTCAAACTCACGTCTAGTAAGTCAGTGATGCTATCTAACCATCTCATCTTCTGCTGCCCCCTTCTCCTTTTGCCTTCAATCTTTCCCAGCATCAGGGTCCCCTCAGGTGATTTCTACTCACATGCTGTTTTGAGTCTCATCTCCCTTTGAACTTAGCTTTAGGACTCCTTTATTTCCCCTTATGCATGAAAGAGTTTTCTGTGTAAAACTGGTTGGGGTCCAAAATCTTTCCACAACCTTCCACCTCTGGGTAAGACTAAGAGGAGGGAAACTGGGAGAAATGCCAGCCACATTCACCCATCTCCCAATGAACACAGATTCCTAGCGTTGCTAGGTGCTAGGCTACATTCTCAGATGGGAAGATGTAAGTGACCTCCACACACAAGTAACAGAGGAGTTTAAAAATACAATGAAAACTATAAAACAAAGTGCCAAGGGGAGGATGTCACGAATGGCAGAGAGAGTGGGCCCAGGAGAGCAGAGGAAGGATAAACAGTGACAGACGAGGACATGGGAGACAAGAAAGAGTCAGCCTCAGGTGTGGGCTCTGAGGGATGGAGAATTCTGACCTGAGGAGGCGGGACGGGATAGAAGGCCACTCTGGGAAGAAGGAACAAAATGCAAGGAGGCAGAAAAGCATGAGACACATATTTGGAATGCAGTGGATGTAGAGAGAAGCAGGGTCAGGGACTGCAAAAAATAAGGTAGACTGGGGGGAATAATCCTGGCAATAATTTATAATAAAGATTTTCAAAAAAATTTTTTTTAAAGTTAAGGTCTTTTTGCAGATTATAGAGCAAATTGATAACATATAAATTTCATGATAAAGTATCATATTCTAGTCAATTTTTCAGGGATCACAAATATAAAACATATTTGAGAAGTAAATTTTCAAAGGAGGCAACATCAAGTGAATTTCTAGATCATCCTTCCCAACACATTAAGTTTCCCTTGCTGAAAGTTTTTCCTTGAACCACAGTGTGCATGCTCAGTCACATACGATTGATTCTTTGCGACTCTTTGGACTGTAGTCCACCAGGTAAATTCCTCTGTCCATGGGATTTTTCAGGCAAGAATACTGGAGTGGGCTTGAACCACTGAACTAACTACAAGTCAAATGCTTTTCAACTATTTTTTTTCCTAGTCTAGTTTTTCAAAATTGTTACCCAAAGTGAGAAGGTACATTTAGATAACTCAAGTTAGGAATCTATTACCTACCAACAAAGTCATTTCGATGATTTCCAAGAGCCAGTATTCATTAACCAGACTGGTTTCAGAGTAGAGTTGATGTGTACCAGAAGTGAACACAACTATTGCTAAGTCTCAGGGTGTCTGCCCTTTATATTATTTTCCCATCTTCTGACCCAAACTTACAAAGCTACTACACAGAGTAAGATCTCAAATAGAAACACCTTCAGGATCAGAATTTCCCTCTTTCTCCTTAGAACCAGAGAGTTAACTTCAAAAAAGATCCAGAAAATAGCACGGGCCATTAACCCACCTCCAATGGTGGGTCCTGAAACAGGAAAAAGTCCCTGCTCATTGTTTCCCTGTCTTCCTGGTCCCAACATTGCTGAATACCACACAACAGGATGCCACTGGCCCTGGGCAGCCGAACTCACCATATACCACATGCTTGGCCACTTGGGATCATTGAAGTAAGTGGACTGGGCGCGGCTGAAGTCATAATCCCTCTTGGTCCGTTTTTTCACCACTTGTTGTTGGATCCACTCCACCTGCCAAGAAGGACATTTGGTGAGTGTTCAAGTTCCACCCGGGTTAGCACAACAACAACAGTCTGAGACAGTTCCCATCCTATGTCAGTCACAGGTTTCATTCTGGAGACTAGAATCTAAGTCCAGGAGCTTCAAGAGTCCCTAGAAACCCTGGTTCTATTTTTTAAGGCAGGTAGGTTTTGCATTCTTTTATGAAAGATCATTCATATTTCTCAACAATGTGCCAAGCCCTTAAAACTTTTTCAGAAAGCACATTTAACTCCCAATTTATTTTAAATCAATAGTGTTAGTTTTAAAAACTGATTTATTCATCCTGACTAAGGGCTGGCAAACTTCTTCTCTGAAGGTCCAGATAATAAATATCTTCAGCTCTGCAGGTAATACAATCTCTGCTATACCTACTCATTCTGCCACTGTAACACCTTAGACAGTAAATACATAAATGGGTGTAACTATGTTAAAAGACGCTTACTCCTGCGGAGGAGAGTTATGACCAACATAGACAGCATATTAAAAAGCAGAGACATTACTTTGTCAACAAAGGTCCCTCTAGTCAAGGCTATGGTTTTTCCAGTAGTCATGTATGGATGTGAGAGTTGGACTATAAAGAAAGCTGAGCGCAGAAGAATTGATGCTTTTGAACTGTGGTGTTGGAGAAGACTCTTGAGAGTCCCTTGGACTGCAAGGAGATCCAACCAGTCCATCCTAAAGGAGATCAGTCCTGGGTGTTCATTGGAAGGATTGATGTTGAAGCTGAAACTCCAATACTTTGGCCACCTGATGCAAAGATCTGACTCATTGGAAAAGACCCTGATGCTGGGCAAGATTGAGGGCAGGAGGAGAAGGGGACGACAGAGGATGAGATGGCTGATGGCCTCACTGACTCAATGGACATGGGTTTGGGTAGACTCCAGGAGTTGGTAATGGACAGGAAGGCCTGGTGTGCTGAGATTCACGGAGTCACAAAATGTCGGACACGACTGAGTGACTGAACTGACGTTCCAATAAAACAGTAGATAAAAACACATGGGAGGCTGGATTTGGCCCATAGGCCAAATTTTATATGAAAATTTTCAGTGTTCTAGGATTACACATCAAACTACCCAGGGATCAAATGCTCTAGGATCACAAATATTTTTTAAATGGCTATCCACAACAGAGTGGTGGGAAAAGCGCTATTTGGGTAATCATACAATCAAAGCCCGACTAGGCCTGTGTCTGGCATAAACTGGGAATCGTCACTCAATTTCCTGAGTCACAGGTTCTCTGCCAGCTCCAAAATTCAGAACCTCTGCGTTTGAGAAGGTCTTAACATTTAGCCTCAACTTATGCTTAAGCGTTAGGGAATTTCTGAGTCTGATACAGATTTGTAACCTAAATGATATGGGTATGAATGGGGGTATTTTAAAAAATAGGAAATCATTATGGCAAGATAAAAATAAGCATATTTCATTTTGAACAGAGCATCTCAAATGTAATATCAGCCCAGGTGGCATTCTACAATTTGTCCCTAAATTCTCTTTTGTTGATTTCTTCTTTCCATAGCTAATTTAGTCATTCTATTCTAAAATGCTTCCTTCCACCATTTATCTGTATTCTCCATAAAGGAATTAAAAACAGAGCGACAGAGATGTTATTGTCCACTACTATGATTCTATACCCATACCATTCAATGATGACTTTAAAACCTCTCCTTCCTATTTCAAAGATTACTGGAGGAGAAGAAATATTACAGGAGAAATGAACACACTCAAAATGCATGGCTATAAACAAGGCCTGTTGTTGTTGAGTCGTTAAGTTGTGTCCGACTCTTTTGTGACCCCATGGACTGTAGCCCACCAGGCTCTGTCCATGGGATTTTTCAGGCAAGAACACTGGATTTGGTTGCCATTTCCTCCTCCAGGGGATCTTCCCAATCCAGGGATACTAAGGCCAAAAGCCCAGCTAAAAAATTTCTATGATTCTCATATTGGAAAATATTATTCAACAAAATATCGGAGGGCTTCCCTGGTGGCTCAGGGGTAAAGACTCCACCTGTTAATGCAGGAGACGCAGGAGATGTGGGTTTGATCTCTGGGTTGGGGAGATCCCCTGGAGAAGGAAATAGTAACCCACTCCATTATTCTTGCCTGAAAAACTCCATGAACAGAGAAGCCTGGCAGGCTACAGTCCATTGGATTGCAAAAGGTCAGACATGACTTAGTGACTGAATAACAATCTGGTGTGCAAGATGAATTTAAATAGTGAATTCTTAGTTATATCACTCACAAGGCAAACAGAATCACATAGCCTCCCAAATAAATATAAGATCTATTTATGACTAGGATCAACAGCTCAACATCATATAAGTACCTTCTCCAATAGGTTATTTAAGCAAAATTATGAGTACAAAGTCAATAAGTGAAAATAATATTCTGGGAAATGAAAGTTCTCTGTTACTGTTTTAATTAATCTAGATCAAGTGACTCTCTGGCACTGAATCATTGTGCATCACTTACACACATGCACACACACACAGACACACGTGTACACACTGAATAAAAGATGTGCTCTGTTAGTTGCTCAGGCGTGTATGATTCTTAGCAGCCCCTTGAGCTGTGGCCTGGTAGGCTCCTCTGTCTCTGGAATTTTTCCAGGCAAGAATACTGGCGTGGATTGCTGTTCTCTTCTCCAGGGGATCTTCCTGACCCAGGATCAAACCCAGGTGCCCTGTATTGCAGACAGATTCTTTACACTCTAAGCCACTAGGGAAGCCCAAATAAAAGGTATTACAAATTATTTCTTTAAACTATTGAACAATAGTTCCAAGGCAAGCTAACAAGGATTTTGGTTTTGCTTTATTTCAAGAGACTGCTGTTCAGAAATCACATTGAAACTAATGTGTCATTAAAAATGTGTATAATTATTTTAATGAAGAGACTAGTTTCCAAAGTGACCATGTTTCTAAAAACACAGAACAAAATCAACTTCCTTCTTAAAGGAGAGCAGCAAGCATGGGCATGTATGTATTTTGTCTATTTCAAGGAAACATTTTAATCTATTTCAGACAATCTAAGAAATGAGTTTCTTTCACTCATTTATTCATTCAATATGCAGTAAGTGCCTATTCAATACCAGACATTGGGCTGGGAATACAAAGATGACTAAGAATAATCTTTGCCTCTGAAGGACTTAATTTTGCCAAAGAATATTTAGCAATTATTCTACAGTTCTTCACTTCATAAAAATGTTGTTATCTTCATAAATGACATCTGATGCAGGATCTATCACTGTATTAAATAGATCATTCATGAAAATTTTGACTATGCAAATTATATTTATAATTCTTATAGTCCTGTCTATAAGATTTACCCCAACAAGACTGAACTAATTCATATTTGAACAATTGGTAAGATCCATTTGGACAGAATGGTTTTCAAACTAACCCTATATTGCTGGTGGTCTTTCCTAAGAGAGCCTCCATAAATTCTGAACTGCCAATGTCTATGCATTTACAAATCAGACATTAATCTCGTGTGGACCCAATAATGAAATGACTCAAGCTCAGGACAAGTCTACAGTGGGGTAGGGGTGAATAGCTGTCTCCACAATGACACTGTAAGTATGCATTTTCCTTATGTATACATACACAGAGAAATGGATAAATAGGATAAGTATCTGAGAAAAGCGAGTGACAGTCATTTTCTTAGATGAACTATAGGTACGAAAATAGAACAAAATATCTCACTAAGCACCATCTCTTCTGTAATTTTACCAAACAAAAACGCTTAGTTACAGGACTCAGTGGCTAGAAGGTAACACAGCAAGTTGGCACCTATATTTGACTATAAGTCACTCTGCCTGATCATAGGGCTGCAAAACTCAAGAAAAGCACAGTTGGGTTTTTTTTAGTGTCAAATACCATGTATTTTGCTTTCGTGCTTTATGAGTCCTGAGCCCTACATTTTTGGGAAAGTGGGAAAAGTACCTCTTGGGGCAGAAGATTTCTATGACTGGAAAGACCATATTTATATTTTTAAACCATTATCCATATGTCTGTCCTTGAGACCTTAAAAAAAAAAAACTCAGATGTAATGCGTTATACAGGTTTCACCTCTTGACAAGAAGCCCAACGCAAAGAAAAGCCACTTAGAAATTTATTTTCATAAAACTACAGCCAGCCCAGGAAAAAAGGAAAACAGTGTGCTTTCCCTCACTGGTTTCACTTCTAAATGTTCTATTTCCTATATATTATGAATCTACATTAAAGTCAGAGTTAAAAAAAAAACTTCAAACTTCAGTCCTGTGAAATCAGTCTAGCCTCCCAATTTCACCACATGTGTGGTACATGGCGTTAGGGACACTCCCTCCCTAAATTCAGAGCTTACTGCCGACGCGGTCCACATGAAGAGTGGACATCTGCCACTCCAGGATCTTTGTTGAAACATGTTTGCTTTTGTTAGTTTTACATGTCAAGTGAAGCACGCTAATGGATGGAAAGCCTAACTACACCGTCTCAGCTGAACACGTATCTCATGATTTTGGAATTTACCAACCTTCTGATACTATATACACGAGGAAGGAAATCTGTCACCAATCAGAGAAAAGGATGTTATCCTAGGCATCTGTGTTATCTAAGTACGGACAGTATGTGTGTGCTCAGTCATGTCTGACTCTGCGACCCCATGGACTGTAGCCCTCCTGGCTCCTCTGTCCATGGAATTTTCCAGGCAAGAATACTGGAGTGGGGTACCATTTCCTACTCCAGGTGATATTCCTGACCCAGGGGTCAAAGCCATGTCTCTTGCATCTCCTGCACTGGCAGGTGGATTCTTCACCACTGGTGCCACCTGGGAAGCCCATTATATAGCTAATCACAAAATATAAACAGAAAATCAATGGTGATATTACAAGAAAGACAAATGCATGTATTACTTACATGTGGAATCTAAAAAAAAGAGTTAAACTCATAAAAAATATAGAAAAAGTGGCTGCCAGGGGCTGAGGGTTTTGGGGGAAACAGGGAGAAGCTGGTAAAGATATAAACTTTAAGTTGTAAGATGAATAAGGTCTGAGGATCTAAGGAATAATACGGTGACTATTGCTGATAACACTATATTGTATAATAGAAATTTGTTAAGAGAAAGGAGAATTTAAATGTTCTCACCAAAAAAAGATAAATATGGGCAGTGATGGATGTGTTAATTATTAATAACTAGAAGGGAGAAATCCTTTCAATAGATCAAATATATCAAATCACAATGATGTACAATTTTATAGTTTTAAAAGTCAATTATGCCTCAATAAAACTGAAATTAAAAAATATGTAGTGTCACTTTAAAAATGCATCCCACAGTGAGGAAAAATCTTCCCTTTAGATATTAAAGCTAATGACTGAAATAACTACCAACATAAATATCTATATCAACTGAATGGGGCAGAAAGTCAGCAAACTGACTGAAAATATGCAAGACTGGATTATGTCATAAGGTTGCTATCATAAATCAATGGGGAAAAACAGAGTACTTTATAAATGATGTTGAAACACCAAACAACTGGGGGAAAAATAAGATTTAAACCATTCCCTCATCTTAATCATTAGGATCAATTCCCAATGAATCATATTAAAAGTAAACAAATAATCCCATGAAAGTACCATAAGAAACACATATGTTTTTAGGAGATTTTAAGAAATAACCTGAGAGTGAATGATGTTTGTTTACATACAATACAAATCAAAAAGGTGATTTGGAAAAATTGATAAATTCAACTAAATAAAGCATAAATATGGCTTGGCAAAAATTACTTCATAAACAAGGTAAAGACAAATTAGAGAAACATATAGCAAAGAGGAACTAAAGAGCCTCCTGGTGAAGGTGAAAGAGGAGTGAAAAAGCTGACTTAAAACTCAGCATCTGGGCTTCCCTGGAGGCTCAGTGGCAAAGACTACACCTGCCAAAGAAGGAGACGCGAGTTTGATTCCTGTTCGGGAAGATCCCAATTGCCAAGAGCAACTAAGCTCAGGCACCACAACTACCGAGCCCATGGGCTGCACCCACGGGAGCCCCCAGGCCACAGAGCTCGTGCTATGCAACCAAAGACGCCACCACAATTAGGAGCCCATGCATCACAACCAGAGAGTAGCCCCTGTTCACTGCACCTAGAGCAATGAGACCCAGCACAGCCAAAAACAAACGTTAAAAACACACACACACACACACAGAAAAACTCCACGTTCAACAACCTAAGATCATGGCATCTGGTCCCATCACTTCATGGCAAATTGATGGGGAAACAGTGGAAACAGCCACAGACTTTACTTTCTTGGACTCCAAAATCACTGCAGATGGTGACTGCAGCCATGAAATTAAAAGACATTTACTCCTTGGAAGAAAAGCTATGACAAACCTAGACAGCATATTAAACAGCAGAGATGTTAATTTGCTGACAAAGGTCCGTCTAATCAAAGCTATGGTTTTTCAGTAGTCATGTATGGATGTGAGAGTTAGACCATAAAGAAGGCTGATCATCAAAGAACTGATGCCTTTAAACTGTTGTGCTGGAGAAGACTAGTGAGACTGCAAGAGATCAAACCAGACAATCCTAAAAGGAAATCAACTCTGAATATTCATTGGAAAGACTGATGCTGAAGCTCCAATACTTTGGCTACTTGTTTGGAAGAGCTGACTCTTTAGAAAAGATCCTGATGCTGGGAAAGATTGAAGGCAGGCAGAGAAGGGGATGACAGAGGATGAGACGGTTGAATGGCATCACTGACTCAACGGACATGAGTTTGAGCAAGCTCCAGGAGACAGTAAAGGACAGGGAAGCCTGGCGTGCTGTAGTCCATGGGGTCGCAAAGAGCCAGACACAACTGAATGAACAACATCAACAGCAGCCACAGATCAAATGCTCTTTCCCTTAGATATAAAGAGTTCCTGCATTCAATTAGAGAAAGACGCAATGGCAAAACAGGTAAAGAGAAGAGTACAATAACAGCTGAAAATGTGGATCAAGTTTCTTTAACATACAAAAACATGCCTAACCTCATGAATATAAATACAAAAAAGCAAATCAAGCCCACACCAAGGTAAAGCTTTCCATATCTCACCTTTTGGATATAAACATTCTAAACACCGAAGACATTTTACCAGTGAGGCATGTAAAACGGTCATCCTCACATAATGGGATGGGAATGTAAATATCCAACTCTGTGGAGAGTAACTGGACATGACCTACAAAAATCCTAAGAAGACGTCATTCAGTTTTTAGAAATTTACCCTACATCTAAAAAAATATTTTATTTAAGTATAGTTCACTTACAATGTTACATTAATTTCTGTTGCCCTGTGTTTTTATTAACACATGTCAAAATGCAAGGCTATTTACTGAAGCACGCCTAGTAATAACTGAAGTAGTAAACAACCTGAATATATACTGATAGAGATTAAATAACTAAATAACAACACATCAACATAGTGGAGTACAATGCAACCATAAAAGATAATGAAATGGGCTTTATGTCTTGACAGAGAATAGTCTCCATGATGTGGCCTAAGATGAAAATAAATAAATAAATATAGGAAAGTACCACAGACTATAAAAAATAGAACTTTTGCACCTCTCTGAGGTCATTGCTATACACAAAGAACTCGGATAACACTGGCTGCTTTCCTGGCCAGCTGGGGGTCAGGGGGTGGGGGTTGAACTAGGTGATTGGGTTGAGATCTAGGAGCAGGAGGGGAACCTTTTACTGCTGACCCTTCAATATCTTGTCACTTTTGACCTATGTAAGTATGTTATCTATACAAACGATTTTAAATTTCCTTTAACATGTTCCATTGGTTACTATTATATAACCCTATAATATCAAATGTAACAAATGTCTAAATTATAACATATTTTAAGAGCAATAATGATAAACACAGTATATAAAAAGTACCTTAGGTGGTTTTAATGTATGCTATAACACAGTCAATATTGAGAAAAGATGGCTAAATAAGAGAAGATGAGTTGGAATTTGGGGAACTTGGTTTATAATCTTAGATTCGCCACCAGCCACCTGTGTGACCTTGCAAAATCTTTGTGGACCTCTTTTATCTGTAATAATAGAAGACAGACTAAATACGCTCTCTACTCTCTCTCTTCCGGCTTTGAAATGTTTATCTGTGTATGTGGTCTATCTCTGGTTTGACTGAAAATAAAAAGTTCGTGTTAAATGCAATACAGAGGTTAGGCAGGTGCTCCTGTGGACAGATGACCTTAACTCATTCTCTGCAGATGCAAGATGAATATTTAGAAAGGAATACAGTAAATTATATTACTACTTTTATGACTCAATGAAGCAGATGCCAGGAAATAAATATGTGTGCTTCCATATTTCACAATTTTTATTAGCTTTGACAAAACAGGGAAACAGAGCACAAAGGGATTTCTCTCCTCGGTTTTCTTCTGACTTTGAAAACAAACAAAAAGTCTTACTTAAGGGAATATTGGCTATGCACTTTTTTCCTTTGGAAACAAGGGACTGATGGAGACGATTTAGCACTGACAAGCTACTTCTAAACCTTAAAATCTGAAGTCAACATATCCCCCAAAGTTTTCTCAAATACTGATTAAGAAATCAGAGTTAATTAGTGAATGAATCAGAGAATTCAGTGAAAGTCTGCATTCAGGTAAGGATGCTCCAGTCTTTAAATCTTCCTCTATCTGCTGCTGCTGCTGCTAAGTCACTTCAGTCGTGTCCGACTCTGTGTGATCCCATAGACGGCAGCCCACCAGGCTCCCCCATCCCTGGGATTCTTCAGGCAAGAACACTGGAGTGGGTTGCCATTTCCTTCTCCAGTGCATGAAAGTGAAAAGTGAAAGGGAAGTCACTCAGTCGTGGCCGACTCTTCGAGACCCCAAGGACTGCAGCCTCCCAGGCTCCTCTGTCCATGGGATTTTCCAGGCATGAGTACTGGGGTGGGGTGCCATTGCCTTCTCCATCCTCTAGTCACTAACAAGTAATCAAGGTGTTACTAAATACTGACACTGTTATTTGATGTGAGTCACTCTTTTTGTTGAAAAAAACATAATCAAATTCTGCTATTTAAAAGAACTATATTTGTAACAAAATAAGCATTACTGTTTATCTGTAGGAGAATTTTCACTTCATTTCTTTGAGATAGGCACACTGAATCCTATTTAATGACTGTAGGCATCAGAAGCTTAGAGAATCATCTAGTCAGGACTATGAGGAATCATACAGTTTTGAAAGGTAACTGAGAAGAAAGTTGTGAAATAAACATTGCACATATGTTTAGAACAGGTAAAAGAAGACAACACAGGCCACAGTAAAAAAACCTCAACCGTCCTAAAACTCTATAATTAGCGGGCTTTCTCCAAGAGAATCCCAAATTTTTTAATGTGTCATTAATTTAATCATGCTTTATTTCATTTTGTGAAAAACTCATGGCATTATGTTTGTAACTGTATCATTTATTTTGAGAGAATTAAAGTCATGTTTATTCCCTCAAATTATTCCACTCTTATTTGCACACTTTTAATTTCCTAAACTGTTGTCTGTTTTGTTTTTTTTTTCCTTCCCCATTCCTGGTAAAATAACATGTGAGAGGGAAAATGAAAATGGTTACATCCAATTAAAGCAGTAAAATATATTCCCCACCTTCAAGGCCTTTTCTTTCATTCATCTATTCACTCCAAAAATATTATATTGAGTATCTACTATGTGGCAGACATTGTTTTGAAGGCTACAGAATGGCAGTGAGCAAAATAACCAATTTCCTGCCTTCAGGCACTTTCCATTCTACTGGAAGTTAGGCCACAATAATGTAAATAAATAAAAGATTATATAATAGATTTTCATAATGTTAAATGGTGCAAAAAGTAAATAACATAAGGTAGTCCAGAGTGATTACGGAGGAGGGAGTTATTTTAGGTAAGACAGTCAAGAAAGGTCTCTTTGAAAGATGTGATATTTTAACAGAATCCTGAATAAGAAGATTTCCATTCTACTGGAAGTTAGGCCATAATAATGTAAATAAATAAAAGATTATATAATAGATTTTCATAATGTTAAATGGTGCAAAAAGTAAATAACATAAGGTAGTCCAGAGTGATTACGGAGGAGGGAGTTATTTTAGGTAAGACAGTCAAGAAAGGTCTCTTTGAAAGATGTGATATTTTAACAGAATCCTGAATAAGAAGAAGTTAGTCATATAAATGTCTCAAGGAAGATGTGAATAACTAATGCAAAGGTCCTAAAACACTATCCATCTCTATTTTGGCTTATCCATGGGCCACAGATGCCTATGGCAATCCCTCGAGGCCTAGAGGTTGGGTATACCAGGAGTGCATTTCACCCTCCAGTGGATGAATAAGGAAAAAGATTGACACAGGTCATGCAAATTGGCTCCCAGTCATCTGGTCAACTAACCCTGGGCTCCAGCTTACCAGGGAAAATGGTCTAGAAGACACAGGTTCAGGGTGGGCATGGTTCCCAGACCCCAACAACTCTTCAGCTGATAGGGACAAAAATTCAGCTGAAAAAAATGTTCAACGAGGCCCTCTAAAGCATGAGGCATTGGGCAGAACACCATCTTGACAATGTTCTTGTGATTCTAGCCACTACAAACTGGTCCAGTAAGGAGCTTTGAGGAAGACTCTGTTCTTTCAATTACACTGATATAAAAACCACAGGTTCAATGTCATCTAAATAGAAGAGAAATTATAAAATGACTCTTAGGACAGAAAGGAAACTAAGTATGAAGCATTCAAGCATAAGAAAAGGGTAATGACATAAAAGACACTTACTCCTTGGGAAGAAAAGCTATGACAAAGCTAGAAAGCATATTAAAAAGCAGAGACATCACTTTGCCAACAAAGGTCCCTATAGTCAAAGCTATGGTTTTTCCATAGTCACGTACAGATGTGTTGGACCACAAAGAAGGCTGAGCACTGAAGAATTGATGCTTTTGAACTGTGGTGCTGGAGAAGACTCGAGAGTCCCTTGGATGGCAAAGAGATAAAACCAGTCAATTTCCTAAAGGAAATTAACTCTGAATATTCATTGGAAGGACCGATGCTGCAACTCCAATACTTTGGCCACCTGATATGAAAAGCTGACTCACTGAAAAGACTCTGATGCTGGGAAGGATTGACGGCAGGAGAAGAGGGGACAGTGAATGAGATGGTTGGATGGCATCACCGAATCAATGGACATGAGTTTGAGCAAACTCTGTGAGATAGTGAAGGACAGGGAAGTCTGACACCCTGCAGTCCATTGGGTTGCAAAGATACAACTTAGCGACTGAAGAATGACAACAAAGGGCATAAAACGCTATTTAGTGTAACAGCAGGTGTGGAACACTGTATTAGAAAACAGAAGATATAGTTAATCCAACTATCTAGGACATATCAATTACCACCTCTGCAACTCCATGAAAAAAAGGATAGCATATTGAAACAAATTTTGCAAAACAATTTCATGTTCAATTAGTTTATATTAAAAAAGCAAGGAGGCTATTTCTGGAGCTATATGTAAAAGTATCTAGCACGTATTCCTCATACAAGCAAACAGAAAGAGGCTAGACCACGTCACAGACAGGCAGTGCAAAATAATGAACTGGGAAAGTGTGACACCTGAGTTCTTGATAGAATGTCACCAAGCACTAGCCTGGCTGCCTTGAGCAAACCATGTCCATCTTAACTTTCCATATTCTCATCTGTAAATAACATTATTGCTGTGAAGCTCTAAATATATTGTGCTATATAAATGCATGCAGGCTCATACGGGACTTAATACCTTGAATTTGAATTGTATGTTTTTTCCCCACTTTCTTGAAAGAAAGAAACTAAGTTTTTATATTCCTAGTATCAAGGGCAATGCTTGACAATAGGCCCTCAATAAATAGGTGTAGAGGGATAGATAATATTTTTACATTGAATTAATACATTTTCTATTAGGTATGTTTAGGTCTTCTAGCTATTAAAAAAATTGCAGGAAATTTTAAACAGGAGAGAGTGCTAAGAAAGGGAATATGCTTAACTCTATTAAACATAATATGGTATTTCACAATTCAACAAAAGGAAGATGATAGGACAAGAGTTTTTACTTTACTAGCAATGAATAGGATGGTACTTTCTTTTCTTTTTTTTTTTTAGGATAGTACTTTCTTAAAGTAGGATAATAATCCTACTTTAAGGTACCATGGAACCCTTCTTGGCTTAATCCCCAACTTGAAATCTATTGCTGTACAGACTTTTATCTTCTGAGATGGGACCATTTCTTCCACAACACCAATCTAAGTCTTGGAAGAACAAAAGACTGTCTAAATTAAAACGGATAAACATACATGAATGAAGCAGTGGTTGACACAGGACAAGAACCTGGAATATTATCACAGAAACTGGCAGTCTTTCATAAACTACAAGGGCCCAGGGTTAAATAAAGTCAATGAATCCCACAACGCTAAAGGAAGCATTCTCCCATATTAATAAAGAGCATCTCCAATATTTAAATGATCAACAACTTGTCCACAAGCAAAGCACAGAGCAGAAGCATGATTTTAAAAGCAGTTACAGAGGGGGAATACAAGCACAAGAAAATGACTGAAACCACCTCAAAGCAAAATGAGAAAAGGTGCCTAACCAGTAAGAAAAAACAAGCTGGGGCATATTCCTTTAAGGAACACTTATCTTCTAAACTCAAGACCGCCCATCCTAGGCACTAGTAGTAATACCCACAAGCAATAGTTTTCCCCCTATGTTCAATAAAAACAACTTGTTGTTGGCCAAAAAGTTAAGGAAAAACTCGAATGAACTTTTTAGCCAACCCAATATATATTTTGCTTTACCTTTCCAGGAAAGATAATCTCAGAAGATTTTAGGTTCTTTTTCCCATTGATGTGTCACTTCCTAAACGTTCTTAAAATCCCTTGAGGGCATGACACATTATATTTGATTCAAATATAAGATATCTGTCTTTTGAGACCAGTGTAATTTGTCCTCTTGGGAAAAAAATAACTCCCTATTCCTAGGCATGCCAAATTGCTTTCCAGTGCATAAAAACAATTCAATTTTTATTTAAAAAAAAAAGAAGAAAAGTGTGTGTTTGTGTATGCAAGCACACAGATGCACCTAGCACATGGGCTAGAGGTGGTAGAAAGAAAAGCCAGTGACATAAATTCACTAGATACTTAAATGGCAAAGAATTTCACATTTTTTAAGTTGGGTTTCAGGTTCTTCTATTGTAAACTTTAGGACACTTAGTGTAAGCAATGAGAGGAAATTCAAAAACAATTTTGATTGCTTAAAAGTATTAAAAGGAAATGGAATTCTAAAGTACCTAAAACTAATTCTACTGTCTGCATGCCACCTTGAGTTAAATTCACACTTTTGATTAAATGCAATCTTAAGGCAGGGATTAAATTGGGACAGCACAGAATTTCCTCCAGCTTCACTCTGGGATCAAGATTATCACAGCATTAAAAACATCATGGCATGACTTCATTCTACATGTATTTGCCTTTTGAATAATTGTCCTCTAAGCAATTTGAAAGCCAAGGCAAGATAATTAATAAAATCCACTGAGCATTTAAAATTACACCTCATTCTGCCCTTAATAGAGCTGAAGTTTCAGATAACTACCAAAATGACAATTTTACCTTAAAACAAAGTGTTAATCACTTAATAGATTCTGATTCTCTTTGACCAATCCTGCAACTCTGTGTATAAATCATTCAAGATATTCCCAGATCTGTATTTGCAAAAATTGGATGCCCTCAAGTTGTATATCAAGTGAATACAAAGACAAGCATTATTTTGTACAGAGTGGAGAAACTGTTCAATTCAGCTGAGATTAATATAAAAAGAGGCAAAGGCTGGCAAAGGAAAGGGCAGTCATTCTCATTATTTCTCCAAGCAAAGGACATGGGGTGATATGCTAAATACCAAAAGTGTGTCAGCATCTTACTTCTTTATATAACGTACCACTTAATTCCACAGCTCATGAGCAATGATTGTGAAAGTTATAGTCATACGAGGAGAAACACTTCTCCAGTGACTAATTCAGCTCCACTGCACACATTGTCTTTTTCTCTAAGCTATTTAAATATAAATGGCAATAGCTTTTGTTTCTAATTTCCATGGACCCTAATGTTATGAGTTGATCACAGTGGAAACAACCTGAGGGGGAGGGGTGAGTACATAGAAATTCAGAATTGGGTATGCAAAGTTTTAATTTCATCCATTTTATTCTTTTTTCAATTTGAGGTCTTCTCAATACTTTGCTAGCTTCTGTTTTTTAATCTTTCCAGCATCTGTAAACCTCTTTATTGTCAAGGTCTCAAATCCTGGAACTCAAGAAACCACTGCTTGTTAAGTTGGTAAGCTTGAGCGCTATGAATCAAATGGGGTTGGGCTAAAAATCAGTCTTCTCTTCCTCCTGTTGCCAAAAGATAAACGTACAACTTCAGGAGTGAATGCACGAAGTCTGCACAAGTGTTCTATGTTCTTTTGAGGCCACATGACATTTTTAAACCTAAAATGAGCTCATAATGTGTTAAGTCAGCGAGCAGTAGGACATCTCTGATGAGGAGAGGTCTGGATGAAGACCCCCCTGCTGGGTCCCCAAAAGGTCGAGAGAAATGAGAAAGGTGGGCCTTTGGGGAAGGTGTCTGACTTGGGTTTCCACTCTTTTCCCTTTCTCTCCCTGAACTCTAACCTTACATTTGGCAGGGAGGGCAGGGATGTTTTGCAACAAAAACACTGGAATTGCGGCAGCTCTTAAACACCATCATCACCCTCTGAAATATTCAGCAAACAGCTACTCTGGTCAGGACGGGGGAAAAGCATACCTTTCAGCCTCCGGGAAAAATATGGTCCAAAATCCCTGGGCCAACGGGAATGGGACTGGCATTTTCTCACCTAAATCCAGTTGCCTGAGGCAAACCAAATGTTTTCTCAATTTCACTGCTGTTCTTTCACCTCAGAAACCACTGACAAGGCTTCCAGCAAGGTGGTACTTGACCAAACTTGCAGGTCAGAGGATATAAAAGTCTGGAGCGGGGCCTGATGAGTGAGTGCACCCAACGGAGCTTCCGCCTGCCCTCCCTGAAGGCCAGGCAGCGCCTGGCTCCCAGCTTCCTGGAGGCTTCTGTGTCACCACGGAGGAGTGCCAAGTCACTCCACTGGGCCTCCCTCTCCCAGAACTCGTAACTCATGCCCACCGCAGTCAATTATGGGAGCCCTGGGGCTGAGGCTCAGGGGAGGAGAGAGAAAGCATGTTCTCATCACTGTCATCAAATCTGACACTTGTTCAGTGGGAAGACCCAGGAGCTGCAGCTCTCCCCATCAAGCTTCCTTTTCCCTGCTGTGTCTTTTGGACAGCTTATCCAGTCTGATGTGTCAGCGTTCATGGGGTTGCGATGCCCTTATTGCACCCGGGCACTGCCAGCCATTCTATGCCTCCCTCTCCTCCTCCAGTGTGTCCCACTCTGGCACATTCGGGCTCTCAAGAAATGGAGTGAGAGCCTGGCCTGGACCATTGTTCCCACTGAGTCTCGGCTACTTGAGAAGGGGCCATCAAAACTGTAGCACCTGCTGAGTCTACTTCCTAGAGACTCGGTTCATTATAACACTTGGTAGCACAGAATCTAGGGGAGGGAAGGCAGAGGAGAGAGACCAAAGCAACAGGCTTAAAGGTGGTAGCCAAAATTCATGCAGGCTCGGGGGGCCGAAAGCAGCATCTCAGGCTTTCTCAGCCCCCACAGCAGCCATGCCATGCCTTGTTTGGAGCAGGCACCCCAAAAGGATTTACAGAATGAATGACTGTTTTAATTACTCTTTCAGTAAAGGAATAAAGGGTAGGTCAGTCACTTTTCTGCCCCCAGTGTGTTAGAGAAAGCCAAAAAGCAAGTTCTCGTAGGACAGGAGTCTCTGGCAAGAAGAGGGGAAATGATCTTTTGTCATTTTCAGATCAGAGCCTCTGGATTTAGGCTCAAAATAGACCAATGAGGTCATTGCTGCTGGGCAAAGGAAGAAATCACATAGGTGGTGGTAGTAGTGGTGGCGATTTTTTCCAGTACTTGGATTTCCAATGGGTAAAGAACTTACTGGTTACTGCTTTTGAAAGTAAAACTGAATTTTTTCATGTTTTGTGCAAAATCAAATCTACCTATTGTTTCTTTAACACCATCAAACTGTCCCATGATCATCTTTTCCCCAATGGGGAGCCCCTGGCCCAAGGAGATTAAGTGACTTGATCAAGTCACAGAATTGTAAGACACCTGAAACAAGAATCCTGATCAAGTAAACATATGCCCAAGTTTCTTTCTATAGAACACAGTGGCTCCCTTCTGCAATCTCTTTGCAGCTGATGGAGTAGGTTGAGGGAACATAACTTTTTCCTCCCATTTGTGTCATTATAACATTTCTATGCNAGACACCTGAAACAAGAATCCTGATCAAGTAAACATATGCCCAAGTTTCTTTCTATAGAACACAGTGGCTCCCTTCTGCAATCTCTTTGCAGCTGATGGAGTAGGTTGAGGGAACATAACTTTTTCCTCCCATTTGTGTCATTATAACATTTCTATGCCTGAAGATTAGTCAAATCTGATCACTTTATTAGAAGTTTTAGTGGGTGAAAGGTGAGAGAGAGAAGAAAGTAAGACAAGAAATGGTGTAATGCTGGAGTTTTTATCATCAATGTAAGGAATTTTGCAGAGCTGCTCTATTATTCAGCTGGAAGCATTTTAAGATAGTTAAGACACTCAGTCTGCAAATGGCAGGGGAGAATTGTCTGATGAATGAAAAAGAGAAATCTCAATCAGAAAAAGAATTCTCAGCACAGCCTTGGCAGTGATGAAAGAAATCCTTTTTCCCCTCAAGGGCACCTTCTGACTTGTAACTTGAGAGTCCATGAAGTTCAATGTCTAAATATTTCCCAAATTAAAAACCAACACAACAACAAAAATAAAAACCCACTAACTCACTGTAACCAAATCCTTGGTTACCCAGCTCCTCTGAACTACACTGAACGGACAAAATGAGACAAAAGAAAACATGATGGTCACTAATTAAAAGCGAGGTTTCTGAAGTGCAGGCAACCTGTGTTTGAGAATGCTTGCCCGTCCACTGCAAAGCACGCTGACCTCGGACAAGTTACTTAACCTCTGAATGTGAAATGGGGCAGAAACTGAAGACTAAAGGAAGTGATTCATGTCAGATACTTAGCCCAGTTCCTGCCACCAGACTACCCACCATGCAGCCATGGCAATGTGCTGGTGTGCCCAACTATGCCCACCAAGGATTTACTGTTCTCATTAGCCCAAAGGCTGCAAGCTTGAGTTCAGTCCCCATAGACCACAATGTGACACTGAAGGTCAAAGTTTTATGCAAGCACACTGGACTGGAAATCAGATCTGCAGTCCAGGCTTGTTCCCTCTTTGGTTTTAGCTTCTCTCTCTACAAGCTCAAGGGGTTAGGCCAGAAGAGTGAGCCGGCCTTAGGGGTTCAGAGAGTCACCTCCAAGGCCGAGGAGGTGGGGTTAAACAGTAGGGCCAATGGATATCCTTTCCTCCCCACCAGGCCATTTCTTGAATGAAGCATTTACTTCACACCAGAAAAGAGACCCTCACCAGTTCCAAGATACCACCTGGTGAGTAAAATTCCACTGAACCTCTAAAATTTTTAGACCTACATTTTGTCTAGCATGAGGACAATCTGCATTCAGTTCAGTTCAGTTCACTTGCTCAGTCATGTCCGACTCTTTGCCACCCCATGAATCGCAGCTTGCCAGGCCTCCCTATCCATCACCACCTCCCAGAGTTCACTCAGACTCACGTCCATCGAGTCCGTGATGCCATCCAACCAGCTCATCCTCGGTCGTCCCCTTCTCCTCCTGCCCCCAATCCCTCCCAGCATCAGAGTCTTCTCCAATGAGTCAGCTCTTCACATGAGGTGGCCAAAGTACTGGAGTTTCAGCTTTAGCATCATTCCTTCCAAAGAAATCCCAGGGTTGATCTCCTTCAGAATGGACTGGTTGGATCTCCTTGCAGTCCAAGGGACTCTCAAGAGTCTTCTCCAACACCACAGTTCAAAAGCATCGATTCTTCGGCGCTCAGCTTTCTTCACAGTCCAACTTTCACATCCATACATGACCACAGGAAAAACCATAGCCTTGACTAGGCGGACCTTAGTCGGCAAAGTAATGTCTCTGCTTTTGAATATACTATCCAGGTTGGTCATAACTTTTCTTCCAAGGAGTAAGCGTCTTTTAATTTCATGGCTGCAGTCACCATCTGCAGTGATTTTGGAGCCCAAAAAAATAAAGTCTGACACTGTTTCCACTGTTTCCCCATCTATTTCCCATGAAGTGATGGGACCGGATGCCATGATCTTCGTTTTCTGAATGTTGAGCTTTAAGCCAACTTTTTCGCTCTCCTCCTTCACTTTCATCAAGAGGCTTTTTAGCTCCTCCTCACTTTCTGCCATAAGGGTGGTGTCATCAGCATATCTGAGGTTATTGATATTTCTCCCGGCAATCTTGATTCCAGCTTGTGTTTCTTCCAGTCCAGCGTTTCTCATGATGTACTCTGCATATAAGTTAAATAAGCAGGGAGACAATATACAGCCTTGACGTACTCCTTTTCCTATTTGGAACCAGTCTGTTGTTCCATGTGCCGTTCTAACTGTTGCTTCCTGACCTGCATACAGATTTCTCAAGAGGCAGGTTAGGTGGTCTGGTATTCCCATCTCTTTCAGAAAAAAAAAAAGAAAAATCTTAATTCTCAAAGGTCAATCTGCATTAACCTCTGAGAATTAAGATTTTTCTTTTTTTTTTTTTTTTGGTCTGTGTGTGCACACAAATTTTCCAACCGTTTTCTCCTTTTGGACTAACCAGCAGTAGCCTGGGATTGAAGACCAAGGAAAGCTACATTGATGCCCGAATTCCACTGAGGGCAGTCATGATGTTTCCCCATTCAAGTGGGTTTCCAGGCCTTCCAAGGAACAATTCTAATGAACGCATGTGTCTTAGAGTTTACCAAAGCAAAGTTTAGAAAAGAAGTAAGGTATGTGATGACTTCTAAGATAATATAAATAATTAAATAAGCTCACAATAAAGAAGGTCACAAAAAGATCTCACAAACCGAATCAAATGTTCCTCACCATTGATGGATCAGATCTGACCACTTTTCAGCATTTCCACAGCTATCACCCTAACTCAGATCCTCATTCTCTCATATCTTTCTCACTGAACTCCCTAATAATTTCCTGGTTGGATTTCTATAACGTTTGGTCCTCATTTCTTTCCTCTTCCGAACTCTTGCAAGAGGACCCCAGTGGGTAAATTCTTTCATCCTAACACCTTCTTGGTGAAGGTGTCTTTCCTCCTCTGGTGTATTCTGAGAAACCCATGTTTATCTCTACTACAACCATTATTACAAACCTTTGAACTATTGATTTGTTGGGTTTGCCGATCAAAGCTTACATTCCTAGAAGGAAGAGACTGTACTTCTCATGTCAGTGTCCTTGGCATGTAGCAGATTACCTGGGTGACAAAGGACTTACCGAAAGTGATTGCTAACTGAATCAATTTGCCTATAAACACAGAAAGAATAGAACAGAACTTTGTAACAGCATTGCACTGGCATTCGAGGCCTTGGCTCTGCTGGCCTAGTTCCTGAGACTGACCTCATGTTTGTTTGACACAGGTGGTCCTTGCTAATAAGTTGTCATATCAACCCAATTGGAGACCCCTTTTCTGAGCACCTACCAGATGCCAGGCATTGGTGTTTCATCAGTGAATCCACCCACAGGCCTCTGATTTCCCAGAGTAGGCAAGACAATTTAGTTAATTGCTGGTAATTAAGGATCAGGCTGGTCTGCCCTCTAGGAGATTACAGCCCAGGGGGTGCAGTTATTACAACACCAATGAGTGTATGTCTTAGCAAAAGAGGATTCTTCTTGGTCCCTTGTTCTAAAATGTTCTATGCTGGCATTTTTAGAAAGTTGCAGTACACTCTTCCTGCTACACTATGTCTTGTGAAGTGGACCAACAACAGAGAAAATAGGAACCCTCACCCAAAGGAGTGTTGGTGAAAATTGAATATCTAAGGCACATCATGGCTCCTTCCAGGCCTTGGCTAAAAACTATCACCTTTTATTGGCAGTGAGGCTCCAGAGGAATGGATTACCTCCTTCCTCCTAGATGCTCTGTTTACTGAGGCTGAGTGTGCCCTGCGTGGAGAGAACCAGAAGCCATGAAGAGGCAGAACTAGTTTTCCAAAACTAAATGGCTCTAGATTTAATTCTAGAGAGCAACACTTACTATACATCCTTGCCTAAGTGAGCTGATCTATCTTCTTTAGGTTACCTTGACTTGCAGACAGCCAAGGCACATAGCAGTAGGTATTTGTAGAAAATAGTACCTGTCCAATTCCCTCACCATCTTGAGACCAAACTGTCAAATATGTTTACTGACATACTAGCAGGACACTCTGGGAGTTCAAACATGGAGTTACTGAATTTAACTGAAGTTCATAGGACTATATAACAAGAAGAGAGATTTTTTTCAAGAGCACATTCCCACAGGTTGAGGTGGTAAGTTGCTCTCTTTGGGGGTGGAATATCCAATAAATACCCTATTTGTAAGTGGCTACTAAAAAAAAAAAAAAAATTGGCCAGGGAAGCACTGCAGGTGACATCCATGAAGTCATTTTTCACTCTCCAGCGATCTCACATCAAGAAAAGGATGAAACTGTCAGAGTTTTGATGTCACAATCACCAGTCTAAGCAATCTCTGAGAGGCATTTGGGCCAGTTCCCAGCCAATAAACCACCCACTGAAACTGACTCTTGTGCGGACTTCTGCAGAGATTTCTCCTTTCTCCGACCTCCAGGGCGCCTTCCAGCCCGGCCTCAGTACAAGCTGATATGCATCTGAGGCATTAACCCTGGAGCTAACTTCCAGATGCACTTACTGATACAGGGGCTGAGAGGCAAAAGCAGTCAAGATGGCATTGCAGGGCAAACCCCCTTGTGGGCGGGGACAGGCTCCTTGTTTGTGCATCTGCACACTGTCCCGTGCGTGCCATCCAGGCTCTGCCGCCTTTCGCTAATGCGCTCACCACAGCTCACAGGCTGGTGTCTACGTCCTGGCTACAAACCCCGTCACTTGCTGGGAACCTGTGGCCCTCGGGTGGCAGGCGCAGAGTGCAGGATATTGTTCTTCCTGAGAATCCCTTCCTATTCTGGAATCAGTGACTAAACAAGCAAAACCGCTAGCTAGCTTTCTGCATCTATTAGTCTTTGCTTCATACACCTAAGAAAGGGGGACACATCCTCACCAAAAGAGTCACCAGTGAACACGGAATCCAGGCCCACGGCATGGTTAGCTAGCAGACTCATGTTCTACCATGGATTCTTTGCCTTTTGGCTAGGGATCGTAGAAATCATCTAGCTCAAACCTTTCATTTTACAAATGAGGAACTTGAATCCAAGCGAGGTTAGAGTTTATTTGTGATAAGGAAGGTCTTTCTTCCTCCTCTGAGGCCTGCCCTTTGACCACCATTACACAGTCCAATACTTGATACTTGGCTTTTATGTGCAACAGAATCAATACAGATAATGACCCCTCTACACGGGCAGGAAGAGACAAAGGTGCTATTTAGAGAAAACCTGGCTTTCTAAAGTTTGAAAATAAACTGACTTAAAATATGAGCCTAGGAAAAACAAAAACAAAAAACAAATAAAATGTGAGCCTAAGCCTGGATAGGAGGGGAGTTTGAGGGAGAATGGATACATGTTCATGTGCAGCTGAGTCCCCTCACAGTTCTCCTGAAACTATCACAACATTGTTCATCAGCTATAACCCAATACAAAACAAAAAGTTTAAAGAAAAAATGTGGGCCTACAAGGAAATAGCCTTGTAAACATATAGAGCAGATATGAAGGGAGGACTTAACATGTGAATTGGAAATGAACCATGAATTAATAATGGCACTCATCAAACTGAAATTATGCTGTTATTAGTCACACATTGGCATTTGTGGACTTTATTCCCTCAGTCATACATAAAACACGCACGACACACACCTAGTAACCATCAAATATACGACAGACAAACAACCCAGGTATGAAGGAAGCCTTGCTTGGTGGAGGCAGCCACTCTCTGGTTGAGCTGACCACCCCATAACTCATCCCACTGTTGGCATTTTTTACAACTGTGTTTTAAACACAAGTTTTGTTTCATTGATTCTAAGCCAAGATGTGTGTGTAAAAATATTCAAGAACATTGAGATAATGTCAAGAAGAGAGTTCTGAGAGTACTCTCAAAGTTCCAAACATATTAGTCAAGCAATGTAAACATTCACTGTCTTGAGGTAAAAATTAAAAAAAGAAGAAGAAAGAAAAAATAGTAATATAAGAAACTCTTGGAACACTCACTTGTTTGTATTCTGGCCAAAGAACTTTTACCCTGTTTCAATATGATCTACCTAAGTGTGGAATTTACATTTTCCCAGTATCCTGGCCTGAGCCATCTCAACCTTCCACATGTAAACGTGCTCTCTTGAGACAGAACAGTTCGGTCACCAGTGCCAACAGCTCCGCTCACCAAGAACTGCACTATCTAGTTCTGGGTACTCTACCTAGGCCATCTCTAATCTCCAACAAAAGGCTGGATGTTCTCTCCATTTCCCAGATAAAGAAACCAAGATTCAAAAAGCTAAGCAAAGTTCAAGGTTACCCATGAGACCACGCAGAGCTGGGATGCAAACCCACAGCTCTGTCCACGCTTTTCTGCTACACTGTAAGCCATCATTCAATGATTCTTTAGCCAAAAGTAAAAATGAACCTGAATAAACACTCTGAATCTACCTGCACTTCCTTGCCTGGCACGGAGTCCACGACTCTCTGAATTGGCTGAGAACCTCACGAACACTAAATGTCAGAATGCAGCAAGGCAATCATTGCCAACACAATGACTCAGGTGAAGATGCCTCCCTGTAATTCTACTTCCAAGTTGCTTATTTTAGACACAAAAGCTCCTTAGATTTTCACTGTAAATTGTTAGAACTGGAAATGTGAGAATAATGTCAGAGAAAAGCTGTGATTTCCATAGGTTTGCCAGAGCCTGCAGCCGATGAGAGCCAAGACTACGTTATTTCCCCCCAGGGTGGTGTTAGTAGTGATCTCTTGATTGTCACATAAAGTATCCCCAAAAGACTAACCAGTGAGCCATGGGCCTGAGATGATCCTTTAACTCTGCTGTTGTATGGTATTTAAAATGAATAAAAGAAAGAAAAATGAGAATAATGAAAATGATACCAATAATAATAATAGCTATAATTTATCAGGCACTTTCTATAAGCGAGACTCTATGTATACATCTTGGGACTCCCCCGGTGGCTGCTACAATCCCCACAACAGCCCTAGGAGGTCAGTTAGCATTATGGAAAGGGTGTGAGCAGCAAAGAGGAAGCTGAGACTCTGATAGGTTTAGCTTTCTGCACATGTTCTCACAGCTAGGGACTGGCAAGGCAGGATTAAGACAAGACCTGCCTCAAAAACCCATGCGATAGATCATGACACACACCGTTTCCTAAGAAGCAAGACAGGACCAGTGCTGAGTCCCTGGAGAGGCCCAGTAAAGACTCTGGCATCACTCATCATTTTTGTTGGTCCCATTTCAGTGTGAACTACCCAGCTAGGGGTGATGTCTTACCAGTTCCCCGGAACCCGCTGACAGAGCCACTCTGTACAGATGGGCCTATTATGTGTGTCCATCACAAATGCTGGTTCTCAGTCTGAGTCTCAGAGAGCAGAGGACAGTAACTATCAATCCCAGTGCGTTCCACCCCTTTCCAAGGTTAGGCGGAACAACTGAGCCAGGCACAAACCACAGCGCTAAAGTCTACTGTGTAGTCTGCTGTGAATACCCGGCTGTCAAAACTGAAAGCGTCTGGAGTCTTATGGAAGGGCCACCCTGTCACATTCCTAGCTTGAACATCCCGCTGGCTGCAGGAGGGTGAATCTGCCAACAGACTCTCTCATGTGCTGGCTGATGGCCTGGCCCCTGGCCCAGCTGGAGCTGAGCCTTCCGAGTTGCCAAGCCTGGTCTCAAGCCAGGCGCTTTCTCTACATCCTCCTTTTGACCCAGTAGCCCAAGAAGTCTTTCTGAATGAACTAAAGAAGCACAGTTTACCTACCCTTCAGGGCTCAGCTCAAAGATCTTCTCTTCAAAGAAACCTTCTATGATCTCCCCAGCAATTCCTCATCCTCCGAGGTCTCAGGCCAATTCATCCCTTTATCCCAGGAGGCTTTCCCCAACCACACGCTCTAAACGTGGCCTCTCTCCACCAATCAGTCCAGCATCATCCTGCATAACTGCTTTGCAGCACCACAATCTGAATCATGCTGCCTATTTGTCTGTATCTGTTTATTTTCCACCCTTCGTACAGGGACCCTAGGCTCTACCAGAGCAGGAACCTCGCTGCTTCCAAGCCTGTTTGTGGTAAGCTCAGAGCTGGAGACACTGCAGGTAATCAACACCTGAATCAGAGCTACTCATTAAAAGGAGAAAGCAACCACGCGCATCGTTTTATATTTGCTAGAGGCCCCACCCATTAAAAAGCAAAAAGAAACAGGTGAAATGAATTTCAATAATTTTTAACACTACTCCAAAATATTATTTCATCATGTAAGCAATATAAGAAATTATTAACAAGCTATTTTCATATACTAATGAGATACATTTAATATACTAATGAGATACATTCTGTTTTCTGGTTCTAAGTCTCTAAAATCAGGTGTGTACTTTACCCTTACAACAAATCTCAATTAGGACATCAAATTTTCATTGGTAATACTTGGTCTGTACTTAGATGCCATAAAATTGGCAGGAGAAATAGTAGATTCACATACCCAAATTGTATCAAAGATATCTAAATCCAGTTTCCAAAAACTGGATCAAGGATAAGTTTCAAACTTTAAAGTTAATTAAGTACATTTAAAAATGGAGGTCCACAGCTGTACTAGCTATGGGCTTCCCAGGTGGTGCTAGTGGTAAAGAACCTGCTTGCAAATGCAAGAGACTTGAGATGTGGGTTAGATCCCTGGGTTGGGAAGATCTTCTGGAGAGGGGCTTGGCAACCTACTCCAGTATTCTTGCCTAGAGAATCCGTTGGACAAGGAGCCTGGCAGGCTATAGTCCACGGAGTTGCAAAGAGTTGGATAGGGCTGAGCACACACCCTGCTGTACTAGATACATGCCAAGTACACAGTGGCCACCTGTGGCTGCCATTTTGGAGACTCATTTAAATGATTTAATGAGAGAATGAATTCTAAAATATCAACCAATTGCTCAATTAAACTGTTAAGAAAATGTCACTAGTTGACTAAAAAGCTCTAAATCTCTTGGATGTTCTCTGGAGCTAAGTCACTTTGTATCAAGTCAGTGCAACCCTGAATCATTTCCCTGCAGAGGGACATCAGCTCCACCATCTGTGCCTTGTCAGGGACATAAGGCTACATAGTAACAGAAACCGGGCTCAGTCCAATCACATAAGACTCAGTTCAGTTGGGGCAACAGTAACTGGTGGAATCAGGGACTGACAGAGCTCTTCTCTTAGATTAGCAAGAAACTGTCCTTGCTGGTACTTGCTGCCTGACCCAGTCCTTCAGCACTATACCATTCCACTTTTCATTGTGATTGGATGCAGATTGCAGTTTGATTAATAAGGCAGTCAATAAAATAACTTAAGACTGTGGAGAGCCTTAATCATCATGGACAGAGTGATCAGATGTCCCTGTTGGACCAGGACATCTGCAGTTCAAGCCTGTTGTCCTGGTGTCATCTGCACCCCTTTTCACTCTCAAAATTCTGGAAGATTAGAATTCATCATGGAACCTCGCAGAGATCTGAGGTGCTAGCACGCACCTGGCAAACAGCTGTTAGATATAAGCAAACAGCACAGCGGGAGTCCTGAGGATGCCCGATGCTCACTCTGTCCTTCCCCTCTTCCACGCACATGATTTGTAGTAACAAACAGGCAAACTTGCGATAAATAAAATGAATAAACTCGACTTTAGACCAACAAGATCAAATTTGCCATCTTCAATATTTCAAATATCCTTTTGCTCTCTCCTTAATCATGTTTTCCCCCATGATCATGTGTCTTGTTTTCCCTGAATATTACAAATTAGTTTTTTCTGTGACAGTTTCTCTCTATGGCTTTGCTTCCCCCACCCCCACTTCCTTTCAATGATTAGCAGCCCACAGAACTTTCTCAGACTTCTCACTCCTTCCAAAGTCTAGCCTGTTTAGTTTCCCTTATCTTTGGTTCTTTCAAACTCATCTTATTCCTCCCCATTCTTTCATTTCTCCTTTAATTCATAAGCCTGTTAGAATCTGACATCTGCCCTGATTGATTCTTCTGATTTAGGATTTAAGAAACGTGAGCAAAAGAAAGATTTTTTAATTTTTTATGTTTTATTTAATATCCTGTAATAAACATTTTATTTTCATTGCCCAGTTGAAAAAGGAAGCTAATTCTAGTCTACATTATTTCCCACAATTTCCTTTACTCTCAAGTCTCCACCTTCCATTCATTTAGTCGTAGATACATCTGTCTCCATCACATGCCACAAGCAGGCACTGGAGCATGGATTCTTGGTCCTGGGCACCTGAGTCTGAGAGCCCAGCTCCTCTACAGACGAGGTGTATATGCAACACTGCTCATTCTGAGCTATGAGGAAAAGGGATTACAATACCATCTCAGAGGAGTGTTTAAAGGAGTTAACCCAAGTGGAGTACACAGAGCCATGCCACAGCCACACCGAGGGCTTGATGGGAGGCAGCTTCTGTCATCACTTGTATTTCCCCCTTGCACCTAGCACAGTGTTGAGCCATATACACTAGTGCCCAGTATACACTAGTGCCCAGTAAATGCTTTTTCAACTTGAATGTTTATTGCTGCAGATGAGCCCAATGTGAGTTGACTCTCAGAAAGTTTCTTAAGCGTAACCTGGCAAATATCTCTACTTTTGCCAGAGCCTCCGAGTTGGCCCCAAGCCCAGCCACCCTTGAATGTGGCGGACTGCTTAGGTAAGAAGCTCATGGGGTTAGTGAAAATTCTTCTCTCATCTTGGAAGGGGTGATGAGGAGTATGAGACTGCATGTGCAGCTCATGGTAGCTCTGCAGCATCCTCCTTTAATAAGTCCACGCTATTCTGTAGTCTCACATGTAGGACGTGACACTCCAACACATGCAAGCTGAAGCCTACAGCTCGGGTATGACACAGGCAGTGCATCAAGCCCTGGCTCCTAGGGTTCCTCCTTAGCAGACTCCTCCTCTGTACCTCCCCATCTTACCTGCCTCCTGGCGCACATACACCCTTCAGCTCCAGCCAAAGTGAATGTACCATCATTTCCTGCCACAGGCCAGAAAGCCTCGCCAGTCTTCTCCTTTAGAAACCCTGGTCCCTGTCAGTTTTCTTGCCTGCAGCCCAACTCCTATTCCATAAAGTTTGCTTTATGGGTCACCACTCCTCTAGGAAGATATTCCAGATTCCTCAGATAATTACACTTTCTTCCTCAATGTTCCCTCCATGTCATGGGCACACGTCCATCATGGGCACACATTCATTGTGCTGTAATTGCCAGTTTCTCTGTCTGTCTGCCTCTAGATTGCTAACTCTTTATGGGCAAAAATTCAAAGTAGATGTGTAGTGTTGACCGAATGAATAAATGAATGAATACACTGTTTTCAATTTTATAGCATGTCTTCTGCATAAATCAACTTCTGTAACCTTTATATGAGTTCTTATTACAATTTCCATTTCATAGAGAATTATTTGCCCAAATATTCACTGTCAATGAAGAATAAAAACAGAAATGTTTTTTTCTGACTTCAAATCAAGGGCCCAGTCTTCCATGGAAAGAAAATTCCATGTGCATTATCTCAATTAATCTCTAAAACAACCCTGCCACACAGAATAAACTGAGTCCCAAAGTGTTTTAAGTTCATGAATCTCGCATAGGTAGTGGCCTTGTTCCTGCAAACAGTTTTTTTGGCTTTTTTAAAGCCTCTACAGCTCAAGACTTTCCCCTGAACTCCAAGCTGCACAAACCATGGATACACATGGGGATTCAGCAGAATGTCTTCCAGCTGCTGTTTACAGTCAGGTTGGACAAACCACTGTGGAATGCACAGAGTAGAGTGTCCTAATAAACGTGCTTTATTTTCCACTCCAGAACTCCACTCCATTCCAACTGGGACAGGAGCTCAAAAGTCAAGTCCTGACCATGAGCCTGAACTGGGTCAAAGGCCGAGTGTATTCTTGGCCCAATAAACTCAGGGGCTGTTCTCACCCAGGCATCACTAAAAAGTTAGCTAGGTTTACTCCAGTTTCAATCTTACACTTGCTATCGCTCCTGTGTCACTTTTACAGATCTTTTCAAGTTTACAAAAAATCTTCAAATGTCATTGGAGCTTCAAGATGACTAGTTAGATAGACAAGACAGATATTATTACCCCCAATAAATGATGGCACACTGCATGGGACAAATCTTAAAATCTGGGATTCAGGGCAGAAAGTTGCTGTCCTTTTCCCTGTTTCTTAAACTATCACTCTCAGGTGAGAAAGGAGGATCTGTTTGCCCACTTATGGATCCTTGGAGGGGTGGGGGAGGAATGTGAAATGGAAACAGAATCTCTCAGAACAGAATCACCTAAAACAGTAATGCCATTCAACACCAGCAAGCATCACTTTCTATATGTGTGCGATTGTCTCCATAAGGAAGCTACACTATCACAATGGAGGCATTCTCATCTCTTTGTGCCTAACAGCAACATATTTCAACAGGATATTTTAAATTTAAAAAAAAATGAGATTTGTAAAAATTAGAAAACTGAAAAGCTAGAGACACAGGTTAGAGCACTTGAGGCAGATCTCAGCAAGCCAGCTCATTAAGAGAATGCCAGACTCCACTGCAGCCCCTCTTCCAGCCTTCCACTGGGAGAGGCAGAATTGAGTCTCTCAACAGATGGTAGCCAAAATCCTCAAATTCTGTTTTTGTCAGAAAATAAGAGGAAGGAAATTTTTTTTTTCCTAGTGACAACTTCTGATTCTTTGGTCCACCCACAAGTCCTCAAGTGTAGGAAATTTAAGCTAGAGTCACTAATTTGCTATTTATTGTAACAACATTGCCTTGTGTTTACACAGCACATTCCGTTCTGGGATCTCCTACAATGTTAAGATCCTTTCCACTAAAACAGATGGAGAAACCAAGGCAAGCAAGACCACCCACACGGCCACCGGGAGGAGCCAAGAGCTGAAGCCATCTCACTCATCACTGGGCCCATAGCCTTCTCTCAGGACCAAGTCAAGACATGGTTTCATAACAAGACACAATAGCCAGGAGAAGGTGATCTTCACTTAGCACGGAGTTCACATCTTGGAAATGGTGTATACATAGGAAATCCCATGAAACCAACACTCAATTCGATTTGGAACCTGAGAAACAGGCCTATGGGTGAGTCTGTAGTCTACAGCCATCTGGGGAGGCTTCCAGGAGCACATCAGTAAAGCCCTCCTGTGAATTTCCTCATCCTGAGTTGAAATTGTCACCCTTAACATCTAAGCTTCAATTTCTGCCAAATTGCAAATCCTCTGGGAAGGAATACTACTTGAAGCAATTATTGGTCTTTTATAACTTGTTGTGAATTAAAGGCTGTGAGAGTCAGTCTCAGAACTGCTGAGGAAGAAAATATTGAGGATGCTGAGAACAAAAAATGTAAAGATACAGGGGAGAGAGAAGACTTCAGTGAGAGGCAAGTCACCAAGGAAAAACTGCATCTGTTTTATAATCCTGCCCAGGTTCCAAAATATTTTATCTTCGTCTCTAATTGATCTTCAGGCAGCAGTGCCTTCCAGCTATCATTTCAATATTTCTGTCTAGTTTGCACCTTAAGTTACATACAAATCTTTCTATTAATCTCTTGGGTTTCACAGAAGGTGGTCCATCTGACTCACTGTTTTGTCCATGAATCTAGAATTATTTCAAAGAAACATTTAAATGATATTAATAGATTTTCAAAAGTGTGATGAGATGTTGAACACCCACCCAGAATTTATGCTGCCATGGGAGATTATCTGGGAAGTGACTCAGGACATGCACGCACTTTGGAATATATGGATTGCTTGCTGAGTTCAGTAGTAGGTTATCTAAAGGATTAAAGTTGATAAAAGAGTAAAGTGTTGAGACAAGGGACAGAGTAAAGGGCTCAGGCTGAGATCTACAAAGTATGCCAAGGCCAGAACGCAAATGTCTGTTAACTAGGAGGTAATAAACAGGACAGACTCAGACAGACTCAACCATGTTGCTAACAAAGATTACTGTTTGAAACAGTGTAAAATGTATTTATAGAAAGGCATCCGCTGGTATGAATGACTAAAGAGTCAGAAGCAACACAGCACAAAACGGTTAAGACGGTACAGCCTGGAAACTTTAGCTACTTAGACAATTTACTTAACCTCTGAAGGTCTTTGTTTTCTCATCTGTAAAGTGGGTAGACTAATCACAGGACTCACTCTTAGGGCTGACTTCACTCTTAGGGTTAGCATCAAATGATTTGAGTTAGTATATGTATTCTCACCAAGAGGGCTATTGTTGGAGGGTGAAAAGATCTTAGACATTAAAATGGTTTGTGGTACTCTCAGCTCAGCTCTTACCTGGAAAATCCCATGGACGGAGGAGCCTGGTGGGCTGCAGTCCATGGGGTCGTGAAGAGTTAGACACGACTGAGCGACTTCACTTTCACTTTTCACTTTCATGCACTGGAGAAGGAAATGGCGACTCACTCCTGGAGAATCCCAGGACGGGGGAACCTGGTGGGCTGCCGTCTCTGGGGTCGCACAGAGTCGGACACGACTGAAGTGACTTAGCGGCAGCAGCAGCAGCTCAACTCTGCCTGACAAAAACTTATTCCTTACTTACTTAATGTTTAAAAAAAAAACTTAGTTAATGTTTTTCATTGTAGTAAAATTGAAGTTAATTCAAATTCAGATTAATAAGGTTAATTGAATTTCACCCCTGAGGAGGACAATAACAAGAAAAAATAGCTGCAAAGCACCAAGTTGGTATATATTAATATAGAGCTACTACTACAAAGCCTGACACATAAGAAAGAAGCAGGCTAGCAGTATTTATGATGATGATTTTTTTTTCTTACTTTTAGACATAACAGTCGTTCCCCGACATCAGTTAAGTGTAACTGAATTAATTGGAAGTTACTGTTTAAAACTGAAGTTTAAGTGTTTTAAGCTATTTAAAATTACTTATATCATTAGAAATGACTAAAGTGTTGGTGAGAGGGGATTTAAAGAGTTGGGAGAAGGAAAGCTGATTTTTCAGCATAAGTAATGTTAAACTTTCTTAACTGCTATTTTCTTACCCTCCTGCTTTTTATCTTTGTCAAAGGCAGGAGTAAGCATGGTGGAGTGAAAACCGCACACGCTTTGACAAAACCACCTAACCTCTCTGAGTCTTTGTCCTGGAAAGAAATGCCCTTCTTCCAAAGTCTGTCTAAAACATTAAATGACAACATTCACGAACTGCATAGCACAGGGATTCAGCATATAGTAGGGGCTTGATGAATGCTAATTTTTCTTTCAAAGTATCTATTTTGAATGACTGTGATCCACACAAATGGAGTTTTTATTAGGATGTAGTCAATATTTAGTGTCAATCAGAAAACATTTCCAAAACAGTTTTTGAGAAAGATGTGTATTCAAGAAAAGAGAGATGTTCCATAGTTTAGACAGAATGTCAACAGACAGCATTAGAGATCTGTGTGCCACCACTAGTAAGGAAGGTCTTAGTATGCTTTTTTACCATTTTCCTTTCTCGCTGGCAAGCGCTGCACAGACTTGGTCTCCTGTTGAGAAAGCCCTACAGCGAAAGAGTAAACCAGTTTTTCAGGCCATGCTCCTGTCTGTCGGCTGACTCGAGTGGTTACAGGTTTCCGTGGGATATGTATGTATTTCCCTTTGGTTTTCCTCAGGTCTAAATCCACTTGATCCAGGCAGCCAAACTCCCTCTTCACTCACCTTAATAGTGGTGTCTGGAGAGCCAAGCATTTTAAGTGTAACAAATTGCCATTGTAACAGCTGCAATTATGAATAAGTTTGATCTTGAAAGAAGCCATGGCACTGTAACTCAATAACTTTGTAACACAGCTATCATTATAATAAAGATAAAGTACCACAGAGTCTTCCTGGTGAGACATCAGCTTTCTTGAGCAGGAGAAGAAGGAGAGGGAGCTAGACAAGGATACGCTTCCCCTCCCTCCTGGGAGGATCATTAGCCAACTTGTACACTTGTAAATTCATAAGCTGCATCCAGGTCTACAGTCACAAAGACAGATTATTGATGTTCCTTGAGTGTTAAAATGACTGATGAACTTAATCTTAACGATAATATACCTATAAAGAAAAAATGCTTCCCTGACGACAGTCTCAGAAATCATGAACAAACTACATATGCAGCGGGG
>SJYX01001672.1:124310-228736 GCA_006410675.1 Oreotragus oreotragus
AGAATTACATGGACAGAGGAGCCTGGTGGGCTATAGTCTGTGAGATCTCAAAGAGTCGGACATGACTGAGTGACTAACACTTTTCTTTCAGCAATAAAAAGGAGCAAACCACTGACACACACACAACCTTGAGCATGAACTCTCAAATGCATTATACTAGGTGAGAGAGTCCAGACTCAAAAGGCTAAAAACTACTTTAATCCATCCATATGACATTCTAGAAAAGGCAAAACTACAGGGATGGGAAACAGATCAGTGGTTGCCAGAAGCTGGGTGTGGAGGAAGGGGGATGACTATAAACGATGCAGAAGAATTTCTAGTGGTGATGGGACTGATCTATATATTGTGGTGGTGGTTACACAGCTGTCTACATTTGTGAAAATTAACAGAACTGTACACTAAAAAGGGCAAACTTTACTCTGTAAATTAGACCTTAATTTAAAAAATCAATTTACGGTAGGAAAAAATTAAACAGTGATTTTCTTCGGGAGGGAGACTAGTGACTAGGGAAGAGGCTTGGGGGGTGATGGGAACAATCTATATCCTGAAAGGGTTTTAGGCTACACATATAAATGCATTTGTCAGATCTCCAAGACTGTGTACATTTAACATTTGTGAGTTTCACTGTACATGAAGTTTACATTAAAAAAAAACAACAACAGAAAGCAAATACATTAATGGCATGCATGCTGAAGTACTTGAAAGGAAATGGACTGATGCTTGCATTTTATTTTTAAATACATCAAAAACCAGATGGATAAATGGATAAATGATCACAGACAGGTGCATAGATATGCAAATTAAATGGACTAATAATGAGTAAAGATGGATAGGTACATAGATAGGAGATAAAAAAAAAGCATGTAAATGCTAATGGTGGACTCTAGAGAGCAGGTATAACGGTGATCACTTTAAATTCTTTAATTTTGCTGTATGTCTGAAAATCATAATGAAATGGGGAAAACCAATTATAAAGAATTAAAATATATACATAACACAGTGAAGATTTTAAAGGATTTAATAAAAACATATCCCAGCTTAAAAAGCTGTTAGGTACCATTTTCCCCATGACTATTCTCCCCACCCCAGTACTCTTGCCTGGAAAATCCAATGGACGGAGTAGCCTGGTGGGCTGCAGTCCATGGGGTCGCTAACAGTCGGACAGACTGAGCGACTTCACTTTCACTTTTCTCTTTCATGCATTGGAGAAGGAAATGGCAACCCACTCCAGTATTCTTGCCTGGAGAACCCCAGGGATGGGGGAGCCTGGTGGGCTGCCGTCTATGGGGTCACACAGAGTCGGACATGGCTGAAGTGACTTAGCATTCTGTCTAAACATGTAACATATCAGATTCAAAACTTGTAAATTATGCCACAAATGCGGAGAGCTGTGCTTGTCACTTCAGTTTGCTCAACTATAAATTTGAATTAGACACATAAGGCTAAACATGGGCTCTACTAATACTTCTGATAAGAGAAAATTGGCTTTTAAAGAATGGCTTCCTAATTCCCTACCACTGTTATTAACTCATATGCAGGATGCTAGAACTGATGCCAAAGGGAGAAACACTCTAAATTTTATTCCCAGTGAGATAATCGCAATGCCCCGCAAAGGTGGAGCTGGCGAGTCAAGGAACTGGAAAAGTCCAGCTCTCTGTACTAGTGATTCATCTTGTTATCTTCCTTTAGAGCCACACCGGAGCCTTTGCCCTCTCAGGGGTAATTTAGCAGTCTCAGCTTCTGTTCTAGGCTGGACTTCCAACCTGTTCCTTCTGCTACTGCTGCTGCTAAGTCACTTCAGTCGTGTCCAACTCTGTGCAACCCCATAGACGGCAGCCCACCAGGCTCCGCCATCCCTGGGATTCTCCAGGCAAGAACACTGGAGTGGGTTGCCATTTCCTTCTCCAATGTATGAAAGTGAAAAGTGAAAGTGAAGTCGCTCAGTTGTGTCTGACTCTTAGTGACCCCATGGACTGCAGCCTACCAGGCTCCTCCGTCCATGGGATTTTCCAGGCAAGAGTACTGGAGTGGGGTGCCATTGCTTTCTCCGAACCTGTTCCTATCAGTTAATAACAACTACTGGCTAGAACTCATGTCTAAGGAGTTGGAACTCTCTTATGAAGGAGCACCGTTACAATGACACTGCTTTAAAATCTACAAATCTGCACAGCTGATCAGAAGGCTGATAAATAGATGCTTTCATTTCAAATGCGCTTGTGGCTGCTTTAAGGTTAGCTGTAGTGCCCCCCCACCCCGCCCCCCACACACACAGGTCAGGTATACAGAGCTCAGCCACAGAGAAAATTGGCTTTGTCTCTTGGAATCAAGAAGAACAGTTCGTAAAATGTTTTACTAGGGGCTGAAAGAGATTTTCTACCAAACAACAAAGAAGCAATTAGCATGGGTGGGGACAGGGGAACTTTAATGGCATTACTATAAGCTAGGGAATCGATCTAAATGTCCCAACATACATATATGGTAAATAAATAATAGTTACTCTAAGCAGGCTCTTATATAATGATAACGAACACTTCATGACATAGGAGACATGGGAAATCTCCTGATTTACTGTGGTCATGGTAGAAGGCAGTTTTGATCCATTTTTACCCTTAGCTGTGCCTTACGGGAGTTACATGTACTAATGTCTCAGTATCAGTATGCTTTTTCATAACTGTAATCTCAAAATGATTTGCCTATAAATTAGAATTGTCAGACATACAAAATAATAACAGAGAACACTCAGCTAACTTTCCATTTCAGGTGAAAACACATTATTTTAATAGAAATATGGCCCATACAATATTTGGGACATGCTGGTATTAAGAATATATTCTTTATTTGGAAGCCTAAATATAAACAAAAACTTGAAAGTGTTCGTGGAAAGCTTTTAAAACTTTATTACGGGGAACTTCCCTGATGGTCCAGTGGTGAAGACATTGTGCTTCCAATGTGAGGGGGCACAGGTTTGAGCCCTGGTCAGGTAACAAGGATCCCGCATGGAACTAGGACCTGACATCCCACATAATGTGGCCAAAAAAAAACAAAAACAAAACCCAAAAAGTATTAAATGATGCTCTCAAAAGTCTCAGTTTTCCAGTGTTGTCAGAATTGTATTTGAGGATAGGAACTAATGCTGAGAACTGGGTTTTCTGGCTTCCAGCCTGGACTTTAGGTTTACTAGGTGGTAAGCTCCACGGGCTGGAGAAGGCAATGGCACCCCACTCCAGTGTTCCTGCCTGGAGAATCCCAGGGACGGGGGAGCCTGGTGGGCTGCAGTCCATGGGGTCGCTAAGAGTCAGACACTTTCACTTTTCACTTTCATGCATTGGAGAAGGAAATGGCAACCCACTCCAGTGTTCTTGCCTGGAGTATCCCAGGGATGGGGGAGCCTGGTGGGCTGCCATCTATGGGGTCGCACAGAGTTGGACACGACTGAAGTGGCTTAGCAGCAACAGCAGCAGCAAGCTCCATGGGTAAGCTCTACAGGGAAAAAGCTCTGGTGTCTAGCCCAGTATTTTGCACAAGATAAGTTCTCAAAATTATACCTGGAGAAAGTAAATGAAAGAATGGCTGAACTCCAGACAGTCCTCGCATGCTATCTCATTTCTGGGAGAATTCAGTTTTCCTTGTATTGAGTAATAACCCCATTTTTCCCCCCAAGTCTCAATGGAGTCTCCATCTTTCTCATATTCTCCAGTGAACAGATGGATATGAAAAGGGGCTTCCTGCTGGTCCAAAGAGTAAGCCTGCAAAGCTTGTCCATATCTTAAGGAACATTACTGGAACATTCTGTCTAGACAAAGGCTGACAGCTTGAGCTGAGCTGAGCTGAGCCAAGCTGAGCCAAGTAAATTTGCACTAAGACACAGTCCTGCCCTTCATCTGCTCACTCTGCTTGCCTTTTGCCCTTTTTATTTCTGGGGTGTAGGATCACTGCCTAGGCTTGAAAACTCAAACCTGAAAATACTTGTTTAGCTTTGTCAACAGATTAAAGAAGAATCTACATCCCACCTACAGTTTCCATGAATTGTGCCCACCCTTATTCAATCTGATTTTATTTTTGGCCTCTTCTATTTCTACTTCCTACCTACCATTCTCACTACCCTCCCAATATATTTCTAATTTCCATGGCAAGCTTTTAAAAATTTATTCCCTTTTGTTGTCCATTCAGAAGGTATTATTTCTCCAAAAACCACATAAAATGTTAAATTCCTTAGAAGAAATTGTGTTGACTATGTCTTGTTATACAAAACTGCCTTTTGGAATTCATGAACATCATTAATAATAACTACCATTCTTTTATCATACTTTTGTATCAGTGAGAGACAGGTACTGTGAAAACAAAGAAGCAATATTAGCTGTTCTGCATTTATCATATGCATTGCTGAATAGGTAAGGTCTGTATCTGTCTCAAGACTAACCATGTTATCCTCAAGCCTAATTGTAAAATTCACTCTTTCGATAGAACAGGGTCCAGGGGGACAGCTGAATGTGCTAAGAACTATTCAAAGTCCTGGGAGAAATAGAAGGAGGAAGTTTGGAAAGACATTAGAACAAGAATATGAAAAGGGAACATTTGATGGGTAGTGTGGACCAACAGCAAAATCACAAATGACATCGGTTCAAGATGGAAATTAATGGCTCGGAATGAAAGTCAGAAAATAGATCAACTGCTTCATGATTTTACAAGTGAAATAAGCCCAGTGAGGAGTGACCTGCTAATAGCAAGTTGAGCTAGGAGAATTGCTAAGACCAGAATCCAAATATCCCAACTCTATTCAATACTTCTTTCATTTTATGTAACAGTCTCTCCAACTGGCTGCCCAAAACTGAGATAGTGTTGTGTATGTCACCATAAAATGATGAGTTCTAAGCAAACTGAGAGAAAGTTATAGCCCCTTTGTTTATTATTTCCTCCATCATTTATTTTCCTGTAAAAGTTAATTTGTAAATATCATTTATTCATTTATTTTCCTATTGATAGTCCTTATGTGCCAGATATTACTCCAAGTCAAGGGTATACTACAGTTAATTAGATGGGGCTCCTACCTTTACTGAGTCTTATCCTGGAAGGGAAAACCCACAATAATCAAATAAAGAAACAATATGGTTTCAAATTCAGATAGGTATCAAAGAGGAAATTAATATGTAAAGCTAGACAGGAGCTGGGCAGATGAGCTTAAAGATGTATATTAGCAAGATGACTCCTGAAGGTCCTTCAAAGTAGGTGACATTTGCTTTGATATGTTCATGGGGAGAAGAAACCTTTATGCAAAGACCAAAGGAAATTTGTTCCAGCCAAAGGGAAAGAGTTTGGTGTTTATAGAAAGAGATCAATGTGACTGCAAGTGATCAACAAGAAAGAGGTATTTCAAAGCCTAACTCATGGAGGTAGGAAGAAGCCAGATCATGACAGCCCTGAAAGATCATTAAGAAAAAGAATTTTACTGCAAAGTCCATGGAACGTCTTTACAAGGCTTGATCTCTGTGCAGCTTAAGAAGTTTACTCTCTGTGGAGAATGACTGCAGAAGGACCAGGGTGAAGAGGAAGTAATTGCTGTCCTCCACGTCAAAGACAAGGGTGGGTTGACCAGGCCGGTGGCAGTGCGGGAGAGGAAAGCCCAGATTCACAGCTTCAAGACAAACTTCAGTGGTGGAGCCAGCAGGATCTCTTACTGGTTCCATGAGGGGAAACGAGGAAAAGGGAGAGAATCGAGAATAGATTGCTCTATTTGGGGCTAGGATATCTAGATAAATTACGGTGCCATTTACTTGAAAGGAAAAGTGCCATGGTGATGGATGGAAATTAAAAGTATTGTATATGTCATATAATGGTTTTGATGCTCACTAGATATCTAATTGGAGATGTCAGGGAGGTGAGAGAAGGAGATATAAATTAGAAGCAAGGACACCAGCATAAAGCTGAGCCCTGGGCTCTCTAAAATTTATAGGTGAGGTGGTGGAGAACCACCCAGAAAGAGTTGTTTTTCAAGAAGGAGCAAATGATCCATCACCACATCAAGTGAAAGATACAGGCAGATGAGAAAAGAAATGAACTCACATATATGAAATACCAAAGCATTGTTGATATCAACAAAAACAGGGTCAGTAGAAACATTTTTTTAAACGTCATACAGTGTGGAAAGGTAATTATTAAGAGTTATTTTTACATGTTTGTGTTTCCTTCCAAACCTATGCTGCATATAACTACACACACATATACACAGGTCTTCTTGTTTGTTTCTAAACATAAAACATAAACAAGATAGGCCCTTCTATACTGTTTTTTTTTTTTTTTTTACTTTACATGTCATTTTCAGGATTTTTCCTTACCAGTATGTATAGATTTATAACATCATTTTAATGGAGAACTTACTATTTTTTTAATAAGAATTTAACCTATGCTTTTGATCTTTTCTTATATGTACAAATCGTTATACTGTACTATACATCAATATTTCCCTGAGTACATGCATGAACAATGATGAGTCTTCAAATGAGGGGAGAGTCAATGGTCAGAGGAAATTAAGTGCTCACTCCCCAGAGATCAGCGCAAGAATAAGGATCCAAAGGTTCTTTCTGCTGTACCATATTGCCTCTTTTTTATGCCATAAGAATTGATTGACATTTGGTAGAATTGAGCACAGAAACAAAATTCACAAGCGCTTTTTAACAAATCATGCCTTTTCAATGGTGATGTTTTACTTGGATCTCTTATTTACTCTCACATTCATTAAAATAAATACATAAATCAGTATGTTTCTTTTCAAAGTCAGACAAATAAAACAGCTTTGAGTTTTGTTGTTGTTGCCGGCTTTTGTTGTTTTCTTGCTGTTTTCACTTACTGCTTACTTATTATATCCTAACTTGCCCAAGAGTTCAACAGAATCTGTGGCTCTAAAGTTCCCTTCTTAAGACATGTTACAGTCCAAATGTTTGTGTTTCTGCAAAATTCATATGTTGAAACCTAATACTCAGCGTGATGGCATCTAGAGGTCTGGTCTTTGGAAGGTAATTAGGT
The DNA here is from genome assembly GCA_006410675.1 of Oreotragus oreotragus. NCBI lineage: Eukaryota > Metazoa > Chordata > Mammalia > Artiodactyla > Bovidae > Oreotragus > Oreotragus oreotragus. The sequence goes on from SJYX01001672.1 coordinate 131,331, forward strand.
CATGAGGGTGGAGCTCCTCTAAATGGGATCAGTGCTGTTATAAAAGAGATCCCAGTGTGCTCCCTTGCCTCTTCTGCCAGGTGATATTACAGTAAGAGGATGACTGTCTATGAACCAGGAAGTGGGCTCTCGCCAGACAAGAAATCTGCCATCACCTTGATCTTGAACTTGATCAAGCTCATCACCTTGAACTTCCCAGCCTCCAAGACAAGAAGAAATAAATTTCTGTTGTTTCTAAGCCACCTAGTCTATAATATCTTGTCCTAAGCAACCTGAACTAAGACCAGACCTATCTAGAAATTCAGAATGTTGTTTTCATTCCATTTTCATTTCAACACCCACTGTTGTAGAAGCTCATACCTTCAGTCAGTTCACTTCAGTTCAGTCGCTCAGTTATGTCCGACTCTTTGCGATCCCATGAATCGCAGCAAGCCAGGCCTCCCTGTCCATCACCAACTCCCGGAGTTCACTCACACTCACGTCCATCCAGTCAGTGATGCCATTGAGCCATCTCATCCTCTGTCATCCCCTTCTCCTCCTGTCCCCAATCCCTCCCAGCATTCAGAGTCTTTTCCAATGAGTCAACTCTTCGCATGAGGTGGCCAAAGAACTAGAGTTTCAGCTTTAGCATCATTCCTTCCAAAGAAATCCCAGGGTTGATCTTCAGAATGGACTGGTTGGATCTCCTTGCAGTCCAAGGGACTCTCAAGAGTCTTCTCCAACACCACAGTTTAAACACATCAATTCTTCAGCGCTCTGCCTTCTTCACAGTCCAACTCTCACATCCATACATGACCACAGGAAAAACCATAGCCTTGACTAGACGGATCTTCGTCGGCAAAGTAATGTCTCTGTTTTTGAATATGCTATCTAGGTTGGTCATAACTTTTCTTCCAAGGAGTAAGCGTCTTTTAATTTCATGGCTGCAGTCACCATCTGCAGTGATTTTGGAGCCCAGAAAAATAAAGTCTGACACTGTTTCCCCATCTATTTCCCATGAAGTGATGGGACCGGATGCCATGATCTTCGTTTTCTGAATGTTGAGCTTTAGGCCAACTTTTTCGCTCTCCTTTTTCACTTTCATCAAGAGGCTTTTTAGTTCCTCCTCACTTTCTGCCATAAGGGTGGTGTCATCTGCATACCTGAGGTTATTGATATTTCTCCCGGCAATCTTGACTCCAGCTTGTGTTTCTTCCAGTCCAGCGTTTCTCATGAGTACAGCCTTGATGTACTCCTTTTCCTATTTGGAACCATTCTGTTGTTCCATGTCCAGTTCTAACTGTTGCTTCCTGACCTACATACAGATTTCTCAAGAGGCAGGTCAGGTGGTCTGGTATTCCCATCTCTTTAAGAATTCTCCACAGTTTATTGTGATCCACACAGTCAAAGGCTTTGGCATAGTCAATAAAGTAGAAATAGATGTTTTTCTGGAACTCTCTTGCTTTTTCCATGATCCAGTGGATGTTGGCAGTTTGACCTCTGGTCCCTTTGCCTTTTCTGTTAGGGATGTGCAGTTACCAAGCTGTGTGCCATGGTGCACTGGGACAGCACAGTAAATTCATGAGGGTGCCGTAACTTATCTTCCTTCCTCAAGGGACACCCTTCTGTTCAACATTGTTTTGAGGTTGTTCATGGTTTCACCGTAAGATTGTACCAGATTCTTCTGATGACATCATATCTTTGCAAAAGAGCGTTTTCAGAGACTGCTGAGTTTTTTAATGACAAAGTGAGCACCATGTGAAAACCAGCGTGAAACAGGAAATGCAGACAGTGGCATCCACATTGAATCTGAAGTTTTGCTTGTCCACAAAGAATCTGAAGTTTTGCTTGTCCACAAAGAATCTGAAGTTTTGCTTGTCCAACAGGTATTCCCATTCTGTTGATAAATCATTAGGAGGCTATTTAAGAAAGAACAGTACGTTTAATTTATGTGGGTTATTTTTTCCAAATAACTATTACGTTATTAGGACATAAATACTTACTAAGTTGTTTAGACTAGCTACTGAACAAACAGCATTGTTGAATATCTGTTGGAGCCTGGAGGCACTGTTAAAAAATTATCAAGACTCTGAGAGCTTCCATAATCATTTGGGAGCCTCTAATATATTTCTTTCTAGATGTTTCCCTATGTACACTGTACATATTCTTTAAACTTTTTTTCATTTAACAGTATCTAGTGAAAATCTTTGCATTTCAATAAATATGGGTCTGTATCATTATTTTCAAAATTTAATGGCGTAATGGCTTTCTGTCATTTGACTCCATTATTTTATTTATTGAACTTTTAATTTAGAAGTTAAGCAGAACTTTACTTTTATGATATGGTGTGGTCATCCCCTTTGTACATTTTCTTTGTTTACATATCCATTGGTTTCCTTAGGCCGGATTCCTAGGAAGCAATTTACTAGATCAAACAATCTGTACTTTCTTATACTTTTGATATCCAGAAAGAGAGAGGGAAAACCAGACTGCCCTTTCAGAGAGATTGTGCCTATTTCTTTCCACCAATGGTTTGTAAGAATACCTCAGTTAAGAGGGTAGCTTTGATGTATTTATGCTACGTGTGTAAAATAGATAGTGGGAAGCTGCTGTGCAGCACAGGGAGCTCAGCTTGATGCTCTGTGATGACCTAGAGGGGTAGAATGGGAGGGTGGGAGAGAGGCTTACGAGGGAGGGGGTGTATGAATGCATATGGCTGATGTATTACATGATGTTGTACAGTAGAAACTAACAACATTGTAAGGCAATTTTATTCCAATTAAAAAAATAGCAAAAAAAAAATAAACCCTCAGTTAAAGATGTTCTATGGCTGATTCTTGTTGATGTTTGACAGAAAACAACAAAATTCTGTAAAGCAATTATCCTTCAATTATAAAAATAAATGAAATGGGAAAAGAAAAAAAAAAGAAGTGAAGCGCTGGAGAGCTCCTAACCGTAAGATTTGTAACTCGGTCAAGGGTGTTCCTCCTCCCCAACAGGTGAATAAACTTAGTGCCAGTAAAAAGCTGAGTAAGTGCATTCTGGCCGAGAGCTTTTGGGATCCTCAGCATACTGAAGTTCCAGCTAAAGTCGGAGGGAGGTGGCTGAGAGCAACATCCAGGCAGATACCCACTTAGAGAACAGAAAAACCACTCGTCAGGAAACCTCTTTAGCTTTAGATTCACTCTCTAGTTTTTCAGAACTAGATAAGTCATACCATACTGCACAGCTTTCACCCTAACTCTGTGGAGCAGAGGCAAATGACCAAAACAGACATTGACATCAGGAATTTTTTTTTTGGGTGGGGGGACGGATTTCAAATTATTTTGACAATCAAATGAAGTCCTTCATGTTCCATGGACCACAGCACATATAGTCTCATCTATAGCCACGTGTGTATCACGTTTTGAACTACATTCAGTTTAGACAAATGGGCTAGTATTTTCAATTCTAAGTTACCAAGGAGAAACATATATTATGTATGCAGGCTCTATCATGGAGACACACACAAAAAAAATGCGATAATTTTGGAAATATTTCTGTTTTAAGTAAACTGGAGCCCTTCAGCTTTCTGGGAAACTAAGCTGTATAAGAAGACTCATTCCTGAACCTCATGAACAGCTAAGATTTTTGTAATTTTCATGATGGTCATGTATATTACCTTTTTAAAAATTAAAACATTATCCACCTTTGATCTTGATATAGAAAATGTTTAAACAATTAAATTTGATAATTTTATACTCTTATTAATACAACATTCTATGTTAAAGCAGTTTGAAAAATTCATGCTTAGCTGACTCTAAAAAGATAAGTGGATTCTTTTAGGCATTCACACTTTACTCTTATCAAATCGAAGTAAAAATTAGTGTGATAAGATGGTAGCTAAGTAGGATGATCTTACTTAAAGCAGAAATTTTGATACAGAAAAATTTAAATCTGTATTATAAATCCTTATCCCTTAATTGCCTTTACCTGATGCCTTCAATACATACCTATTTTCACTTGTATCAGAAGAAATAAGAAGCCTGGTATGTTCATCAAACAATTGCAACATGGAGGCCCTTTCCCTCTTTGCATAGATGGAGAATATCTGAACTGTTGGAAGCCTCCGTGGGACTCCACAGCCACAGAGTATTTGCTTTTAAATCCTCACTGGCTATCTCTCCCAAAGTCTGGTGTGTGTGTGTGTGTCAGCTTTAGTAGGAAGCCGATTGTGTTGAGAGATGACTTTCTGCCTTTGTGACTGGTACAGTTGGGAGAAATAAGATTTTCAGGAGTTTAGGAGAATTTGAAGGCTATATCGGTTATTTTTATTTGGCCAACGTGGTTCTCTTTTGTTAATTAAAAAAATAAACCAAAAAACGAATTGCCAGTCTGCTTCCAGAGCACGGGACGTGTGTACAGACTTAAGAGACACATGTCCAAGAATATACTGCTGCTGCTGCTGCTAAGTCGCTTCAATCGTATCTGACTCTTTGCGACCCCGTAGACAGCAGCCCACCAGGCTCTGCCATCCTTGGGATTCTCCAGGCAAGAACACTGGAGTGGGTTGCCATTTCCTTCTCCAATGCATCAAAGTGAAAAGTGAAAGTGAAGTTGCTGAGTCGTGTCCGACTCTTCTCAGCCCCATGGATTGCAGCCTACCAGGCTCCTCCATCCATGGGATTTTCCAGGCAAGAGTACTGGAGTGGGGTGCCATTGCCTTCTAGTGTACTATAATTATGTAACCCTCATCTCTCATGCCCAGATCAGAGTTTCTTTCAGGTAGTTTCTTAACCCTCCAGGTTTTAAGTATAGAATATCGTGATCATTTTTTGCTTTACTGTCCATAGGAAATGAAACTCTGTGTTAAAGGACTGATCTCTCATTTCTGAGTTTTTGAATATAACCAGGAACATGATTTCATTAAACCCCACATCATTTTTATCAGATATTTACCAAATTCACAAATTATCTGATAGATAAGAGCATTACTAACTGCTGTAAATCCAGCCCTTCACACTCATTCATTCATCAGCCAAGATTTCTGGAGCTCCACCAATTCTGGGCCTCAGAGATGAGCCACACAAATATGGTTCCTGCTCCTAAGAAGTTTGTGATTGAATTGGGAAGCTTTCAAGAAAGCTGGTGGCTGAATATAAATGAAGAAGTGCTAAAGAGATTCGGGAAATCTTTTAGAGCACAGTGCCTGACCTCCGATAAGCTTCCTGAAAGGAGCGTCTGGTTTGTCTGAGTATTAAAAGTCAGAGTCCTCCTGCTGTGAAATCCAAGTAGAGTACATTCTTCTGGCCAGATGCTCCACATTTTCAGAGCTGTAACTGACAGCCAGATGCTAGCTGGTACCATTGCCTTGTAGTCCACTAACCACGATGGGATATTTGTCTGTTACACTTAGTAATAGAAAGGTGAGATTTTATTTTAATTTTTATTTATTTATTTATTTATTTTACTTTATTTTACTTTACAGTACTGTATTGGTTTTGGCATACATTGACATGAATCTGCCACGGGTATACATGAACTCCTCTCCCACCTCCCACCCCACATCATCCCTCCGGATCATCCCCATGCACCAGCCCCAAGCATCCTGCATCCTGCATTGAACATAGACTGGTGATTCGTTTCTTACATGCATTCTGCTTTTTCTTTTCTTTTTCTCTGAATAATGTCAGCTGATGATACTAGGGCCATATTACCTACAGGCAACTTGATTGGTTTTTGAGTCAGCCCTTGAATGACTTTTTAATCAGTTGTGTAACTGTGCCTAATGATGATACTTTGTTTATTCACACATGTAAATAACCACATGTGTACTTTAATGTTTATATTTATTTAGATGAATTCAGAAGTTAGTCATCTGTGATTTGGGGCGAATATGAGTGGTGGTATCAATTCTCCCATTTGTCAGATTTGGTTAACAGTAGCTGTATTTACCTAACATTATTAAATATTTAATGTTTTATGGAACGTTTGTGTTTCATTAGAGGTGTCCTTATTATGGTTGTTCGTATGATTTGTGAATCATTAGTACCAACCATAGATGAACACAGCTGCAGAAAAGATCACATTTTCAGACAAATCATGACTCACTCAGATGGCTTTAACTTTTTTGTTTTTTTTATATAAATTTATTTATTTTAATTGGAGGTTAATTACTTTACAATACTGTATTGGTTTTGCCATACATCAACATGAATCCGCCTCAGGTATACACGTGTTCCCCGTCCTGAGCCCCCCTCTCTCCTCCCTTCCCATACCACCCCTCTGGGTCGTCCCAGTGCACCAGCCCCAAGCATCCAGTATCCTGCATCAACCTGGACTGGCGATTCATTTCATATATGATATTATACATGTTTCAATGCCATTCTCCCAAATCATCCCACCCTCACCCTCTCCCACAGAGTCCAAAAGACTGGCTTTAACTTTTTTGAATCCCAGACTTTCATTACAGAAGTTTTGGGGTCACAGGCTCTCAAAATATCTCTTTTGCTTCCTCCCAGTTAAGATCATCCACCTGTCAAAAAGCTGTGTGATAATTTGGCCTCCTTTGGGGAAAGCCTGAGATGAGAAACCCTTTCCTAAGGCCCAGTAACTGGTTTGATTCAGGACTCCATCTTATTTGTTTCCTCCTTGGGGTTCCTTTGTCTCAGGAAAAACCAAGTCTGAAGAACTATACTCTGGCTAAAAAATGGGTGACTTTTTTGGAACGCTGCACAGAAGTTTCTAGTGAAGAGGTGGTGTTTGTCTTAGTATCCTGACACTATGCTTTTGAAAAGCTTGCAGTACCAAATTCCCATGTGGTTTATTTTTAGCTTGAGTCTACTCTGCTAGTAAAAATAAAGCTATTTTTGTAAGTGCTACTTCTAGTACTTACAGCTACATTTGAAAAGAAGTCACAGAAAACAGTCCAGAACTATGTGCAGTGCCCAGATTGCTGCAGAATTGTGTTTTGAATAAATCTTTTTATGATGGCTGCGTTTCAGCTATACCAGAGGGTTCAGCTCACATGATTCCACCCCCGGTACACACACACACACACACACACACACACACACACACACACACACACAGGGGCTTACCCCCGGTACACACACACACGCGCACACACACGGTACACACACACACGGTACACACACACACACACACACACACACACACACACACACACACACACAGGGGCTCATGGCCCCTTCCTTAAAGTACTTATTTCACTTGTGTGTTTGTCCAGCGTGTGTATGCTGGCTGTCCTTTATGCATTGTCTGCAGCCTCACTCGCGCACACAGACACTGAATAAATCTCTATGATGATGGGTCCCCTTAAGAGACAACGGATTGCTCTTTTAGAGAGTTGTGTGTTTCTATGGCAACTCCTTTCTAAAACTTTGAATTTTATCCATATATATTTTGCAGATACCAGAAACAAGCTTATGTTTAATTTAGAGACGCTTTGAGTTTTGAAGAAGAGGAAATTGTAGCTCCTCAGCAGATGTCAAAAGCGTGCACCCTTTGTTTGAAAGCTTGTTGAAAAAAAAAAAAGATTCTTTTTGTGCTTGACACTTAACCAGAAGCCAGTGTTCCATTCAGACAAGGGTTTATCGTCAATTTTTCATGCTTCTTAGAGTAAGAGTCACACAGAGATATGCAACTTGACAAAACTAAAAAGGAGCCGCGTAGGCACAATATTTTGGAGGTCTATCCCCACTTCTCTCCCCATTCCCAGTTTTGTACATTATGATGTACGTGAATTAAATTTCCTTTCATCATCCACTTCCTTTTCTGTATGTTGCCACAGTATCTACGGGTTCTGTTACCAGCTACATCTGAAGGTTATGTTCCTTTTCTGAGAAGGGGACCATCTCCATGGCTCAATGCTTTGTGTTTGTTTAACTGTGTTAAACACAGTTGGGATTCTGGAAGAGATGTGGCTGTTTTCCTGAGTGATAAAATACCTGTAATAACAACCATTTCCTAATTTTATAGGACAATTCAGAAAAGTAATGTGTTAAGTCTTTGAGGTCTGTATGTATGAATTTTAGTTTGCTTTTAGTTGTCTTGCTTTGCTTTTAGGGTGTTTTGTTTCCTTTTTAACCCTTCTGTGTATTTTCACTCTTTCTCCTTTCTTGCTAAAACACAGATTTCGTTTTCTTCAAATCAGATCAGCTGTGTGGCTGGTGCTGTTTTGCCTTTTCCACATGAGCTAATTGTTCCCTGGCTTGTTTTGTTTATTGTTTTTGCAGACCTGATTTGCCATAGTCCTTGCCTTTCATTCTACCAAACCACATCATTGATTTCCCAGTGGGGAGAAGACTGCCTTTTCACTGGGTAATTAGTTATCTCATTTCGAAAGGACCAAGTTTCTCTGAGATGCCTTTGTCACACTTTAAATGTCTGCTTGGGAGGATGATAGCCCATTTAGCTACATGCTCATCAATGTGGTGGAAGAAACGCATGGTTAGTCACCATGGAAATTCTGAAATATCTGAAGGGCAGAAGATGGTGGTTAATTAGACCATTCATACTCAGTTATTGAGAGATTATGAGTTAGTTTATAGTGATAAGAAACCAAAGTAAGAGATAATATTTTTCAGCCCCATGAGGAAGTGGTAGTGTTGTTTATTCCTTTGGTGTATTTTCATTTGCTGAAGGAGGACTCTCCGCCACTTTATCTCGAATAATTTTTGTGTGATCTCTTGCTAAGTAAGCCAGCATGCTCCCAAAAGGCACAGAGGTAAACCGAGTTATGCATCTCACTGCTGTTACCTCTCCAGGATATGGAAAGAGAGTCAAAGCTAGACTCTTCATTGAAAGTGCAGGATAGAGGTAAGATTGCCCCTTAGCAGGCTCCCTCTGTTCACAATGCTTCTGGGTCTTCCCGCATCCTCAGATCACCACTGATCTCTTGTTACTACACACCATGAACCCCTACCCAGGTCCCGGGCCCCATGCAGCCTGGCCTCAAGGCCACAGTCTTCCTAGACATCCTTTTCCTGTCTTGGCCTCTTTATTTCCTTCTGTTCTCAGTCAGTTACAACCAGGACGTCCCTGGTGGCTCAGTGGTAAAGAATCTGCCTGCAGTGTAGGAGAAACAGGTTCTATTCTTGAGTCAGGAAGATCCCCCCGAGCAGGAAATGGCAACTCACACCAGTATTCCTGTCTGGGAAATCCCATGGACAAAGGAGCCTGGCAGGCTACAGTCCACAGGCTTACAAAAGTTGGACATGATTTAGGGACTAAACCACACCACCAGTGGTAGAATCTACACTTCCACTGCAGAAGGCATGGGTTTGATCCCTGGTCAAGGAACTAAGATCCCACATACCTTGCAATGTAGCCAAGAATAAATCAACAAAATGGAAAAAAAAAAAAAAATTAGTTACAACTGTGTGGCTTCACCTTTCAGCCCAGGCTTCAGGTCAGCCCAGGCCTTGTCTGTCCCCTCACCCCCTCCACCTGGCTTTCTCCTTTGGGGTTACACTAAGCAACTAGAAATATTCACTGTGAAAAGACAAGGAATGGCCATTTAATATTCTCAAAGCAGCCATGCACCAAGACATTTTAGAGCCCTGTTTTGTTTCAAACTTGATGTGAACAAAAAAGGTCTAAGATTTTCACAGTTTAAAAAAATGTATGTGTTCATATTTTCTTATGCTGTATACGACTCAGAGGGGAAGGCAATGGCACCCCACCCCAGTACTCTTGCCTGGAAAATCCAATGGACGGAGTAGCCTGGTGGGCTGCAGTCCATGGGGTCGCTAACAGTCGGACAGACTGAGCGACTTCACTTTCACTTTTCTCTTTCATGCATTGGAGAAGGAAATGGCAACCCACTCCAGTGTTCTTGCCTGGAGAATCCCAGGGATGGGGGAGCCTGGTGGGCTGCCGTCTATAGGGTCACACAGAGTCAGACACGACTGAAGTGACTTAGCAGCAGCATACGACTCAGATGGTCTGGCTCCTCCCTTACCTCCTCAGCTTCATCTTGCTCGTCTCGCCTTCTCAGTCTGATCTCCATCTGGGGGATGGTTTCTGAATGTGTCATAGTCCGTCCTTCCACTGGGCCACTCCACATGGTCCCTCTGTCTGAAAGGTGTCTCCATCCCCCTATCCCCAGACCTCAGTGTCCCTTCTGTAGGGAGGCCTCCCCTCGCCCTCATCTAATCTCAGTGCCCTGTTAGAATACCATGGACCTTTTCAGCAGAGCATTTATTATAGTTGTAGCTTTATCTTTATCTGCATGGTTATCTCATTAATTTCTGTCTCTGCCATTATCTCTAAGCTCCTACAGGGAGGCCATTCCTTGTCACCAGGATTCCAGGACCAGCACAGGAGTGGACACACAGTAGGCACTTAGCGACTGCTGTTGAGTGACCATCTGCTTATATCTCTGGGGACCCACCCAATGGCCACTGACCTCTTTCTTGCTAGCACAGACCTGGGTGAAGTCTTTACTGTCTTCCAGCTGCTCTTAGGAAGCGGGCCCCAGACCCAGTCCATCCACAGGGGAATTTGGGGTTAATCTAAGCAAATCAAAATATAGTGAGTCTCCTACATATGGGCCTTCAAGTTATGAACTTTCAAAGATATGAACCTGCGTTCACATGTCCAATTGCTTAAGCTAGATCACGTGTCCAGTGTACATTGTCACACTCATGCATTCTCTACAAGTTGTGCTTTTGTGTACTTTACTGTACATTACTATATAGAGTACATTAGTACAGTGTCTTTATTTCAAGTCGAGGATGTCTGGAAGTAAGCATAAAAGCAGCAGTGATGTAGCTGGTACTACTGTACTTTTCAAGGTACTGTATTATAAGATTAAAAATATTTTCTTTAATTTTTTGTTTTTTTTTAATGTATTATTTATGTGAAAAGTGTTATAAACCTATCACAGTACAGTATTATGTAGCCAGTTTTGTTAGTGGTTACGTAGGCTAACTTGGTTGGACTTATGAACAAACTGGACCTTGGACACACTCTTGGAATGAAGCTTGTGTGTGTGTAGGGGACTTAATGTAGACAGAAAGATGGAAAGAACCTAGGTCCTTGATGATGTTGGTGAGCTGCTAAATAAACCATCTCCACTGTATCCAGGCAACTCTGTTGTATGAGATAGAAGGTCCTCTTATTTACTTAGGTCAATTCAGATATTTTCTGTATCTGAAAATATCCTGATATAGAATGTCATGAGTGAATGAACCCACCAATAATGATCAGCTTAGTCTCACATCTTCCCGAGTCTCAGTTTCCTCTTCATTTCCAGCACATAAAGTGTTGGGCTGCTATAGTGAAGATGTCAACCAGCACTGACAACCAGTGATGTTGTGCTCAGTCACTCAGTCATGTCTGACTCTTTGCAATCCCTTGGACTGTAGCTCACCAGGTTCTTCTGTCCGTGGGATTTTCTGTCCAGGCAAGAATACTGGAGTGGGTTGCCATTCCCTTCTTCAGTGGATCTTCCCCAACCAGGATCAAACCCGCATCTCTTGCATCTCCTGCACTGGATTCTTTACCACTAGTGCCACCTGGGAAGGCTTGAACCCCAAGTAGCTCCTCTGTGTTTAGAAAAGGGTTTCCTTCCACTAAATGCTCCATACCCTGAACTTGAACTCACGGTCTTCTTCACCTCTCACCCTTTGACTCCACACTTTGTTCATTGCTCTTTGCGGCAAGCTCTTCTCTAGGGAGGTGGAGACTCAGGTTAAGTCATACCTAGCAGTTTCCTGTTTGTGACACTGGAAGCTCTTGAAGGGTGCAGGCAGGTTTGATAGAACCTGTAGGTGTTTTCAGACGCTGAGCTGGTTCATTCCCTGTGGCCGTTGCTCTCCTCAGTTCCTGTGCCAGCTCTTCACGCTGGATACTGCACAGTATCTCTTTGTGTGGGGATGAAACTTTCAAGTCCTACCCATTCTGTACATACTGTGTCTTCTCTGGAGTTTGGCAAGTTGTATTTTAGCTCCCCTCCCCCAACACAGACACACACACTTCTCCATTGTTACAGAATGTTTCTACACAAGAGAGGAATTCTGTCTGTTTCTTGGCATTTTTGTTGGTGGTGGTAAGGCAGAGCTTTAAATGATCCTTGAAAATTCCATGCCTGGTGGGCAGAGGAACCTGGCAGACTACAGTTCGTGGGGCCACAAAGAGTCAGACACAACTGAGCAGGCGCACACACACACACACACACACACACTGCTTTCTTTTTTAAAGTATTGCATGAATTTATTACTGATTCTTAATGTTTTTTATTGTACTAAAAGTCACATGATATAAAACTTACTATTTTAACCATATTTAACTGTGCAGTTCAGTGGCACTAAGTACATTCAGTTGTTGTACAACTCTCACCATCATTCATCTCCCATATTTTTCACCTTCCTAAACTGAAACTCTGTCGCCATTAAACACACATTCCCCATTCCCCTTCCCCACCCCCTCCACACTCCACCCCCCAGCCCCTGGGATCTACCAATTGTATTTGCTTTCTTAAACCAAATAAGAATGATCTGCTTTGGCCCACCACCATGGGCTAGTAACATTCTCCAAGATTAAGAAAATAATCCTAACCATTTCAAAAGGCAGTTAGGAGAAGAGTGAGGTATACGGTGAAAGTGTTTTTATGCCTGGGGAGGTGCTGTACATAGTAGTCATATTATAAGGATATAAAGACAAGCCCTTGTGAAGTATCTTTTCACACTGCCTGGTACCTACCTGTTTCCCTCTTGACCGCCAGAGATATGCGGAGCTTGTCATCAGCATGGCTTCACATACAACAGGGCTTAGTTACCCTGGAACCTTTAGCATGAGTCAGCTGCTTCTTCTGATAGCAGAATGCACCTGCTGACCTCTGAATTTGATTTCTTTTTTAACCTTGGTGATTTATATTGAAAAATATATATATTCCTCGTAGGTGGTGATAAGGCAACTTACTCATCTTGTTATCTGAAAAAAGGGTTTTTTGCAGTATTGATAGTTGATCTCTATCTTGTTCTGATTCAGTCAGCTGGCATTTTTGCACACCTACTGTGTGCCACACATGCTTCCACATCCAGATGTGAATAAAACAGACAAACATTTCTGCCCTCTTGGAGCATATATTCTACTGGATGGAAACAGAAAATAAGCAGTAAATAAATAAGCAAATTATAATATGTTTGGAGATTCTGTGTGTCCGTGCATGCTCAGTGGCTCAGCCGTGTCCAACTCTTTGTGACCTCACAGACTGTAGCCCCCCAGGCTCCCCTCTTCATGGGATTTTCCAGGCAAGAATACTGGAATGGGTTGCCATTTCCTCCTCCAAGGGATATTCCTGACCCAGGGATTGAACCCGTGTCTCTTGCACATCCTGTACTGGCAGGCAGATTCTTCACCACTGAGCCACGGGGGAAGCCTGTTTGGAGATAATGATTGCTATTAAAGAAGAGGAAAAAGTAGAGCAGGGTAACAGGAGTGTCAGTTTGGGGATGCGACAAGGTTGAAGTTTTAAGTTAGGTTGTCAAGCAGGCCTCCTGTGTTTTTGGTCTTTGTTGTTGTCGTTTTTACAGAATGTTGTAATAGTTTAATATTGCAAGTGAACTGTCTGCATAAATTAAATGTCTGAAATGAAAGTCATTCAACTGAAGACTAAAAATCTGGTCACTAAATGCTTGAGAAAGCGTGGGATACTGAACTGGCCCTTGTCTGGAATTCTCAGGTTCCCTTAGTTTAGTGTCCTTTCCCAAAAACAGTTTTTATTTTGTACAGTCTTCTAGTAGAGGGTATCTCTGACACCTACTTCCATGTGTTTATAGTTAAAAACCCAACAAGCCATCTTTCCTCCAAGACCAAGAGGCTTGTCCACAGAGTTTCCCTTCAGTGTTCTAAGAAGGCTTCCCTGGTTGGCTTTGCAGCCTGTAACAATGATGGGATTTGCAACCCGCTCCTGGTTCAGCCATGCAGGAAAAAAAACACTCAAGTTGTGGATAGTTCTCCCCTTTAAACACGTGTTTTGTGTTTTGGTGGTGGTGGTTTGGGGTTGTTGTGTCTTAGGCATGGAGCTTATTATACCCATACAAGTTACAGATCACAGACGACCCTGCCTGGAATATGTATGTATGCTACTGTGTCTGCTGTATGTATGGTCTCCTTGGGCAGGGATCCTTCTGCCCATGTGCTGTGTGACGTGAAGCAAAGATGCACCTTCTTCAAGGTCTGGAGTGTGTGTGCGCACCCTCTCCCTTGTTTGGCCTCTCCTTGCTGCACACAGCCTTTGTTTTCTCCCAGAAGCAGCTGAGTCTTGGGAGGGGCTGGCACATGGCTCCTCCCATCATTGCTCTGGGGCAGGACCACATCAGGATTGCACTTGGTTTTGCCTCCGGTCCAGTACTGAGTAGGACAGTGCTCTTCACAAGGTCAGGGGGAGCTCAGGCCATCAGAGTGAGTGTGCTCTGAGGGTTGGCAGATGTCTTTCCATCCCTTGCCTGGAAGGGATGCTCCCTGTCACTCACCAGATTCAGAGGGTGTGATGATCCGTGGAAGCGAGGCTAGAGCCTTTAGAGCGTGGGTCGTCCAGAGGGGCTGGGTGGCCATCCTGGCTCAAGGCCAGATCTGAATCTGCCACTCATATTCTGAGTTGTGCAGTGTCCTTCTGTCACCTCCTAAAACACAGTGACCTCGAGAACGTCGGATACTTTCTCTAAGCCTCAGTTTCCTCATTTGTAAAACGGAACAAGGACTTCCCCGGAGGCTCAGTGGTGAAGAGTCCGCCTGTCACTGCAGGAGACATGGATTCGATCCCTGGTCTGGGAAGATCCCACATGCCACAGAGCGAGTAAGCCCGTGCACCACCAACTCTTGAGCCTGTGCTCTGGAGCCCAGGAAGCACAGCTCCTGAAACCTGAGCCGTCTAGACTCTGCGCTCAACAAGAGAAGCCTGTGCACTGCATCCAGAGAGTACCCCCCACTCTAAAACGAGGGAGAAGCCCGAGCAGCAAGACGCAGCACAGCCGTAAACAAACAGAAGTGCATAAGAACAAAGGGAATGGTGAGTTTCCAAATTGCTTCTCGATTATTTCCACTTCTTGTGTTTTCAAGGACGCTGTTAACTGTCCTTCTCCTAAAAATTGGCCTTTTTTATATAAGGCTCTTCAGCTTCTTCACTCTTTATCCTTCGCCACTCTCCGTGAACAGGTCTTATTCGTGATTGACCTGAAATACTGAGTTTGCACTGGTATCTCTGAGTAAGGAGTTGGGCTGTTGACAAAAACATGTTGTGGCCCAAAGTCTGTATTGCAGAAGAGACGGGGAGTGGAATTGCATGTTCTTGTTCTTTTAGTATTCCTATTTAATTAGAAAAGAATCTTTGGCTTAGAGGCAAAATGGCCCAAAGCCATATAACATATGAGCCTCTAGAACTGGAAGTCCCTTCTTTGGAATATGATTCATATCCTTGGTTATGAATTGATACCAATATCTTATGTGAAATGCCTATACTCTGGAAAATTATACTATCCTAGATATACACCTAATAAATGTACCTGTCTCTCAAAAAAAGATTGGAGCCAGTTCTTTTATCTCTAAATAGGGACATAGCAATGTGTACATTGATGGGGTTCTGTCTTATTTTTAAGATTTTCAAGAAAGAAGATTTCATAACTTCTCTTATTAATCTACTCCACTGTTTAATTGGGTCAGATGCCAGAACACTCTCTTTTATCTACCTTAAATCTCTCATGCTGTAGCTTAAGTATACTTTCTCTCACTCTGCCTGGGATATTAAAAGCAACTAATGGCCATTATTCATAATAATGTTCATAAAATCCTTTGTGTATTTGAAATGTTAATACTGTAACTGACAGCAAGCATAACTCCCAAATATCAGTTAAGTTTAAAACAGGGAAGAGAGACCAGCTCATAATAAATGTAGATGACATAGTAGTGTTTAATTTTGATGAATGAGTAATACTGTTAACTAATGTGACTTGGACTAAATGAAACACATTTATCTATTAATTCATTCACTTAAATATTTATTAGGCACCTACTTTGTGACATTGTGTTATATTCAGAAGTACTAGAAGAGGATAAATCATGGAATTGAAATGGTTTCAAGGCAAGGGATTTTTTTTTTTTAAGTAGAACTTAGGCATGTTCCTCAGATTGTGAGGATAGAATAACCCAGCCTTAAGAGGATAACTCTTGTTCTATCTAATGAACCTGTGATATTTACAACCATATCTTGAGGCATGCCTGAAAAGAAAGTCTGCTGATTAGAACAGGCTTCACTGGTGGCTCAGTAGTAAAGAATCCACCTGTTAATGCAGGAGACGTGAGCTTGACCCCTGAGTTAGGAAGATCCCCTGGAGAAGAAAATGGCAACCCACTGCAGTATTCTTGGCTGGGAAATCCCCTATGGACAGAGGAATCTGGTGGGCTGCAGTTCATGGGGTTCACAAAAAGTCGGACACAACTTAGCAGTTAAACAAGAACAATCTTACAGCATTTCTATTATATTTACAGCTGCCCCATTACTAAAATCTATAATAGGAATCAAAATTCTGCTCTTCATTGTCCTTGAGCCCTCTGGTTGGTAACCCCTTCATTTCAGTGTTAATGTTGAAGAGATCCCTGTGTCTTTCCATGTATATTTGGGCATGTGTAAGCATTAGTCAGTGTAGGACTACAAGAGGTTTATCACTAGAAATAAATTACAGAGTCATGGAGCATGAAAATGATGTGCCCGGGAATGCAGAACACCGGCTTACCTTCTGCCTCCTTCCTTTATCATAGACAGCAGAGGCACAAAGGAGCAAGAGATTTATTCTGAAGCCATTTGACGCTGACCAAGCAATTTATAACAGATGAAATGCTGATTTATTGCTGCGAAGAAAATAATGGGTGTTCTTGCCCAAATGCCATTAATAGCTTTATTGTTTCAAGTGCAAATTATATTCAGCAATTTGTTAGTCTCCTTTGGAGGCGAAGTTGAAGTAATTCAGTGTGGGCTTTCAGCAGAAAAAGGACAAAGTAATTAGCAAATGGTAAAAGAATTCATTCACCAAGCTTGGCTGATAGTTGAATTCTCTGTCTGAACTGTAAAGACGTAGAAAACGTTACATTTAAAAAAATAAGATGATACAGGCGTTTGTTTAAGACAGAAAAGCCGTAGGCGGGCTCTGTAGAGTGAAGAATAGAGTCTTCTGTAGGTGCTGCTGGTGGTGTCTACTATTTGGTGACGTTGTGCTAGTCATCAGCCAGAAGGCAGAACTGAAAAAACACACATTGCCCCTGCCCTTAGGGACCTTACTCTCTGATGGCAAGAATAAGGTAATTCAAAATGCATTCCAGTGTATAACAGGAGAGTATCAGTAGTGCAAGAAAGGCACACTTGAAGTGTTTCCAAGGAGGAAAAGATGGCATTCAGAAGGTGATATTGGAACAGATGTCTACGATTTCTGTAAAAGTGTTAGGCACTCAGCGACATCCAACTCTTTGTGACCCCATGGACTGTAGCCCGCCAGGCTCCTCTGTGCATGGAATTTTTCAGGCAAGAATACTGGAGTGGGTTGCCATTCTCTTCTTCAAGGGGGTCTTTCTGACCCAGGGATTAAACCCAGGTCTCCCACATTGCAGGCAGATTCTTTTCTGTCTGAGCCACCAGAGAAGCCTGCTGTAGTCACAGTTTGGGCTGTAAAGCAATTCGAGACTGAGGGAATGCCCAGAAGTGGAACATCTGGGCTGATCGGTAGATTCTCTGATACCTAAGTTGTGATGGGATGACCATAAACTCCAGTTTGCCTTGGATGGCCCTTGGTCCACATGTTGTCCCAGTGTAATTATTAATAGCACTCTCTTTCACTCTTAAGAGAGGGGTGGAATGAAAGGGTGGGAGAAAGGCTCAAGAAGGAGGGGATATATATACACGCTTACGGCTGATTTATATTGTTGTGTGGCAGAAACCAACACATTGTGAAGCAATGATCCTTCTGTTAAAAAAAAAGTTATTTTATAATTTACCAGTAATATGGTAAATTATACAGTAAATTTGGTGGCCATGAAAATGTCCACTCTGCCCTCCTGCTTGCTTTAGGGAGCACCGCCAACTGACATCCCCAGCTGTGGCCCCTCTGGACACGCCATGCTTTGGCCCCTCGACCATGCTTCCTTGGGCTACGAGGCAGGGCAGGCTTCCTCCACGGAGCCGCTTTGGCTCGAGCACTCTCCACTGGCATGGCTAAGCCTTCTTGGAATTGTGCTGCTCTCTTCAGATGCTGTCCACCTAATCCCCCTCCCCCCTCCTCTCCTTTACACGTCCCACACGTCTCGATCTGCAGGTTTTCTGCGCTTTCCCTGCTTCCCTGCCCGAGAAACTTCTTGCACATATAATCCCATGTTGGTGTCTGCATCTCAGGAGAACCTAAACTCATGCAGTGGCCCTAGTTACTGGTAAGTGTTAAATACTGCATGAGGGTAAGACTAGAAAGAAAAACTGGGACCATGTTGTAGGCAACTTTGAAAAGTGCTTGGAAGCATTTGACCTTAATTCATTAGACTCTGGGGCTTCCCAAGTGGCGCTGGCCAGTGGCAAAGAACCCACCTGCCAATGCAGGAGACGAAGATTCAATCCTTGGGTTGGGAAGGTCCCCTGGAAGAGGATATGGCAGTCCACTCCAGTATTCTTACCTGGAGAATCCCCATGGACAAAGGAGCCTGGCAGGCTACAATCCATAGAGTCGCAGAGTCAGACATGACTGCAGTGACGTAGCACGCATGCATCCATTAGACTGTGAGACTCCATGGAGAGTTTATCTGTTACAAAATGGTGATTAATTACTTGGTCCTCCTGATGAAGAAAAAGATCACTGAAACAAAATCAGTTAGGAAGGTTCAGCAATTGTCCAACAAGAGCCTAAACAAGAATAGTGTTTGTGATGACAAACCCTGGCATGGCTTTGAGAGACTGCGGAGGCAAGAGCTGTGGGTTTGGAGATAGTGACAGAGAGAGGAATCAGATTATTTAATCACTCTGTGCCTCAGTTTCCTCATCTGTGAAAGAGGAACTACTCCAAGCCCTACGTCACTCATAAAGTTATACTGGGAATGAAATGAGCATTTATTTCAAAAATTTCAAATATAATTTAGAACCGTACCGACTCTTAGGAGTTTAGCAAGTGTTTCTGCATTTGTTTGCCCGTTGCCAGCATCATCCAGTAGAACTTTCTGCTGTTGTGAAAATGTTTTCTGTTTGTGCTGTCTAGTACAAGAACCACTAACCATGTATGGCTGTTTTGAGCACATGAACTGTGATTAGAGTGAGGAACTGAATTTTTGTTGTTGTACAGTCGCTAAGCTGTGTCTGACTCTTTGTGACCCCATGGACTATAGCACACCAGGCCTCCCTGTCCCTCACTATCTTCTGGAGTTTGCCCAAGCTCATGTCCATTGAATCGGTGATGCTATCCAACCATTTTCATCCTCTGCTGCTCTCTTCTCCTTTTGCCTTTAATCTTTCCTAGCATCAGGGTCTTTTCCAATGAGTAAGCTCTTCGCATCAGGTGGCCAAAGTATGGGAGCTTCAGCTTCAGCATCAGTGCTTCCAATGAATATTCAGGGTTGATTTCTTCTAGGATTGACTGGTTTGATCTCCTTGCAGTCCAAGGGACTCTCAAGCTTCTTTTATCCAACCCCACAGTTCGAAAGCATCAATTCTTTAGCCCTGAACATGCTATGGTCCAGCTCTCACATCCATACATAACAGCTGGAAAGATCATACCTTTGACTCTGCAGACTTTTGCCAGCAAAGTGATGTCTCTGCTTTTTAATACGCTGTCTAGGTTTGTCATAGCTTTACTTCCAAGAAGTAAGTGTCATTTTAAACTGAAATTTTAAATTCATTCAGTTGAAACTTGAATAGTCATATGTGGTGAGTGGCTGCATTTAGAAGTATCACCTAAATCTCAAAGTACTAAGCAAACTAATAGTAATCACAAAGTGAGAGTTGATTCTTGTATTCACAAATGCCTGTTAAATTGCTGTGACTTACTTGTAAGTAAGCCGGTAGGCTCGGTTGCTGATCACTGTAGTCAGAGATAACCACAGAGAGGGCTGTGATCCTAATCAGACGCTGGTGAGGTGATCAGAGCAGTTAAGAAAGGAAGGGAGGAGGAGAATATTTCCAGTAACCCTGCAACGAGAAAACTACTTGAGACTTGATGGAGAGCAATCAATCGTGTCGTGGTTTCTGCAAGTAGCTAATAGGTGGTTAAGACCTCCCGTTAAATGGGATCTGGACTGTCAACTGTCCCTTTCCCAGGCCAAAAGAGAGGAGGTGTCGCACTGCCTGCTATTATGTTTGCCTACCAGTAATAGCCAGGATAGCACTGTTATTATGTAAGGTCACAGCTGAGGACTCCTGGTAGTTCAAGGACAGCACTAATTGGAACTCCGAGGGATGTATTAGAAGGAAAGGTGCACAGACTTCTTGGTATTTGTAAGGGTAGGATAAAAAGACATTTGTGTGCCTGTAGATCCAAAAATAAGACCTTTTAAATAGGACTCCTTCCCTTCTCTGCATCCCCTTGCCCTGTTTGGGGAGTGCTGGCCTTTCCAGTTCCAGGAATATCTCTCTGGATGGGGAGTTTGTGTGGGGCTTGCAGCCAGCTGCCCCCACATCACTGACTCACCACTGAGATTTATGTGCCTTTGAAACTCCAGGTGCTTCTGCTGTTAAGTAACCTGTATGAATCAGGGTCTTTCTCTCAGGAGATAAAGGAGGCAGATGTATAGCACAGTAGCAAGAGGGAGGATTTTTAGTCTATCCAGAGAGAAGATCATAGCTGTTGATTGCTAGACCCATGCCCGGTGCTAGTTATTTTAACTTCAGTGTTCTTATCTGTAAAATGAGAGTGCTGGTATTCTCAGAGTTACTTAGAAGATTACATGAGTTGACAGGAGCCTTGTATGTGGAAGTGCTGGAAGAAATGTTCATTCCTTGTGCCTTACTGTACCTCTAGTCTCCTGATTTTCTTAAGTTCCCATCCATTATTGTTCCAAAACCCAGTGTTACATGGGACTCCCAAATCATACACGCACATCCCCCCCAACACACTTGGCCTTGAGGAGCAACTTTGAGCAGCCTTCCCTCCCTCTCTTGTGGTGACTTCTAGTGTCCCCAAGGCCAGAGCCTACCTGTCCTGTACACCTTGGCCCCCATCTACCAAATGAAGAGTGACGAGGGGAGCTGAGAGCCCTACAGCTCTAGCATTTGATAGGTTTCTGTACACAAGACCACCACCTGATTTTGTTCCTTTTTAAAAAACATTTGTTGATTTTTCTCTTTATCAAAACCCACAAGATTTTTTTTTTTAAATATTTTTAGGAAGAAGCAAGCAAGGAAGGAATTAAAGCATTCTTGATTTTACCACCTCTGGAAACTCCTGTATGCATTCTGGTTGTATCTTATAATCTTGTGTGTGTAAGACAAAAATCTAATCATTTCCACTTTTTGTTAACATCCTTCCTAAATGTCATCATTTCTTGAATATTTTTTCTGCATCACAAAACATTCCTCTACCCCATCACTTCACATGCCTGTCTAGAATGCCATGTTTGAATGTATTCTGATTTATTACTGGACATTGAGGTTGTTTCTCCTTTTTTCCACTGGTGTGAACAAGCCAGAACATTATAAGAAAAGCAGCAAATAGCATCCTCACACATACAACTTTTCACGTATCCTTGAAATGGAATTACCAGATCAAAAAGCATGCACATTTTTAAGGGTTATAGTACCACATTGTCAAGTTAGCCTGCTGAAAGGAGGGATCTGTTTTCTCCTCCCATCAGGGCTCATAAGGCTTGGACCACTTGATTCCTGATGGAACCAGTAGTCCTACTTGGGGGGAAGATGCGAGGAAGAGAGGAAGAAAAATAACGCTTTTTCCTACTCAGGTCTCATATGTTTTTAAGCTCTCCTTGAATAGGACGTCTCCTTGGCTTGAGTGGGATTCTTATTTATCACCCACTAGCTTCCTCTGCCTCCTTTAAATTGCCACCTTTAAATCAACACACTGTTCCTTTGAAGTGTCGACCCTCTGGGAAAAGCCTTTCTGCACCTCTATCTCATCAAACTGGAGAATCTCATCAGAGTCTTTCTTTCATCTCATCTCATTCTGCAACAATATTTTTTCTTTTCTCTCATATTGCCTTTTTGATTTACTGCTTTAATTTGGCATGTGGGTTCTTTGTATCACCATTCTGGATAATTCATGCCAGTGTAGGTTGAATATTCTATAAAAATTGTGTGAAATATTCTGTGAAAGATGTCTTACAGATTCAAAGGATGGCCAAAGAGAAAAAGCTGAGCGCTTGTGGTAACTATACAACTTGTGATTCTAAGGGCTCAGGAGACTACCTTTTCTCTAGCTGGATAAGAATAAGCAGTTTTGTTTTGTTTTGTTTTTTTCCTGATCGATTTCTCTGGGACATAGATCGTGGCTTCAGCAGGTTGATCAGACCACATTCCATCATTTTCAAGGATGTGAATACACAGGTTCCTTAGAGGAAGAGTCTAGGGGTCAGGCATAGAGAAAGACCCCATCCACCTCCTCCCTGGGATCCAGGACAGTGGGGAGCAGCTGGGGAGAGATGTAGCAGTTTTCTTAGTGTCCTGTTTCAGCGGCTTGTGGGAAGGCTTATGCTGCAGTGATGTGACAAGCTGTGAACAGCAGATCAGAGAAAAAAACGTGAGATAATTTAATTGAGGAGCTTGGGGAGAGGACAGCTGAAGAGCAGAGAGCAGGGACGTGGAGAAAAAGGGCTTCTGAGGAAGGGATAAATTATGAAAGAGCCTTCTGAGCACAGTATGAAAAAAGTGCTTCCTCATTTCTCTGGCAGTTTGGGTCAATTTCCTACCCTCACATACTTTGCAAAAAAGGAAATAATTTATTTTTATTACTGCCCCGTTCTCATTATGGCAATTTTTAATATCACATATAGCAAGCCACCCATTTCTGCTAACTTCCTCTTTTTTCTGGGTTTGGTATTTACTATTTCTGCTATATTCTACCATTTCGGGAAAAAATCTTTTTTTGTCATTTTCTTTTCCTTTTTTTAAGTAGCAGTAGAAATGTGAGACTGACAAGCTACGGTGTGTTCTCTCTGAAATATCTTTTGGTAGCCACTGGAGGTCTTTTTATTTCTTTGACTGTCATTGGCTCTGAATTCTGAAATTTTATATCTTCATTCCCAAACAACTTTTTTGAACTTGTTTCATACATTCCTTATTGTTCACTCTGATTCACATTATTTAAACACTACCTAGTCTTTTAGTAAATCTCAACTAATATCCTTCCTGGGTGCTTGAAAAAAACAACAATTCAAAAATGGCTTACCTGGAGATTTTAAGGTAGTAATAGGAAAAATTTGCTTCTAGCATATCACCCCACATTCAGTACCCTAAATATATCTTTTTATTTTTTTAATTGAATTCTTCAGTTGCTAATTAAAATTTCAAATATCAATTTTTAATATGAAAACCTATGTGTTTCCCTTGATACAATTCTTTATCTGCATTCAATCCATGAATTCTAATATTTTGTGTAATATAGGACAATGTCACTTTATTTGGAAATAAACTTATTTTAATTTTCAAAGGTAACATTGAGACATGTCCCCATTTCTTTTAAATATCATTCTTGGTCTTTTTTTTTTTTTTAAATAATTGATTATTTATTTATTTATTATTATTACTTTTTACTTTACAATATTTTATTGGTTTTGCCATACATCAACATGAATCCACCACGGGTGTACACGTGTTTCCAATCCGAAACCCCCCTCCCACCTCCCTCCCCATACCATCTCTCTGGGTCATCCCAGTACACCAGCCCCAAGCATCCTGTATCCTGCATTGAACCTAGACTGGCGATTCATTTCTTATATGATATTACACATGTTTCAATGCCATTCTCCCAAATCATCCCACCCTTTCCCTCTCCCACAGAGTCCAAAAGACTGTTCTATACATCTGTGTCTCTTTTGTTGTCTTGCATACAGGGTTATCGTTACCATCTTTCTAAATTCCATATATATGTGTTGGTATACTGTATTGGTGTTTTTCTTTCTGGCTTACTTCACTCTGTCTAATTGACTCCAGTTTCATCCACCTCATTAGAGCTGATTCAAATGTATTCTTTTTAATGGCTGAGTAATACTCCATTGTGTATATGTAAAATCCTTCATCTTTTCAACTTTTGGGGATTCTCCTTCTGTGCCCATAAATCTGTATATATAATTTTTTCAGGTTTTAAAAAAAATTCTTATTGGAGTATAGATGATTTTTAAAAATTGTGTGTTAATTTCTGCTGTACAGAAAAGTGAATCATGAAGTGAAGTGAAGTCGCTCTGTCGTGTCTGACTCTTTGCAACCCCATGGGCTGTAACCTACCAGGCTCCTCCGTTCATGGGATTTTCCAGGCAAGAGTACTGGATATATATATGTATATAATGTCTCTACTTTCTTTTAGATTTTTTTCCCATATAGGTCATTACAGAGTATTAAGAAGTATTCCCTGTGCTATACAGTAGATCCTTATTTGTTATCTGTTTTGTATATAATAGTGTGTATATGTCAATACCAATCTTCCAGTTTAAGTCCTCCCAACTACCCTGTAACCATGTTTGTTTACTACATCTGTGATTTTATTTCTGTTTTGTAAATAAGTTCGTTTGTACCATTAAAATTTTTTTACTTCTTTAATTTTTTATATTTATTTCTTTTTAATTTTTAGCATTTTAATTTATTTATTTTTAATTGAAGGATAATTGCTTTACAATATTGTGTTGGTTTCTGCTATACATCAACATGAATCAGCCATAAGTATACATATGTCCTCTGCCTCTTGAACCTCTCTACCACCTCCCAGCCCATCTCATCTCTCTAGGTTGTCACAAAGCCCTAGTTTGAGTTCGTTGAGTCATACATCAAATTCCCACTGGCTATCTGTTTTACATATAGTAGTGTATATGTTTCCATATGGTACTGTCTGCATTTGTTCCACCCTCTCCTTCCTGCCCCTCATGCTGATAAGTCTGTTCTTTATATCTGTGTCTCCATTGCTGCCCTCCAGATAGGTTCATCAGTACCATCTTTTGAGATTCCATGTATGTGTGTTAATATACAATATTTGTTTTTCTCTTTCTGAGGTACTTCACTCTCTATAATAAGCTCCAGATTCATCCACCTCGTTAGAACTGACTCAAATGTATTCCTTTTTATGGCTGAGCGATATTCCATATATATATATGAAATATATGTGTGTGTGTGTGTATATATATACCACAGCTCCTTTATCCATTCATCTGTTAGTGGACATCTGGGTTGCTTCCATGTCCTAGCTGTTGTAAATAGTGCTGCAATGAACAATGGGGTACATGTGTCTTTTTCAGTTATGATTTTCTCAGTGTATATTGCCCAGTAGTGGGATTGCTGGGTCATATGGTAGTTTTATTCCTAGTATTTTTAAGGAATCAGATTCCACATGTAAGCAATATGATATACATAGAATCTGATGTAAAATTTTTAAAGCGAAGTTTGAATGTCAGACTCTTACTTAAGTTTCATTTGTTCCTAATTCCATGATTGAAATTCCATAGTTGAAAATTTGTTGGAAGTCAAAGAGAAAAGGTCACGAAATGGCTCAGCCAGTCACTCAAGAACTTTGTCAGTTTCCACCAGTTTCTCTCGAGCTGCCTTCTACACACACCCCATCTTCTTGCTTAAACCTAGGTGTTTTCCCTCTATATGCAAATCCATTCATGTCCTTTTGGAAGATGACACTCTTTTTTCTTGGGGTTATCATTCCTTGCTATTGAGTGGGTCAAATGGTTCAAATTAGTCAGAGGGAGACTTAAATGATGAACTCATATATTTCAATATGAATTTGATTTTAAGTCCTGGCACATCAGTCATATTTAGGAGAATGTCACTCTCTGCACTTTTGAAAGGATATACTTGCAGTAAGAGACCCTCTAGGGACCTTCAGGAAACCTTATCAAGCATTTTTCCATCATCCTGAGGGAG
The DNA here is from genome assembly GCA_006410675.1 of Oreotragus oreotragus. Taxonomy (NCBI): domain Eukaryota; kingdom Metazoa; phylum Chordata; class Mammalia; order Artiodactyla; family Bovidae; genus Oreotragus; species Oreotragus oreotragus. Next base: position 157,366 of record SJYX01001672.1, read on the forward strand.
CTTGGATTGTATTTTAAGTGTTTTGCACTTGAAAAGTTTTCCGTGTGAACCAATTTTGTAAAAAGCTGACTGCATACTGATTTTGTAAACCCCTTTCCTCCTTACCCTGCATATCTTCCCAAGTTTATCTCCAAGTGCTTCCTATCACCCAAGCACTTAAACAAGATTGCAGACATTTTCATCTAAGCTGGTAGCAGTTAATTGCCTGTCTTTGTCTGCATTTCAGCACTTAATACTATTTTGACAGGGGTTGCATACTCTCTGTCTTTCTGGAATTTTTTTAAAGTACTCTTATGAGTAATTTGAGAAATTCCAAGTATAGATGAGTTGAGCTGTTCTTTCCTTTGTTGGTTTTTTTTTTTTTTTAGAGACATTTAAAGAGGACCCACTGTGTGTCAGGTAACATGGTCTCCTCACTCCCACAAACATTGTCTAACTTCATTTCTTCTTCTCTTGTAATCTCACAGTGGGAGTGGGAGTGGGGTGAGGCCAGGGGGTCGCAGGAGGAGAGAAGAAAGGTCATGCTCTCTGGGCGGTACATCCATTTTGATCGGTGATTCAATCTGCAGTCTCAGCTGTGTTGCTTCTTCCATCCTTAGGTGTCTGGTCAGTAAAAATCCTGGCTGCTTATCAGCAGAAGTGACTTGTCATCAAGGATGGCAGTGGCACTCTGGGAAGTCTCAGCCTGAGCTTGTTTCTCTTTCTTTTACAAAATCTGTGTTTGCTCACCTGCATGGTAGGTGAATGGGAGACTCAGCTCACCCAATGGAGTGTGTCAGGAGGGATTACCGATGTCTTTATGGTTGCTTCTCGAGTATTTGTAAGAAATTGGCTTTATTGCTGTGCTCAGTAGGGCTTACTCACCCAGTCAGTGTTTCAGTACCTCAGGCCTGTCATCCCAGAACAGCGGTGTTCCTGGAGGTGCTTTCCCTAACCTGAGGCATAAACCTCCCTCAGGTGCAGCAGGCCTGGCTGCAGTGTCCCTTTCCTGGCCAGGCCCCGCTGTCCTCTTTTGGGCCCTGTCTGCTGACAGCTGCCTGGGCCTCCTCTACCTCAGGGATAAGCATCGTACCTGCGCTTTGCTCTTGACACCAGACTTTCATTTTTCTCCCCTTTCTTCCTTCGTTCCTCTCTCCCTCCCGCCCTTCTTTTCTCCCTCCCCTCCTTCTTCCTTCCATTCTTCCAGCAAACATTTATTGAGCACCTACTGAATACCTCACACTGCACAAAGTCCCAAGAATCCAGAGTTAAATAAATAAGCCTTTTGTTTGTGTTGTTCACAAGTGACTAATGAGGTTTGCCCCAAAGGCAAACCATAGGTACCCGTTTTCTTAAATGAAGGGGAAAATAGTATCTTTAGCTGAATCAGCTCCATGTTTCTAGATGGGATTGCCCACAACTTTGTTATCAGGGAATAGGGTCTAGCTTGGAGATTTTTCAGGACACTGTTCATCCATCAAATATTTACTAAGTGCTAAATGCGTGAGTTCTGTACCAGACACAAGAAATATAAAGCTATGAGACATGGTCCCTTTCTCCAGGCTCATATTGTAACCAAGGAAAGAGCTCTATAAAGGGTATGTTAATGGCATAATAAGAACCCAAAAGGCTTCCCAGGTGGCGCTAGAGGTAAAGAATCCACCTTCCAATGTGGGAGACCTAAGAGACAAGGGTTTGATCCCTGGGTCGGGAAGATCCCTTGGAGAAGGGCACGGCAATCCACTCCAGTATTCTTGCCTGGAGAATCACATGGACGGGGAGCCCACAGGGTCACACAGAGTTGGACGTGGCTGAAGTGACTGAGCATGCACATAGGGTGCTGGCAGAGACTTGGACATGAGTAGGGATGAGATCAGGAGCACTGAGCTGGGTGGAGATAGAGGTTTCATTCACGACCTATTCAGAGTGCTTAACAACCTAATGCCTAATAGGCTGTTCATAAGTGCTGTTGACCAGCCAGTGGAGTGAGCCCTCAGTCAGGGCCTTTAGGGGGTGACATTTGAGCTATTCCGAAAAAGCTGTGGAAAACATCGTCCAGCAGGAGAAGCACATTCTGGACAGAATGTGAACAAAAATGAAAGGAGCCTGGGACAGAAAGTGTGGGTTGGGGGGACCTCATAGGAGCAGCAGAATGTCCCAGATGGCAGAGTTGGAGAGATGATTCTAGACATGGGAGTCAGTTTGAAGGCTTTGGCCATTTTCCTGTTGGTCAGCAGGGCAAGGAGACTTGGGTGGTTTCTGAGCAGTGAAGTTATATCAGTTTGAGGTTTAGAACCCCTGCCCTGGCCCCCTTGCCCTGCACAGGATATTCTCTTAAGTAGGAAGAAACTGGAGAGGAAGGCTGAGGGAAGGTTGAGGAGGGGTCCAACCAGGCAGCTTGTGTGAAAAGAGAGAAACAAATTTGGGAGGAACTGCAGGCCCATTCTGTATCATAGAGGAGACGAGGGGGATTACAGCTTTTAAGGGACTCCCATCCGCCCATTGACTAGCTGAACAAACTCCTGCAAGTCACTTTATGCCCCAGAGCCTTAGTGATTGCAGCTGTACAGTGGGTGCAGTTGTATGTACCGGGTAGGATTGCTGTGAGAATTAACTGAGAGGCTGGTGGTCTCAGCACTTAATGTGGCTCAGCATAAAAAATAACCAACATTTATTGAACTCAGACCAAGGCTTTTCCTTTGCTTACTTAGGCCTCACAGTAACTTTGTGAAGTAGCAAGGGTTACCATTCTTATCCTACAGATGAGGAAACCAAGGCAGAGAGAGGGTAAGTAACTTTCCCAAGGTAGCTCACCTCGTAATGGGCAGGGGTAGGGTTTGAACGTGCAGGCAGACTGCAGTTTTGGATATCTCGCTGCAGGCTACACTGTCTTTAGATATGATCCATTATTGTTAGTCCGGAGAAGGCAATGGCACCCCACTCCAGTACTCTTGCCTGGAAAATCCCATGGATGGAGGAGCCTGGAAGGCTGCAGTCCACGGGGTCACTGAGGGTCAGACACAACTGAGCGACTTAACTTTCACTTTTCACTTTCATGCATTGGAGAAGGAAATGGCAAGCCACTCCAGTGTTCTTGCCTGGAGAATCCCAGGGACGGGGATCCTGGTGGGCTGCCATCTATGGGGTCGCACAGAGTTGGACACGACTGATGTGACTTAGCAGCAGTAGCCGCAGCATTATTGTTAGTCTTCATCAAACCATCTCAGTCCTCAGTCCTGGCTTCCTGGTTGTGGAGATTTTGAGGGGCTTGCTCCTTGGAAGAAAAGCTATGACCAACCTAGACAGCATATTAAAAAGCAGAGATATTCGATTACTTTGCCAACAAAGGTCCATCTAGTCAAAGTTATGATTTTTCCAGTAGTCATGTATGGATGTGAGAGTTGGACCATGAAGAAAGCTGAACACCAGAGAATTAATGCTTTTGAACTGAGTTGTTGGAGAAGACTCTTGAGAGTCCCTTGGACTGCAAGGAGATCCAACCAGTCCAATCGTAAAGGAAATCAGTCTTGAATATTCATTGGAAGGACTGATGCTGAAGCTAAAACTCCAATGCTTTGGTCACCTGATGCAAAGAACTGACTCAGTGGAAAAGACCCTAATTCTGGGAAAGATTGAAGGCAGGAGGAAAAGGGGAAGACAGAGGATGAGATAGTTGGATGGCATCATCAACTCGATGGACATGAGTTTGAGCAAGCTCAGGGAGTTGGTGATGGATAGGGAAGCCTGGTGTGCTGCAGTCCATGGCGTTGCAAAGAGCTGGACACGACTGAGTGACTGAACTAAACTGAACTGAGGAGAGCTGGGATGTCCAGTACCTGATCTTTTGATTGTCTCACTCCACACTCCAGTGACCTGTCCCTGACTTGGTTCTCTTAGGACTCTGTCCAGGCACAGAAACGAACCTGATCAATGAAAGTCTGCTATGAACGGAGGCAGAGAGGGGGCAGTAGATGAATGAGTTACTTTTCTAGAAAATACATCTACATTTTAACTAACTTGCAACTGGATGAGTGACCAATTTCAAGCCAACAGGGAATTATTTTTGAACTGAAATCACACCCTTTGGTTGATTCAGCCTGCCTTTGTTCATGCCCCAAGTGTTACTTACAAAATGTCTCTACTTTGCTCGCTTTTCTTTCTTTTTTTTTATGAATTAATTTGTTTTTAATTGGAGGGTGATTTCCTTACAATATTGTGTCGGTTTCTGCCATACTTCAACATGAATTAGCCATAGGTATACATATGTCTCCTCCCTCTTGAACCTCCCTCCCACCTCCCACCCTATCTAGATTGTCACAGAGCAAAGTTTGAGCCCCCTGTGTCATATAAGAGCTTTCCACTGGCTATCTGTTTTACGTATGGTAATGTATATGTTTCAGGGTTACTCTCTCCACTTGTTCCTTTTTTTTCTTTTTTTTTCCTTAAAAAAAAACTAATTAATTTTAATTGGAGGATAATTACTTTCTAATATTGTGATGGTTTTTGCCATACCTCGACGTGAATCAGCCATAGGTGGACATGTGTCCCCCCATCCTGTACCCCACTTCCCACCCCTCCCCATCCTACTGGGTTGTCCCAGAGCAATGACTTTGAGTGCCCTGCTTCGTGCATTGAACTTGCACGGGTCAACTGTTTTACATATGGTAATATACATATTTCAATGCTATTCTCTCAAATCATCCCACCCTCACCTTCTTCCACAGAGTCCAAACGTCTGTTCTTTATATCTCTCTCTTTTGCTGCCTTGCATATACATTCGTTGTTACCGTCTTTCTAAATTCCATATATATGTGTTAGTACACAGTATTTGTGTTTCTCCTTGTGACTTACTTCACTCTGTATAATAGGCTCCAGTTTCACCCACCTCGTTAGAACTGAGTCAAATGGCGTTCCTTTTTATAGCTGAGTAATATTGCATTGGGTAAATGTACCACAACTTCCTTATCCATTTTTCTGCCAATGGACATCTAAGTTGCTTCCATGTCCTAGCTGTTGTAAAAAGTGCTGCAGTGAACATTGGGGTACATGTGTCTCTTTCAATTCTGGTTTCCTTGGTGTGTATGCCCAACAGTGGAACTGCTAGGTTGTATGATGCTTTCTAACTGTGGTGTTGGAGAAGACTCTTGAGAGTCCCTTGGACTGCAAGGAGAGCCAACCAGTCCATTCTGAAGGAGATCAGCCCTGGGATTTCTCTGGAAGGAATGATGCTAAAGCTGAAACTCCAGTACTTTGGCCACCTCATGAGAAGAGTTGACTCATTGGAAAAGACTCTGATGGTGGGAGGGATTGGGGGCAGGAGGAGAAGGGGACGACAGAGGATGAGATGGCTGAATGGCATCACCAACTCAATGGACATGAGTTTGGGTAAACTCTGGGAGTTGGTGATGGACAAGGAGGCCTGGTGTGCTGCGATTCATGGGGTCGCAAAGAGTCAGACACGACTGAGCGACTGAGCTGAACTGATGGCAGTTCTATTCCCAGTTTTTTAAGGAATCGCCACACTGTTCTCCATAGTGGCTGTACCAGTTTGCATTCCCACCAGCAGTNAAGGAGAGCCAACCAGTCCATTCTGAAGGAGATCAGCCCTGGGATTTCTCTGGAAGGAATGATGCTAAAGCTGAAACTCCAGTACTTTGGCCACCTCATGAGAAGAGTTGACTCATTGGAAAAGACTCTGATGGTGGGAGGGATTGGGGGCAGGAGGAGAAGGGGACGACAGAGGATGAGATGGCTGAATGGCATCACCAACTCAATGGACATGAGTTTGGGTAAACTCTGGGAGTTGGTGATGGACAAGGAGGCCTGGTGTGCTGCGATTCATGGGGTCGCAAAGAGTCAGACATGACTGAGCGACTGAGCTGAACTGATGGCAGTTCTATTCCCAGTTTTTTAAGGAATCGCCACACTGTTCTCCATAGTGGCTGTACCAGTTTGCATTCCCACCAGCAGTGTAAGAGGGCTCCCATTTTTCCACACTCTCTTCCAGCATTTCTTGTTTGTAGACTTTTTGATAATGGCCATTCTGACCAGTGTGAGATGATACCTCATAGTGGTTTTGATTTGCATTTCTCTAATGATGAGTGATGTTGAGGATCTTTTCATGTGTTTATTAGTTATCTGTATATCTTCTTTGGAGAAATATCTGTGTAGTTCCTTTGCCCACTTTTTGATTAGGTTGTTCATTTTTCTGGTATTGAGCTGTATGAGCTGCTTACATATTTTGGAGATTAATTCCTTGTCAGTTGTTCCCTTTTGTTCTTAACACTGTTTCTCTGATGATGATATTCATTCTAGTTCATTGAAGAAACTTTAAAGAGAAGCAAACAGAAGGAAGTGTAACTCTCTCAGAATAATCTTCCTACACGGCAGTAATCACTAAAGACTTTATAGAAATTGTCCTTTTTTTTTTCTCCATATGTACATGAACTACATCTGAATATAAGGCAAAAAGGGGGTTTTGTTTAGCCAGATATTATCCATCTTAAAAGTGGGTATTGTCTTATCTTCAGGTTCCTACAAAGTCTCTCATATAATGGGCATTCTCTTTATAATTGCATTTTGAGCAACAGGGTACTGTTTGGACAAAGACTTGTTATCCTGAAATCACCCCTATCAGTGCAAGTTTTAGGTCTTTGTAGAAGTCACATGGTTGAATTGCTCCAAAAGTAAGTGATGAAAGCATGACCATCCTGCCTGAAAACATGACTTCATAGGCTGGGTTGGATGCCATCAAGAACAAGTCTTTAAATGAGCACTTTTAAGAGCAATGGAGATCACATACAGATCAAATAATAATACCAGTTTTCTTAATCGGATGCAAATGTGTATTTCTCACTCAGGATCAAATTTTCAGAGACAGCATCACCTACTAAGTAAAAGAGTCTGTCACTGACAGTGAGAGGCATTAGATGATTAGAAAGGAATTCTACGAATAATGAAGACATTGAAGATGAGTGTATAACACTTGAACAACACTTTTACATAAAATATGATTTCAAAAAAATTTACAAACCAATCAATTATTCTGTATGGATACAACTTGCAATATGAATATGAAGTAAATATCATATTTTCATCACATTCCTAAAAGTTTATAAACTCGAGCTAGCAAGACTTTTCTTTACTGGTTTTGTATCTCATGGATAAAACGGAAGATCTTTTATTTGAGGCTACCTTATGTTCAGGTATATGTGGTAACATATGGTCTTTGATTTTTAAACAAAAAATAGGATCACAATACACGTTTTGTTTTGTAATTCCTTTTTATGCTTTATATGGTAGGGCTTTCCTGGTGCCTCAAGACAGTAAAAAATCTGCCTGCAATGCAGTAGCTGCTGCTGCTGCTGCTAAGTCACTTCAGTCGTGTCCGACTCTGTGCGACCCCATAGATGGCAGCCCACCAGGCTCCCCCGTCCCTGGGATTCTCCAGGCAAGAACACTGGAGTGGGTTGCCATTTCCTTCTCCAATGCATGAAAGAGAAAAGTGAAAAGGAAGTCGCTCGGTCGTGTCCGACTGTTAGCGACGCCATGGACTGCCATCAGGCTCCTCCGTCCATGGGATTTTCCAGGCAAGAGTACTGGAGTGGGGTGCCATTGCCTTCTCCAGCAATGCAGTAGACCCAGGTTCAATCCCTAGGTCGAGAAGATTCCTTCAGTTATGACTGTTTTCCATGACTTAATCTTATTAACTGTTTTCCATGACTTAATCTTATTAACCGTCTCCTTTCTAATGGTTACATTAGAATGGCTGGATCAGCATTTCTCAACCAATCCCCTCTTGTTAAATGGGGAAGGGTTTTTCCCCACTTATTTACTGGTATAAATAATCTTGATGAATATCTACATATATAGGTTTCTTAAATATATCCATGGCTATTTTTCTGAAGCTAAATTTCTAGAAATGAAATTGCTGGGTTGGAGCCTTATAAAATTTTAAGCCTTACAAAATTTTAAATACCTTATAAAAGGTATTTAATATCAACTGCTAGATTGTACCAACCAGTAATACTTTGATTATATTTTAGGAAACCATTTAATTATTGTCCCCTTGTGACAATGTCTTAATTAATTCTTAGTAGCTCTTTTATGAAATCATTTTTTTGCTGTCCAAAATGTTTGTTCTCTCTCCCTCCTTCCTTCGTCACACCTCAGGCCACTGGATTAGTATTAAATACAGGTTAGAGGATTTCATGTCTGTTTTGTTGTCCAAAGCTATTGACTGAAAATATTTGCTACCACTGGGCTCAGTGAGATGTCTCTGCAGCACCATGTGATATATTACCCCTTTCCTGTGAATGACATTAAATCATTAGAAAGCATCACTGAGTCCTATGAGATTGAGGACCTGTATGACTTTTCTTAAGCTCAGAAGAATGCTAGTATTGCACTTTACCATAATAGGGCTCTTTTTGTTTCCATTTGCATATGCTGCTGATCTTTATATTATACAGCCTCCGAAAATAAGGAAGCTTGCAAAGCCTTCATTATATCAGAGAGAGATTGCTAGTTGGCCACCAATGAGCTTCCTTTTCCTTCTTCACCAGTTACCTGAAAGCCGCATTGCTACAGGCCAAAAGCCATCTTCCCCAGCTTCCTTGACCATGTGGCTTGGTTATGTCCAATGATATGTAAGAAGTTCTAGGAAGTCTTAAAAAGGATAGGTCACACCCTTTTCCACCCCTTTCTCCATCTCCTTCCTTGGATCATAAGTGTGATGGCTGGAATACCAGCACCGTTTTGGACTTAGAGGAGGAGAAGGACCACATCGCAGGACTGATGGAAAGGAAAGAGCATGGTTCCTGATGAAAGAGAAACCTCCATATGGTCCTTCCTGACCCTGATTTCTTTTCTATGAAAGCAAAATAAACTTCTCTGCTAATTTAAACCCCTCTTTTGGAGGGTCTCTTTTACCGAGAGTCTGGCATAATTCTGTCTAAAACAAGGATCTTGACAATTTTATGACCATCTGTCTTCCTATTCTCTTTCCTATCTTAATTTTCTTTTTCTTATCTTATTAACTGAAAGGGATTCCTTAACAGAAATAGGGCCCTCCAATCATGTAGAAGTACAATGGGTATTGTTCATATGGCAAATAAGGACAGCCTCAGAACACTGCTTTACAGAATCATATTTCCTATGTTCATTTACATGTGCTGTTTGAGGCTGGTTGGTTTGTTGAATGACCCCTCCCTTCCTCCTCTTTTCCCCAAGAAAAGAAGCGGGAGGGGTCCATATGTAGAACTTACCAGAGCACAGCTCTAGCAGAAAATAGGAGGGATGTCAGCCCCCTGGAGTATGAGGGAGCAGTTTGCTGAAACTGACAGCCTCAAGTAGTGAGCCTGCAGCTCCATGAGACCTGCCACCCTGACTGTGAACCAGTTGTAGGCTGCATCTGTCTACCTCCACGCTCACTTTTCTTACTAACATCGCTGCTGCTGCTGCTGCTGCTGCTGCTAAGTCACGTCAGTCGTGTCCAGCTCTGTGCGACCTCATAGACAGAAGCCCAACAGGCTCTTCTGTCCCTGGGATTCTCCAGGCAAGAACACTGGAGTGGCTTGCCATTTCCGTCTCCAATGCATGAAAGTGAAAAGTGATCGTGAAGTCGCTCAGTCGTGTCCAACTCTTAGCGACCCCATGGACTGCAGCCTACCAGGCTCCTCCATCCATGGGGTTCTCCAGGCAAAAGTACTGGAGTGGGTTGCCATTGCCTTCTCTGTCTTACTAACATTATCTGTGAGTATTTTTTAGGTTTACCCAGCTCTTTCACCCAACAGTTCAAGACACACAACATTTTACACAAAACATTACTATTACAAAGTTGAATCAGGACTTCCCTGGAGGTCCAATACTTAGGACTTTGCCTTCCAGTGCAGGGGATTAGGGTTCCATCCCTGGTCAGGGAGCTGAGATCCCCCATGACTTAGGGCCAAAAAACAAACAAAGCATAAAACAGAAGCAATATTGTAATAAGTTCAGTAAAGACTTTAAAAATGGTCCACATTAAAAAAAAAAGCTGAATCATGAGAATCATGGCAAAGAATAAATAAAAGAAGATAGAAAAATATGAAAGCATGGAGAAAGGAACGAAGATCAGAAAATTCCAGATTTCAGTCACGGATATACAGTAGCACTGTAAACAAGACTTTTTAAAATCTGGTGACGTAGCAAGAACATCCTTTGATGCCTCTTTTTCAGTGAAGTCACCTTAAAAGCAAACAAGGAAGCCGAGTAGGCATATCCTGTTTATGCATCTTGTTAAGTGTGTGTGCAGGGGAAGCTGACGAAACCTACTGAGTATTACTCAGCCTGGTGTCCGTCTGTCCATCCCAGGGCCTTGTGGCATCCAGGGCATCCAGGTGCGCGTGGTGGGTGGCAAGGATGCAGAGATTGGGCACTGGCCGTGGCAGGGCAGCCTGCGCTGGAATAAAGTCCACAGCTGCGGAGCGAGCCTGCTCAACCGCTGCTGGGCGCTCTCGGCTGCGCACTGCTTTGAAAAGTGAGTCTGGAGACAGGGGGCCCGCTAACCCCGCGTCCCGGGTCTGTGCCAGGACGCGCGCCCATGTCCAACGTGGGCGCGGCCCTCGAGTGCTCCTGAGCCCCAGGCTGGGCTGCAGCCCGTTCCACACCGGCGCGAGGACCCCAGGGCGTTCCCCAAGGAAACCCTATGCGGTTTCTTCCGGAACATTTGTGTGTCTTGTTCTCTTTCTCGCTTCGTTTGTCCCCAAATGGCCCCTCCAGCCTCCACCTTCCTCACCCCACCTCCCAGTGGAGGTGTGTCCCCTGGGGGAGGAATGAGCTGAGGTAAGTGCTGGACAGGAGCCCAGCTGGTGGGGTCAGTGGTCCCTGAAGCTGTGTGGAGCCCAGCCTGTGTGACCCCCGTGAACCTGCTGGTCCCCTTGAGAGGAGGGCCCTGGAGGCGACAGGTGGTTGAGTGACTGGCCAGGTGAGCTGGCAGGGGAGGCACCCTCCTGCCCCAAGTCCCCAGGTGTGGGGCTTTGGTTGGGGCTCGGGGCTGTCCCCATTTCTACCCTGGCCTCTTTGTGGAAGGAGGACCTGTGTCCGGAATGAGCCGGGCAGTGGCCTGGCGGTCTCAGGGAGCGGCCCCAGGCGTGCAGGGGTGGCCCACCCTCCCTCTGAAGACCCCTGAGGGCTTTCTCCTCCCTTGTCAGGAACAGTTACCCCTCCGAATGGTCAGTCCAGTTTGGGGAACTGTCTGCCACACCATCCATTTGGAGCCTGCGGGCCTTCCTGCATCGATATGGAGTCCAGGATATTATCACATTCCCCCAGTTCAGGAAGAATTTTCAGCATGACATCGCCCTGGTCAAGCTCTCCTCCCCGGTTACCTTCAATAAGCACGTCCAGCCCGTCTGCGTCACGTCCTCCTCTTTGGAATTCAAGAACCGGAATGACTGCTGGGTGACTGGCTGGGGGGACATCCGTGAGAGACAGAGTGAGGCTGGGGACAGACGGGCGGGGGAGGGGAGCGCTGTCCGCAGGGCCCTGGGCCGGCCTGCACAGCAGCTGCAGGGGCCCCGCCTCGGTCTGTGCCCACGCTGCCCTCGCCCTCGCTGTATCCCCTCAGCAGTCGGCCCTCACTCCCTCCCCGCCCCCACCGCGGAACAGCGCTTTCTGCACCCACACTCAGCTCCCCCTCCCTTCCGGAGGCTTCGAGCCTGGGGCCAGGCACCGAGGCCCACCTGCCCAGACCCGCAGCCCCAGCCTGCAGGGGTGTGCGAGGTTTTGGGGTGCACTTATCAGAAAAGCACTGGGCTTTTTTTTTTTTTTTTTATACAGTTCACAAAGCATAAAAAACATCCTTTTAAAGTGTACAATTCAGGGACTTCCCTGGTGGTCCAGGGGTTAAGACTCTGCCCTTCCACTGCAGGAGGACATGGGTTCAATCGCTGGCTGGGGAAATGAAATCCCACATACTATGTGGTATGACAAAAAAAAAGAAAGTGTAAAATTCAGAGGATTTGTTTGTGTTTTTATTTTTATTTTTTTGATACTCAGAGTGGTGCAGGTATCACCACTGTCTAATTATGGAACGTTTTCATCATCTCAAAATGAAATCCCAGGCTTATTAGCCATTACTCCTTATTCCTCGTGGTCCTTGGCCATAGTCCCTGGCAACCACTAACCTGCTTTCTGTCTCTATGGATTTACCTACTGTGGTCACTTCATATGAACACGATCTACAATATATGGTCTTTGGGGCCTAGCTTCTCTCACTCAGCATAACATTTTCAATGTTCATTTTTGTTTTGGCATGTCAGTACTTCATTCCTTCTTTTTGAGTTATTTCTCATATTAACCATTTTAAAATACATAATTTGAGACTTCCCTGGTGGTCCAGGAGTTAAGATTTCGCCTTCCAATGCAGGGGGTGTGGGTTCCATCCCTGGTCAGGACTAACATCTTACATGTTGTTGTTCAGTTCCTAAGTCGAGTCCGACTTTGTGACCCCCATGGACTGCAGCATACAGAATGCCACATGCCTTGCAGCCAAAAAATAAAAAAAATAAACAGAAGTGATGTTGTAACAAATTCAATAAAGATTTTTTAAATGGTCCACATCAAAAATAAAGTCTATAATTCAATGGCATTTCAAACATGCACAGTGCATAACCATTGACTCTATCAAGTTCAAAAACATGTTCATCACACCCAAAGGAAATCCCATAACCATTAAGCAATCACTCCCCATTACAGCCCTCTGTTCAGCCCTTAGCAACCACTACCAGCCTTTTGTCTCTATGGATTTATGTGTTCTGGGTATTTCAAGTAAATCGAATCATCCACTACGTCACCTTTCATGTTTGGCTTCCTTCACTTAGTATAAAGTTTTCAAGATTCATCCATGTTATAGTATGTATCAAAACTTCATTCTTTTTTTATAGCTGAATAATATTCCATTGTATGGTGAAGGTGAAGTCACTCAGTCGTGTCTGACTCTTTGCGACCCTGTGGACTATAACCTACTAGGCTTCTCCGTCCATGGGATTCTCCAGGCAAGAATACTGGAGTGGATTGCCATTTCCTTCTCCAATTCCATTGTATGGATGTACCATAATTTGTTTATTCATTCGTTCACTGATGACTATGTCGTTCAATCTTTTGGGTATTTGTGTCAATAGTGAAGTGAAGTCGCTCAGTCGTGTCCGACTCTTAACGACCCCATGGACTGCAGCCTACCAGACTCCTCCATTCATGGGATTTTCCAGGCAAGAGTACTGGAGTGGGTTGCCATTGCCTTCTCTACCAATATTGTGTCAATATTAGTATACAAATTTGTGCTTGAATACCTCTTTTTGGTTGTTTTGTGAATGCATTTAGCAGTGCAATCCTGGATCACATGATAATTCTATTTTAACTTCTTGAGGGGCTGACAGTGTTCCATAGCAGCCGCTCCATTTTATAGTCCCATCAACAATGAGGGTTATAATTTCTCTCCATTCTCCTCCACACTTATTATTTTCCAGGCTGTTGTTGTTGGGGGGGAGGACATCCTAGTGAGTGTAAAGTGGTATCTCACTGTGGTTCTTTTTAAATATTCATTTTTGGCCGTGCTGGGTCTTTGTTGTTGCGTGGGCTTTTTCCCTCCACTTGTGGTGTGTAGACTTCTCATTGCAGGGCTTCTTCTGTTGCAGAGCTTGGGCCCTAGGGTACATGGGCTTCAGTAGTTGCGGCTCCTGGGCTCTAGAGCACAGGCTCAGTAGTTGTGGCCCACCAGCTTAGCTGCTCCACAGCATGTGGAATCTTCCCAGCCTAGGGATGAAACCTACATCTGCTTTGGCAGGAGGATTCATACCACTGAGCCACCAGGGAAGCCCCCTCTCACTGTGGTGTTGATTTGCATTTCTCTAATGACCAGTGATGTTGAGCATCTTTTCATGTGCTAGTTGGCCATTTGTATATCTTCCTTGGAATAATGCCTGTTTAAGTACCTTACCCTGGTGTGTTTTTTTGTTTTTTGTTTTTTTTTTTTGCCACACTACATGACTTGTGGTATCTTAGGGATACAACCTGAATCTTCAACAGTGACAGTGTGGAGTTGTAACCACTGGACCACCAGGGAATTCCCAACTCATTTTTTAAAAATATTTAATTTATTTATTTGGCTGATCCTGGTCTTAGTTATTGCACAAGGGATCGTAGATCTTCGTTGCAACATGAGGGATTTTTTTTTTTTAGTTGCTGCATGTGGGAGCTAGTTCCCTGAGAAGGGATAGAACCTGGGCCTCCTGCATTGGGAGCAGGGAGTCTTAGCCACTGGATCACCAGGGAAGACCCCCAACCCATTTTTAAATTGAGCTGCCTTTGCAGTTGAGTTGTAATAGTTCCTTATATATTCTGTGTACTAGACTCTTTGTAGAGATGTGATCTGCAAATATTTGTTCCTATTTTGTGGGTTTCTTTTTTCTCTTTTTTCCCCTTTTTCTTTTTTTTTTAAACTGGTTCCTGGGTCTCACTCCATAGATTTAATTGGTCTGGGATGTGGCATGGACACGGGTATTTTAAAGCTTCCCAGGTGATTGTAATATGTAGCTAGGGGTGAGACCAGCTGGCTTGTTGGGGTTCATGGTGAGCAGAGGGCCAAGTGATGCCAGGAAGGAGGGTTATGATAATCTCCAGGAAACGGATAAAGAGCTAAAGATTTGAAAGTTGAAATGAAGACCTCGCCCAAGTTCTGTCGAACAGGTAGGCTTTAGTGTCTGAAAGCTGTGTTTTGAATCCTCTTACATAACTCTTCAAATTCCTCGAAACAGGGATCATAACTTCCTTCCTCCTAGGTTGCTCCATGTTGTCAGTCCCTGATGTTGATGCGGGAATAGCACTTCAGATGCAGGGCTGAGCCAAGACTCACGGACCACATCTCTTTTCACTTTCATGATAGTGTCTATTTTTAAAATATGTTTGATTATTTATCTTTGGCTGCACTGGATCTTTGGTGCTGCTCATGGGCTTTCTTTAGCCGCAGTGTGCAGGCTTCCTCTCTTTGCAGTGGCTTCTCTTATTGTGGAACACGGGTTCCAGGGCATGCAGCTTCAGTAGTTGCGGCCTGTGACCTCAGTAATTGCGGCTCACAGGCTCAGTAGTTGTGGCATGTGGGACCTGCAAGGACCAGGGATCGAACTTGTGTCCCCAGCATTGACAGGTGGATTCTTAACCACTGAACCACCAGGGAAGTTCATGATAGTGTCTACTGATGCACAACATTTTTAATTTTGACGAAGTTTGGGTTGCTTTTTTCTTTTGCTGCTTTAACTTTTGATGTCATGTCTAAGAAATCATTTTCAAGTTCAAGGTCATGAAAGTGTCCTCTCATGTTTTCTTGAAGAGTTTTAGGTTTTATTATAGTGTTAGCTGTTATATTGATATGTATGTCTTCGATTCATTTTCAGTTGATCTTTGGTTATGGTGCGAGATAAGGGCGTCTGGCTTCATTTTTTGCATTTGGAAATCTAGTTGTCTCAGCACCGTTTGGTGAAGAGACTGTTCTCTACTCTACTGAAGTGTCTTGGCACCCTGGCCAAAAATCAGTTGGCCAAAGAAGAAAGGTTTTTTGTTTTTTTTTTTCCTACACTCAAAATTATATTCCATTGGTCTGTGTTTCTATCCTTTTGCCAGGACCCCATTGTCTGATACGTTCCAATTATGTTTTGAAATTGAGAAGTGTGTGTTCTCCAACTTTGTTCTACTTTTTCAAATATTGGTTTTGTTATTTGGGGGTCTCTTGATATTTTACATAAATTTTAGAATCAGCTTGTCAATTTCCACTCAAAAGACCTTTGAAATTTGGATAGAGGTTGCATTGAATCTGTAAATTGCTTTGGGAGAGTATTGTCATTGAAATAATATTAAGTCTCCAGTCCATTAACATGAGATATGTTTCCATTTATTTAGATCTTCTTGAAGGAAATGGCAACCCACTCCAGTATTCTTGCCCAGAAAATCCCATGGACGGAGGAGCCTGGTGGGCTACAGTCCACGGGGTCGCAAAGAGTCGGACATGATTGAGTGACTTCACTTTCACTTAATATCTCTCAGCAATCTTGTGTAGTGCTTCTTGTGTACAGATCTTTCATCTCCTCAATTAAATCTATTTCTAACTATTTTATTCTTATTGATGCTATTATATAAATGAATTTTCTTTTCTGATATTTTGGAATTGTTCATTGGCAGTGTATAGAAATATAATTGATTTTTATGTCGATTTCAGATCTGCAGATTTGCCAAGTTTATTAATTCTAGTCCTTTCTTGTGTACTCTTTATGATTTTCTGTATGCAAGATCATGTCATCTGTGAATAAAGAGAGTTTCACTTCTTCCTTTCCAACTTGAATATGTTTTTATTTCTTTTTCTTGCCTAATTTGTCTGACTAGAACTTCCAATAAAATGTTAAGTGGAAGTGGCAAAAAAACTGGCATCTTTGTCTTAGGGGGAAAGCTTTCAGTCTTTCACAATTCTGTATGATATTAGCTGTGGATGCTTCACATATGATCATTATTAGGTTAAGAAAGTTCTCTCTATGCTTAATTTACTGATTGTCTTTATAATTAAAGAGTGTTGGATTTTCCTGCATCAATCAGGATAACCATGTCGATTTTTTCCTTTATTCTGTTACTATAGTATGCAGTATATTGATTGATTTTTGTATATTGGACACCCCCCCCTTGCACTCTTCAGATAAATCTCACTTGGTCATGGTGTTAGAATTCCTTTAATATGAAAGACAGGGAAGCCTGGCATGCTGTGGTCCAGGGGGTTGCAAAGAGTTGGAAATGACTGACCAACCAAACAACAACAATGCACTGGACTCAGTTTGCTAGTATTTTGTTGAGGATTGTTGCATATATGTTGATCTGTAGTTTATTTTGTGAGATAGCTTATCTGGGCTTTGTTGTCACAGAATGAGTTAGGAAGTGTTGTTTAAAAAGGTCTGATGTTAATTTCTTTCTATATTAAAAAATATATATTTATTTACTTGCTTGGCTCTGTGCAGTCTTAGTTGCAGCATGTGGGATCTTAGTTCGAACCCTCGTCCTTTGCATTACAAGGCAGATTCTTAACCACTAGACCACCTGGGAAAACCCCTCTTCCTGTGTTTGACAGATGTCAATCCCTCCAGATCATCCCCATACACCAGCCCCAAGCATCCTGCATCCTGCATTGAACATAGACTGGCAATTCATTTCTTACATGATAGTATACATATTTCTTTCTTTCTTTTTTTTTTTTGAACATAGACTGGCAATTCATTTCTTACATGATAGTATACATATTTCAATGCTCTTAGCTCCCCAACCAGGGATCAAACCCACATCCTCTGCTTTGGAAGGCAAAGTCTCAACCACTGGACCACCAGGGAAGTCCCCACCTCTTATATTTTATAATCTCCTCCCAGCAAGGTGAGATCCTTTGTCCCCATTGCGTAAGAGTAGATTTAAGCCTCGACCACCTGGTCCTTCCCACTGTCCCACCCCACCTGGCTCTGTGAGACAACAGCCAAAGCTCATCAGAAGTCTGGGCATCAGGTCCTTCCTGGTTGAGATTGTCTTGGAATATATCATCCTGATGGGAAAGAGCACTGGAGAATTATAGAATCCCAGAGCCTTCTCCAAGATAATTCACTTTCAGCTGTTCTCAGTAAAAGCCACATAAAAATGTCCAACAAATCATAGAAAAAATGACCTCATGGAGTAGTGTTTAGCCATAAACTGGACCAAAAAAATCTGTTCGTCCAGAGAGAGAGCTATGTAGATCTTTTCAAAAGTTCGACGAGTAAGAAAAATGGGGAGGATAAAGTGACAAGGTATCCAGTTTGGTTCCCACTGTCTTTCTGGGAAGGAGTCAAGAAATGGTGTGGATTCTGTTCTCCTGGCCCCAGGCTCATTTTCAATTTTCTCAGAATATGTTCCTTTGAAGTTTAAGCTGATAGATTGATGGCATCTTTAGAGGGTTGAAAGCCATCCTGTTTCACTGAAACACAGGTGCTTTTCTTCACTCCAGCAGGAGCATCAGAACTCTCTCAGGTATTTGCAGAGAGAGCTAGTCTACTTTGTGAGGCGTGCACAACCCCTGTGTGGTTCACTTCACTCGCCTGGCAGCCGAGGAGGAGTTTAATAAAATGTTAGTGTGCAGATTCCTTAGAGGATATTGTGTCTTGGGTTTGAATCGGCACATGGAGGTCAGACCAGCCTAGTCCTCTGTCTGTCTGTGGCATGTTGCTCTCCTTGTGGCTTCACTCAAGCAGGCGTTGTGTGTGTCTTGGTGCTGGGGTCACAGCATGACTTGGTACAAAAGAACTGCCTCACTTTCAGAAAGGGTCCGGTTAGTCTGCAAGTTCCTGTTTAAAATGGGAATCTGGTCTAGGTTTTTGCATATGCAGTTCTGTGCATAAGGCCAAGTCTTTCTCACACGCTTGTTTCCTTATATTTTGCTTCTTTGTGGGACACTTAAATAACATGACTTAGTACTCTTGTTGCTCAGGTTGCAACATGATTTTTTTACTCACTTTGTCCTGGCAACCTCTTTCTTCTGCTTTTTGCTGCTTCTGTAGAAGTAATTTAGTGATTTTTGAAAAAACCCTCAATCTTTAGATTTTTATAGGAGAACAGTCCTGGTAGTATGACGTGCCATTTGCAGTTGTTCTGTCCATTGCTCTCAGCTTCACTTAATTTTTCCAGCCATGTCCCCTCTCCTTCCCATTTGCCATAGCCATCATCTGTATCACTTGTATAGGCGGGGTGCAAAGGGGTATGGCAGTGAAGGAACATTGACTTTCAGGATGCCTTCTATGTGTACGGCTTTTTAGATATTGAACCCTGATCAAACCAAACGTTTGCGGTAAGAATTGCCAAACCCACTTTGCAGATACGGCGTGGAGGCCAAAGAGAGTAAAATGACTCGCCAAGGGCTTTTCATCTCCTACTGCAGTTGACTGGGCTTCTTTGGTGGCTCAGCAGTAAACAATCGCCTGCAATGCAGGAGACGTGAGTTCAGTTCCTGGGTCAGGAAGATCCCCTGGAGGAGGGCATGGCAACCCATTCCAGTATTCTTGCCTGGAGAATCCCATGGTCAAAGGAGCCTGGTGGGCTGCAGTCCATGGGGTCTGCTCTTTGGGGTTGCAGAGTCGGACACAACTGAAGCGACTGATCATGCATGCACTGCAGTTTATCAGAATTTGAAACTGGATCTCTCCGACTCCAAAGTGAGGTGCTTCCCCCAGGGCCACGTTCATGTAACAGTGCCTCTTTTACCAGTCCTATTTGTCTGTAGTAGAACTGATCCTGAAAGTGTTTAAAAAAGAGAAAAAGCATAAGAAAGTGAGATAGGTACCTCTGGAGGTGAAGAAATATGGCCTAAGCAATAGCAGCAGCTGAATGATGTGAGGGTTACAGCTTGGGCCTGTGTTTGCAAGACTGGCTGATCACAGACAGGAAAGGGGGGCCTTCATCAAAGGAGCCTGGTGGGCTGCAGTCCATGGGGTCTGCTCTTTGGGGTTGCAGAGTCGGACACAACTGAAGCGACTGATCATGCATGCACTGCAGTTTATCAGAATTTGAAACTGGATCTCTCCGACTCCAAAGTGAGGTGCTTCCCCCAGGGCCACGTTCATGTAACAGTGCCTCTTTTACCAGTCCTATTTGTCTGTAGTAGAACTGATCCTGAAAGTGTTTAAAAAAGAGAAAAAGCATAAGAAAGTGAGATAGGTACCTCTGGAGGTGAAGAAATATGGCCTAAGCAATAGCAGCAGCTGAATGATGTGAGGGTTACAGCTTGGGCCTGTGTTTGCAAGACTGGCTGATCACAGACAGGAAAGGGGGGCCTTCTTTCTGGGTGATATCTTTGGATGAGTAGTCTTAGAGAAATTCAGGAAGCATAGGGGAAGTGATGAGAGAGAAAAGAGAAGGGACGGAGCACTGAAAAGCAATCAGCAGCAAAGATGAAAAATAGGGGTGATCAGCTGGCTGTAGCCAAGACAAGAAACCCCAGTGGAGGGGGCCACAGGCCCATGGCAATTGATGGGAGCCTGTCATGGAGACTCTGTATCATCAGTGCCCCATTGACCATGAGATCCAAGTCAGTTTATAAATGTTTGGTAAGTGAGGGAATCTTCAGGAGGAGGGTTGTAAGAGAAGGTAGCAAGAGAAGATGAGGTTTGTCAGTAATCTTGATTGTAACATTTCAAGGTTGTTTGTGACCAGAATTCTGATCAACATTAAACATTCAGTAAAACTTGGAGAAAAATGGTAGCCTGGGGTCATGGGGTGCAGAAGCAGCATCAGAACTCATAGTGCAGATTTTCAAGATCTGATGTGAGAGAGAGATGGGTGAGTGAGTAGAGGGAATGAGAAGAGAACAAAGCTTCACTGTGTTGATGATGAACAAGGCAGAAATACTGTTTTGGTTGGCTTTGTTGGATTGGAGGACAATGACAGCAACAATACAGAAAATGTTTGTACAATAAGAAAACTATTGAAGAAAAGCAGGGCTGCTTCCATAGCCTTCATTCCTTAATTTCAGTCTCATTTTTGCAAAAGTGTGGTCACAGCATGCTGCCTGAGAGATGATGGTATTCCAAGGGCATCACTCCTTTGGGGGAGGAGACAAATGATTCAGAAGTAAGGATGCTGCTGAAGTGCTTGTACATGTGTCAGTCTCAGGACCTATTTATTCCACATTTCATACCATCTACTCCTTGTCTGTATCCGTCGTATATCCCAATAATTCATTTCTAGAAACCCAAGGCCCCAGATCTCCAGCTTGCCCTCCTAACTAAGCTGATAGGGAGGAATTGACCCAGCTCTTTCTCACTCCCTCAAAGGCCTTGACTGAAGCAAATACCTGTTCTTTGCTCAAGACTTGTATTCAGCCAGAGCACACAGCTTTCAGTTTAGACATAAACTCAGCTAACAAGCTCCTCCACCCCCACCCCCAACCCTTCCCTTCAATTAAGAAGATCTGGGTTCTATAACATAGAAAGTTTCACTTTAGAGGCCAGCATTCTGGAGATGGTTTTCACTCAGATTATTCTCTGTGCACTGCCTATCCTGCTTCATAATTATTGCTCTCCCAACAAAATGTTACCTCAGAGCCTTGACCTGAACTGTGAGCGCAGCTCCACCATCCATTCTGGGTTAACACCTGCCTCGTTGAAACCCATCCACCAGAAAGGACTCCTCCATGTCCATCTTTTTGTAACAAAAGACCTACCCTCATTTCTGTCCATGCCCAGGTAGATACTATCCCCAAACAGGTCAGTGATGGGCACCATCAGAAAAAATATCATACAATATGAAATGTGCTCTGCTATGCTTAGTTGCTCAGTTATGTCCAACTCTTTGTGACCCCATGGACTGTATAACCCACCAGGCTCCTCTGTCCATGGGGATTCTCCAGGCAAGAATACTGGAGTGGGTTGCTTGTCTTCCTCCAGAGGATCTTCCCAATCCAGGGAATGAACCCAGGTCTCCCACATTGCAGGCAGATTCTTGACCACCTGAGCCACTAAAAAAGCCCAAGAATATGGCAATGGGTAGCCTAAGCCTTCTCCAGGGGATCTTCCTGACTCAGGAATCGAACCAGGGTCTCCTATATTGCAGGTGGATTCTTTACCAACTGAGCTCCCTGGGAAACCGCAATAAGCAATATATCTAAATAAAAGCTGATTAAAGGTGAAGTCAAGTGTTTAAAACGTTTAGGGAAAAATGCATTTCTGTAGGGGAATTCTTTTATTTCCTCTTCTCCCTCCCTTACATACTGAATTATAACTCAACTCCATAGTTATTACTAGACTTAACATCGGCAAGGGTGTTTGGCAGTGTTGAAGATTTGCTGACAGCAGAAGTACTGAATTCTGAGTTCACTGAATTCCGTTGTGTCATTTACCCTCCGGGAGCCAGTGATGTCTCTGCTGATTTTACTTTTGCATTTCATTTAGATTCCCTTCCTGAGTTCTCCTAAGGACATAAATAAAAAGAACTCTTTATTTATTGAAGTGGCTTCATGGGTTGTGAAGGAGGAGGAGGAGGAGGACAAGGGATAGGATAGGCAGAGATGATACAAAGAAAGAAAATAGAGTCTCCTGGGAGCCATGAGAAATTCAGCTGAGGAGAGAAGAAATGAATGGATTTGCACTGGAATAGCATTAAAGCAGTAAACATTATAAAAGAGGTCACCAGGAGGAATACCACTTATCACCAAGTGACTGATCAGGGTTGCACGTCCTCCTGGAGAGGCCAGAGCTGCCTTCCTGGAGGGAACATGCCTTACCTGAACCTTGGTGGGTAGCCAGATTAAAATAGGCTTGGATGTGAGCAGGGGATGAGGTTAGTGCAGAGCAAAAGTGAAAAATAGGATTGGAGGGGCAGGTTGGTTACCACATTGTTGAGGGAGAGTTTTGAGTTGCCTCTGGAAAAGGCCATTGTGATAACCTGGAAGTGGTGGCCCAGACAACTGGTGGGGGCAGAAGCCAGAGGCTCAAGACCCGTCAGGAAGTTTTTGTGAAGGTGTAACCATGCCTGGACAGACCAGGAGTGGGAAGGACCGTGCACAAAAATGGTAATGGTAGGAGTAGAAGGTAGACCTGAAAGGCACATATCAAGGGAGTAGTCAGTGGGAATTTGGTGAATATTGATGGAGTCAGGATGGAACAAGAGAGAGAAATCAGAGAAGACCCAGGGTTCTGAGTCTGGATTCCTGACAGCATGGGAGGTAGAGGCATGGATGAAAGCACAGGAAAGTGAGATGTGTGGCTGTTATTTATAAGGCGGTCTTGTTCTGGTGCTTCCATTAGATCTGCTAAAAACCCTGTAGGGGCTGTGACTCCACTAAAAGAATAATATTCTGCCTTAGGAGAAAATAGATGAAGACCAAGTCAGGTTGACCCACGTTGCAATATACATACCTGTTCACCCATTGTTTGTAGCTGGAACTCACAGCCACTTGGAGAGGAGCATAGTTTATCTTCTTCAACCAGGTGAGATGTCTAGGATCAAGATAACTTCCTCTCTTAACCACTTACCACTCTATCATAACCATTCTTTCTGCTAAGTCATAGTAGCATGTTTTCATTTACTTTTTAGTAGCCAGCAATGTGCCTAGTGGCCATTAAGCCTGGATGTGGCCGTGTCCATCATCAACAAGGGTAACATTCCTTTTGATATCCTGGCTTGAAAGTAATGCCAAGGAGAAGCAGTCTCTGAAGCTCTGTTTCCATGTAGTTTAGGAAAGGTGTCCCTTTCACTGGCCGGCATTACAATAATGAGCATCACTTCTCAGTTGTGAGTGAAGGCAACTTGCTCTGTGTATGTGGACTTGGCACTGTCGTGTGTGGCAGCTAGCCCACTGACCTCATCATTTGGATTCCCTGTTCTTGTAGTGGAACCAGCACCACAAAAGTGAAATGCTGTATTTTCCAGAGTCACCCTACATGTGATTGTGTGTTTACAATGACATAATGCTTTAAACGTTAGTTCATCCCTCCCCAAATGGCCGCAAATGTGGAGGTTTGAAGGGTGAGCTCATGCGGAGGAAAAGGATGC
Organism: Oreotragus oreotragus; assembly: GCA_006410675.1. Taxonomy (NCBI): domain Eukaryota; kingdom Metazoa; phylum Chordata; class Mammalia; order Artiodactyla; family Bovidae; genus Oreotragus; species Oreotragus oreotragus. Next base: position 180,919 of record SJYX01001672.1, read on the forward strand.
GGACTGTCCGTAATAGAGAGTTTGATGAATCACTCCAGACTGTGTTTCTGGAGCTCACCTATCCATTCAGAAGTGTTGGCTGAAATTTAGGCCATTAGAAACAGAAAGTTTAGAATCCTGATGGCTGCCCCTGGGTCTCAGCAGGTCGCTGTCTTTTTCAGCTACTTTGGGAGAAGCTACTGCATTTTGGAATTGTTACAAAATGAGGAGTTGACTGCCCAAAGGTGACCCTCTTTTTTGAATCCAGTCTGCAGTGTACCAGGCATAAGTGTCATCACCAATAAGAAAATGATGCCTCATAAACTCGTCTAGTTCAACAGCTGACATGCAGGTCTCCAGGCAGCCTGTGAATGTGGAAAGGATCACCTACTTGGAATTCACTGACCGTTCATGTCCGTCATCTACGTATCACAGAATCCATCTTCACGTGTTGGCTTTTGGGTTGAAACTTCCTTATTACTGGTAAAGAAAGAAAGTGAAGTTGCTCAGTCGTGTCCGACTCTTTGTGACCCCATGGACTGTAGCCTTCTATGTTCCTCCGTCCATGCGATTTTCCAGGCAAGAGTACTGGAGTGGGTTGCCATTTCCTTCTTTAGAGGATCTTCCTGACCCAGGGATTGAACCTGGGTCTCCCACACTGTAGGCAGACACTTTACTGGCTGAGCCACCAGGGAAGTCACTACTGGTAAATGCCAGTGTAATCAGCTAGTTGCTTCTCTCTTCTCCCAAGTGGTCATTCTGAGACTCTTCTCTTGGATTTTCCCAGCTTGGGCTAGTTGGTACCTATGTGAAGATTAGTTTTCTGCGTGCATGCGTGCTCAGCTGCTTCAGTCATATCTGACTCTTTGTGACTCTATGGGCTGTAGCCCACCAGACTCCTCTGTCCATGGGATTCTGCAAGCAAGAATACTGGAGTAGGTTGTCATGCTCTCCTCCAGGGTATCTTGCTGACTCAAGAATACTGGAGTAGGTTGTCATGCTCTCCTCCAGGGGATCTTGCTGACTCAGGGACTGAACTCGAATCTTCTGCATCTCCAGTATTGCAGGCGGATTCTTTACCACTGAGTCCCGGGGAAGCCCGGAAGGAGTGGTGAAAGTGAAAGTGAAATCGCTCAGTCGTGTCCAGCTCTTTGCGACCCCCGGGACTGTAGCCTACCAGGCTTCTCCGTCCATGGGATTCTCCAAGCAAGAATACTGGAGTGGGTTACCATTTCCTTTCCCACCAAAAGACTACAGTAATAATAACATCTAAGCACCCTGTGTGTCTGAAAAAATTTTTCATGTTCCTTATTGAATACTCAGAACAACTCTGTGAACCAGGAAGTATCAGATGAACTCTACAGATGAGGAAATGGAAGTTCAGAGATTAACTTCAGGTCAAAGAACTAGCCGGGTAGAGGGTCAGGATCCTAACCAGACCTGTCTGCATTCAAATTCTATGTCCTTACTCCTCTGCATTCACATGAGAAGAGGCTTTGGATCCAGGATGTGGCTTCTGGCTGCTCCATCATGGTGAATCAGGGTGCTGCCTGGAGCTGGTTGTTCACAATTTACACTGGTTTACACTGGAGTGACGGAGAAGGCAATGGCAACCCACTCTAGTACTCTTGCCTAGAAAATCCCATGGACGGAGGAGCCTGGTAGGCTGCAGTCCATGGGTTCACAAAGAGTTGAACACGACCGAATGACTTTACTTTCATGTTTCACTTTCATGCATTGGGGAAGGAAATGGCAACCCACTCCAGTGTTCTTGCCTGGAGAATCCTAGGGACAGAGGAGCCTGGTGGGCTGCTGTCTATGGGGTCTCACAGAGTCAGACATGACTGAAGCAACTTAGCAGCAGCAGCAGCATACTGAGGTGAAACCAGTGAAGATGATGGAAGGATACTGGTTCCAGACTCAGTTGCTCTCAGTTCCAATCCTGTCACTTTTTGTTAACTGTTGTAGCCCTAAGCAAGTTACCTAATCTTTTGGAGCCTCAGTATCCACCTTGGGAAATGAGAATAACAGAACCCCAGGCTCTCAAGGTTTTGGAGGTGGACCTCAGAGATATTATGACTTTGGTTCCAGACCACTGCAACAAAGGGAATAGTGCAATAAAGGAAGTCACACAGTTGTTGTTTTTTTTTCATTTCCCAGTACATATAAGTTATGTTCACACTATACTGTAGCCTGTTAAATGTGCAATAGCATTATGTCTAATAAAACTTTGAACATAACCTTAATTAAAAACTACTTTGCTTCTGAAAAATGCCAGCCATCATCTGACAACACAGGGTTGTCACCAACATCCTATTTGTAAAAAAGACAGTATCTGCCAAGTATAATAAAGCAAAGTATAATAAAACAAGATGTGCCTGCATTGGATGAGTCTACATACATAAAAGCACACAGCACAATGCCCAGCAGAGACGAAATGCTTTGGCAGTGTTAGCACTGGGTCAGCATCACCATCATTGGTGGAACCAGTTCTTCTAACGCGTGACTTTCACCATCAAGCCAGCCTCTTGCTGGCTACAGATTTAAACACTTGAATACTGGACTGGACTATTCAGGTTAAATAGACTACTTTATCCTAGATTTTCAGGCACTCTGAGAACCCTTCTCTCCTCTGTGTTTTAAGACTTCTCTGTGCATCTCATCCTCCAACAGGAATACACCAACTCAAGGTATAGTCTAAGAAACCCCCAAGACTTAGGGGGATGACTACTTTATCCCACCAGTCATTTCTTTACTAAAATGACTCTTTCCTCTGCCTTCTTCCTGATACCAAACCAGAGGGGAGTTTCATGATGATGAAGAATGAGAGGGAGGGAAAAGGATGGGCCAAGGATGGGGTGAGTAACAAAATTGGAAGAGCTCTCTGGGGACCTCTGGACTGTGGCTGGGGCAGTAAAGATGGGGGTGAGGGGCTTGTGTGAAAAATCTCTGGGGAATCAGAGAATATTCCCCATTCACAGTTTTCCTTTGGGTCAGCTCCATATAGACTTTATTTTCAACAGATTTACATAAATGTAGCCTACCTAAAGGCAGCTCTTGCATTGCTTAGTTTTGACATAAAGAGCAATTTGTGATCCCAAGAAGCACAGTTACCATTGTCCCCCAGTATCCATGGGGGTTGGTTCCAGGATTCCCTCAGTTACCAAAATTCACAGATGTTCGAGTCCCTTATAGAAAATGGCATATTATCTGCATCTAACCTATGCACGTTCTCCTGTATATTTTAAATAATCTCTAGACTACTTATAGTACCCAATACAGTGTCAATGCTATGCAAATAGTTGCCAGCATATAGCAAATTTAAGTTTTGTGCTTTGTGGAACTTTCTGGAATTTTTTCCCCCAAATATGTTCAACCTGTGTTTGGTTGATTCTGGGTGGCGAACCTGAAGATCCAGAGGACCAGTTGTAGTAGTCTTCATTTTCTAAGGCACGTGACTCCTCACACAGAAGACACTGCCCAACCAAAAAAAAACCTTCAAACACAACACCTTGACCACACAGCACAGCGCTGAGCCAGCCAGAGACTGTAAAACATCAAGGAGAGAAGGCCAAATATTTGCTGTCCCACCCGGCTTCTTTCTTCACTCTAATTATCTCAAGTGGCTGAAGACCTTTGAATCACACTGCATTCTTTCTGACTTCGATGTAAATCATCTGTGAGCTAGTGAATGGTATCTCCCCAGCCTCCCTGAAGTCCTAATAAGTAACAGAGTGTTGTTTTAATCTTATGGTTACCAAAGGGGAAGGAAACCTGGGTCTCCTGCATTGCAGGCAGGTTCTTTACCACTATGCCACCGGAAGTCCCTAAAGGGGAAGGAGGAGTATGGAGAAATTAGGACTTTGTGAGTAACATATACACACTACTATATAGAAATTGGATAACCAACAAGGACCTACTGTATAGCCCAGGGAACTGCATTCAGTATTTTGCCATAACCTATAATGGAAAGAATCTGAATAAGAAAATGTATATATGCATGTGTGTGTGTGTAACTGAATCACTTTGTGGTACACCTGAATGTAACACAACATGGTGAATCAATTATTTGTGCCTTGTGAAACCTGAGGAGGCAGGGAGGGGCTCTGGAAGGGAGAACTACCACCGTGACCAGTTGTCGCTGAGGCTGCGTGAGAGGCTCAGCACGCCCGCATCCCCTCAAAACCAGGGCCCACCTTCCTCTCGCACCCCAAGCCATCACCCCCAGAACGGGCCATCCTCACCTGCAGGGTGGCATTCAGCCTCTCAGACACAGCTCCTGCTTTCTCTTGGAAGCAACTTTGGATGTTGTATGGGCTGGAAAAGAGGGAAAGTGTGTTGCTTTTTTTATCTAACAACTTTTTAACTGTGTCAACACATAAGACAGTCTGTCAAAGCTTTCTTCTCAGTGTTGCCGCTGTGAATTAATTTTGAGCGGCACTTGTGAGCAGTAAACACTTTTGCGGTGTGAACAACTCTTTGTGCGGGAGGAGTTGTCAGCAACTCGCTGTCCCTGTCCCCACCCCCACCCCGTAAGCGGGGAAGGGAGCAGAGGATGCCTCTTCCCCGGCCAGTCAGGTTGACTGGGGTTGGAGGAGCAAAAATTGGCCTCCACGCTCATGTTGTAATTCTGTCTTTTTTGACCACTGGGCTGTCAGATCCTCAGACTGGAGGACAGCCTTGGTGTATTGAGCTGAGAATCCTCAGGACGAGGCCTGATGGGCATGTTCTGATCATGTCCAGCCAGTGCACGACATCTGACCCCATTTTTTTTAGTTGTTTCTGAGCCAGGAACCTGTTCTACACCCAGCGAAGTGCATACAATTCTTCTCTTTCCTCAAGAGTGAACATTAGGAGACAGGTGTTCCTTTTCAGAGGCAGACCCACTGTTTCACCTAAGCCAGGCATCTGGCTGCCTCTTACTATTTTAGAATTGGTTCTAGACTGAACGGTCCACATCACTTTTGCCCTTAAATTATTCAAGAAGGTATCACCTTCTTGAGCAGGACAAAAAGACTCAACAGTACATGTGCCAAACACTGAGAGAGATCTTTCACAGTTTTTACACTGATTTACTGTGAAGTTAAATATTCTTTTTTGAACCTTATTCACAGAGGTAGAATAGCCATTCACTTCACTTAGGTCATTATACACACACACACACACACACACACACACACATGCATGCTCAATTGCTCAGTTATGTCAGACTCTGTGATCCTTCAGACTGTAGCCCACTTAGCTCGTCTATCCATGGGATTCTCCAGGCAAGAATACTGGAGCAGGTTGCCATTTCCTCCTCCAGGGGATCTTCCTGACCGAAGGATCCAACAAATATCTACATTTCCTGAATTGCAGGCAGATTCTTTACCTCTGAGCTATCAGGGAAGCCTACACACACACACACACACACACACACACACACACGTATATATACTTATATGTATGAAATGTTCGCTATTACTCTTTTTCTCTTTGTTTAAAGGCCTTCGTTTTTTTCTGCTCTTTGCACCCCTTGTCCAAATATTCCAGTCTGCATCGGGCAGCCCCTAGGCTCCCTCCCTGCTGCACTCTGACAGGAGTATGGGGAGTATCTTTCAGTTACAACAGTGAGCTTCCTTGCTCTGACCCACATTTTGGAGCTGTGTTCCAGAGTTCCCTGTCCCTTTAAAACCTGGAAGAATCTATTGTGCACAACACTCCCATTCTAGCGGCTATTGAAATCTATTTTAGGCTGCATAGTTCTGAAGGCTTGTATGCTTCATATGTTTACACAGGACCTGCTGTAGAAGGTCAGGCTTAGCTTTTTATCCGAAAATTCCTTTCTTCAGGCTCTATAGTGGGACCTGCTTGCTTTCACTTCCTGAAATGTGGTGACTAAGACCTCCGTCAGGCTGTTCACATCCCGCAGAGTGGGGTCTGAACACTTTCTTTCCTCGCCACCCCCTCCCCAGTGCCTGCACACTGCTGTTACTGTTCATGAAAAATGCTCAGTAAATGAAGATGGCTGGTTTGTCACCATTCAGTCTATAAGCGGAGCTGTGGCCAGCAGAGGCTGGCAGTGGCGGGGGAGTTAGGTTTTCATCATCATGACCCCTGGGCTGTCAGACCTTCAAGTTGGAGTGCGGCCTTGGTGTACTGAGTTGAGAATCTGCAGGACAAGGCCTGGTTTGCATGCTCAGCTCGCTTCCAGCCAGTGCATGACGTCTGACCCCCATTTGGCATCATCTTCAGATTGAAGGAGATTTCTGGGGGCCCTGTGAGAAGACCCCTGCCATTTGTTAGGGCTAGAGGGTCTGTGTACAAGGTGTGAGCCTGTGGGGATGCCTCTGTGACAGAGCAGGCAGGGGACATGAGGGCAGCACATGTCCTGTGGATGAAGCCCAGTCTGTATGCCCTGCTTATGTCCAGCCCATCAACCACCTCTGACCCGCATTTTTTCAGCTGGTGCCAAGCTGGGAATAGTTTTACACCCAGTGATGTGGGTACAGCTCTTCTCTATCCTAAAAAGTGACCATTTGGAGAGGAGTGTTCTTTTTCAGAGGCAAACACTGTTTCTCCTGCCTGCCTAGGGGGAGATTTGCTCACTGTTCCTGACTCTGAGAGAGATACTAGTAGGGAAACCATATCATGCCAGACTCCAGAGGGTTAACTAATGATGCCCTTTAAATGGGAATCATCATGAAATGTATGTAACATAAAAGGCAAATGCAAAATACTTAAGTGACAGGTGGCGTCGTTTGAAAAGGATGTGGGGGCTGATCCCAGAACTGCGATCGTACACAGCTGCATTAATTTGCCTAATCACTGGATTGCTGTAACCAGTGTCTATAAATAAACACACAAACTAATCTTTTGATTATCCTTTTTATGGCACGTTCTCTGCTCCCTTCCTTCTTTTTCTTCTTCTTGTCTTTTCATTGTGATTAAAGAGTATTTCAAAACTCTGTAATTCTGCAGATTCTTCATGCTGGACAGTTCACAAAGAGAGTGATACAGATGGCCAATAAATGTATGAAAAGATATTCCACTTTTTATCGTATTTAGAAAAATGCAGGAAGATATCAATGAACTGCCATGTTTAAGTATCAGATAGGCAGAGATTAAAATTATTGTGATAACCCCTGTGTGGCTAGTGTATACAGTCTATGCACTGGTGCAGTATTTGGTGAAGGCATCCGGCATTATATATCCAAACAGTAAGTGTGCCCATCATTTGATTTATCAAACATACTTCTCAGGATTTGCCCAAAAATAATATTGGCAAGACAGAAAGATGTATTCTCGAGGATTCCTGTATCAAGAGTGTTTGCAGTTGCATGAAAAACATGTGAAAATAGAAATCATAAAAAGGGGACAAATTAAATAAATTCTGGTACATAAAGGAATATCACATACCCATTAACAAAGATCATATAGCTCTGTGTTTATTACTGAGGACAGATGTTTATAACACCTTGATGTGTGGAAAAAAGCGAGTTAAAGAATAAGTGTAGTCTTTGACATAGTATGTTGTCAGTTATGTGAAATCAATGCTTCTCAAATACTTGTATGCAAATGCAGGTTCCGATTCAGAAAGATTGGGTTAGGATCTGAGGTTCTGAGCCACTGTCAAAACTGACAGTTCCCCAACTCTTTGCCAGTGCTGCTGGCCTGTGGACCACACTTGCAGTTGTGAGGTTAAACTACACATACATCTGTGTGCCAGTAAATGCTGGGGATAAATGTGTGGAATATGGTGAATCTGGGTGATTTTTACTTTCATCTTTGTGCTTTCCTGTATTGTTTAATACTTTATAATGCATCTCTATTGGCTTTCCATACACAATAGAATGGATTTTTAAAAAATAAAAACTAGCCTATTAAAAACATTAAAAGATGCTTGCTCCTTGGTAGAAAAGCTATGGCAAGCCTAGACAGTGTATTAAAAAACAGAAATATCACTTTGCCAGCAAAGATCTGTATAGTCAAAGCTATGGTTGGAAGGCATCACCAACTCGATGGACATGAGTTTGAGCAAACTCCGGGAATTGATGATGGACAGGGAAGCCCAGCGTGCTGCAGTTCATGGTGTCACAAAGACTCGGACATAACTGAGCAACTGAACTGATGTTCTTTCCGGTAACCATGTATGGATGGATGTGAGAGTTGGACCATAAAGAAGGCTGAGTACCGAAGAGTTGATGCTTTCAAACTACGGTGCTGGAGAAGACTCTTGAGAGTCTCTTGGATAGCGAGAAGATCAAACCAGTCAATCCGAAAGGAAATTAACCCAGAATATTTATTGAAAGTACTAATGCTGAAGTTGAGGCTCCAATACTTTGGCTACCTGATGTGAAGAGCCAACTCATTGGAAAAGACCTGATACTGGGAAAGATTAAGGGCAGGAGGAAAAGGGGGCGACAGAGGACGAGATGGTTGGGTGGCATCACTGACTCAATGGACATGAGTTTGAGCAAACTCTGGAGATGGTGAAGGACAGGGAAGCCTGATGTGCTGCAGTTCATGGGGTCACAAAGAATCAGACATGACTTAGCGACTGAACAACAGCAACATTAAAAACATGTCTGTTTTTAAAAAGTTGGCTTCAGATTTACCTCTCAAACACTGAAGGGAGGGGCAGAGCATCTAGGCCAGTTATTCTTACAAAGGCTAGGTTATCAGACTCACATGGAAGACTTTTCAAAAACACAGTATCTCAAATCTGATCCCAGAAATTCAGATTCAACCATCTTCAAGTGGAGAAATCAGCATTTTTAAAAGTTTGCCAGGTGATTCTGACACAGACCAGATTTGGCCACTGATCCAGGCTTCAGATTCTGAAACATCAGATTCTGGGGCTCAGGCATGCATTTAGAAGAGGTTTCCACCCTCTGTCCTGCACACTTCAGTCTTCAGAATCATGCTTTTGATATCGACACATAGACTTCTCTATTTTCCAGGAGCTGTTGCTTGACATTTTCCCACCAGTCTCCTGATAGGCTTTCCTACCAGCCTTCTGTTAATATATTACTTTCCTTCATCAACAGGGGAATTCTTTACCACTGGCGCCACCTGGGAAGCCCAGTATATTGCTTTCCTATAATAAACCATCACAAACTGGGTTGCTTCACTCAACAGAACTGTGTTCTCTCACAGTTGTGAAGGTTGGAAGTCTGAAATCAAGGCTCTCCACTTTTTTCCCAAGGCCTCAGAGAAGATTCCTTCCTTTCCTTGTCCAGCTGCTGGGGAGGCTCTGGAGGTTGCAAGGCAAGTGGCTGCAAGCCTCCAACCTTGGCCTGCATCTTCACGTGGCCTTCTCCTCTGTGTCTTCTCTAGTCTCTTGTAAGGACATTTGTCTTGGATTTTGGGCTCACCTGATTAATCTGGGAGGATTTTGTCTTGAGATCCTCAACTTAATTGTATCTGCAAAGTCCCTTTTTCCAAAGAAGGTCACATTCATATGAACAGTTCCAGGAGTTAGGACGTAAGCCTCTCTTCTTGCAGGGGCCACGGTTCCACCCACTACATCTTTTAAGTGGTTCAACAACAGTTTTGAAATTAAGCAGAAGATTCAGGATTTACCATTTTGTTTTTCTCTGAGGTTGAGTCTTTGGTTTTCTTTCCCTTTTACAGGTAGAGCTGTAGGAAGTTCTTCCATGAAAAAACTGAACGGTTACCATTGGCAGTGTCTACACTAGCGATTCAGCCGCCTAGAGAGCTCAGGGCCATATCCTGGTGGGTCCTTTTCTTGTCCAGGAATCTCCCATCCGTCAAAGGGCCTGGGAAAGCCAGGTACACCTAACAGTCTCTGAGCATATCCACACTGCTTGCCTGCACTGTGGTGGAAATGCCATCCAGCATTAATCTGGGGATGTGGACGTCAAAGATATGGTTACTGGGGAATAACCATAAGTCTATTGGCTGTTGACCTGGACTTTGAACTGGGTCAGAGCCAGTTTTTCCCACCCCCACTCACAGAGAGAAAGGTAAAAGTAAAGGCTAAAATGAGACTAACCATACGTCCATCTTACTGCTTTCAAGTGGTCCTTTCCTGTAAAACCTCTTTTGGGTTGTTGTCTTTATTCTGGTAAAGAAGGGTGACCTGTGTTTGATACTGAGACTAACACAGACTTGTCTTTCTGATGTTTCACTAACTTAATTTCTTTGTTTGGTATAAGCTTCAGGTTTCTCACAGTGGATTTCTCAGTTGAGGAGGAGGTTTCTCAAAACTGCTTTGACAGTGTCCGGTCATGCACAGCCCCTGGGCATCCCCAGTGAAGTGCTTTGAGTCACAGTCCCTTTAAGACCCAGACAGAGATATGGACTTGTGTCATTTCCCAAAATATACAGGAGGAGAAGCAGATTAGTAAAAGGAAACCTTGTGCACACATGGGAGGGTTCTGCTGCCCTAGAATCAGCCTTTACATACGAAAGATCCAGCTCTGCTACTGGGAGGTTCATGTTCATTGAACCCCAGTGAAACCAATTTTACAAATAAGTAGGTGTCCTCACGCCAGAAAGAGAGATGCAAAAGGCAGAATTAAAATTGCTAGCTAAATAAACAACACATGAGTGAATTTCTTTGACCTTCTTTTCTCTTTGCTTCAGGATACCTGAAATTTATATATACATGCTTTACTTTCGTGAAAAAGAGTGTTTTTAGTTAAATAAGCAAAGAATTACCATTGATAAAATGTTAGACAATAAAAAAGAAATCAGAAAGAGCAAAAAAGAAACTTCATATTCCTAGAGATTCCTGGAACTGTTTATACAGTTATCATCCTAACCTGATTGGGACCACGTGTTTTCTTATTAGTTGAAAATCTAGGTGAATCACTAAAAAAAAAGAGAAAAAGATACTGCATGACTTAAATAATATATTTAACTTAAAGATGCACATGAACAGTTATTTGCCAATCTGATGTAAGCCCAAGCCCTTTTCTTGGAGTTTGTGTACACTGATTGGAATTCTGTGTCGCCTTCTACATATGTAAGCACAAGATTTTCATGTTTAGTCTCTTTAAAGTGGAAGAACTTTTAAAAAAATTGTTTTTGGCTTTGCTGGGTCTTCATTGCCGCGTGCAGACTTCTTATTGTCGTGATTTCTCTTTTTGCAGAGCACAGGCCCTAGGCACATGGGCTTCAGTAGTTGCAGCTTGCGGGCTCAGTAGTTGCAGATTGCGAGCTCTAGAACTCAAGCTCAATAGTTGTGCTGTGCGGGCTTAGTTGCTCCGTGGCATGTGGAATCTTCCCAGACCAGGAATCAAACCTGTGTCCTCTGCATTGGCAGGCAGATTCTTATCCACTGTGCCTCCAGGGAAGTATTAAAGTAGAAGATTTTTAGACACTTGCCATACAGTCTGAGTACAAAATCATTGTAAATTTTTATTTCTCCAATCTTCCAGTTATATTATACATAGATAATTCAATAGCAGATTTCTTTCACCAACTTGCTTCTTTCATTTGATTTCACTAAACTTTCAAAAAAATAGCTTTGAATTTTCACACTCATCTTTCATTAGCCAACGTGATATTTAAACGTATATATTGTTGCTGTTACAGTCATTAAGTTGCATCCAACTGTTTTTTGACCCCTGTGAACTATATATAGCCCACCAGGCTCTTCTGTCCATGAGATTTCCCAGGAAGAATACTGGAGTGGGTTGCCATTTCCTCCTTCAGGAGATCGTCCTGACCCAGGGATCGAACGCTAGTCTCCTGCATTGACCGGCAGATTTTTTATCGCTGAGCCACCAGGGAAGCCCCCAAATTACATATATGTAATAGTCCTATGTCGGGGAAGGCAATGGCACCCCACCCCAGTACTCTTGCCTGGAAAATCCAATGGACGGAGTAGCCTGGTGGGCTGCAGTCCATGGGGTCGCTAACAGTCGGACAGACTGAGCGACTTCACTTTCACTTTTCTCTTTCATGCATTGGAGAAGGAAATGGCAACCCACTCCAGTATTCTTGCCTGGAGAATCCCAGGGATGGCAGAGCCTGGTGGGCTGCCGTCTATGGGGTCACACAGAGTCGGACACGACTGAAGCGACATAGCAGCAGCAGTTGTCTTCATCCTGTTTACTTTATGTCCAAGTCAAGGAAAATATGACCTTTTTCAAGGGAGAGAGNCTGCCGTCTATGGGGTCACACAGAGTCGGACACGACTGAAGTGACTTAGCAGCAGCAGCAGCAATAGTCCTATATATATTGCATAGTTATTATATAGTAACAAGAACAGTGGCTTTAGCAGTTTAAGCATAAAGTTCCCAGGAAGGAACTGAATGCTCCAGGATGCCAGAGGGCAACCTCCAGCCTTTGTTTGACCACCTGTGTCAGTCAGTGTATTTTACAGAGAAGATGGAGAAAGCCAATTTATTCATCCAGTCAATTAAGGACCATCTGTCAAGAGATTTTCTACTAGATCTATTCTGACTTACTCCAAGAAACTCATAGGTTAAAACCTATTCAAAAAGCAAGCAGTCTTAAAAGGATTTGAAGAGTTCTCTGCCAAGCACAGGGACCCACTTAGGAATATTAAGATCCATACCAAGACTCAAGATATTTGAAGAAGGTTTATAGTTACATAAATATTTGGCTTCTTCTGAAGGACCAGTAAATATATCAGTGAAGATATTGTGAAATAGGCAAGCTTTGTTCTGAGAGAGAACTTAAAGAGAATTGGTTGAACTTAAACAGAATTGGTTGCCAAATGTTTTATTCTGATAAAGTAGTGTTTTTCTTTTAATTTCAAATGTGTACAACATAATAAGTGCTCAGAGAGCTTTATGTTTCCTGAGGTAAAAAAAGCAGTGTTTCTTTTCCTGTTTTGTGGACCAAAAAACAAAACAAACAAACAAACAAACAAAACAGACCTAAAGGCTGTCTGTTCCATGAAGATGGTAATCATCATGAATTTTCCATTGTGATGCCTGATTTAAATTCTTTGCCATCGTCGTGGTCCTCTCCATTTTTGGGGTGTTTAGTAAGGCTTACTGAGTGAGCTCTCTCCAAGGGGCATATCTCTTTTGCCCATTGATATCAGCAGTATCTGGAGTAGGTGGGCGAATGAATGAATGAATGACACAGGTCACACAGTTAGCAAAAGATCGACTTGTGCTTAGAGCAAGGTCTTCTGACTCTTCACCCTGTGTCTTTTTATTACATTGGGATCTAGTGCTGTGCTAGCTTTTCTGGGTTCTTAATGTTCCTGAGACCTGAGCAGGACCCATTTATCAAGTCATAGACAGATTGTGACAAATTATTTATAAAGCAAGATAAGCCACTCCCAATTTTAACCAACATATTGTCTCAATAACAGGCAAGTCATATGTGTTTTCACATATGTCTGGGAGTTTTTAACTGAGGCTTCATGATTATCTAGAAATGTCCAAGTTAGTATTTTCTTTTCAAGGTGAATGAACATCATACTTTAAAAGATTATTTTTGACAGTAGCTAAAAACTACTGAAAGTGTCAGTCACTCAGTCGTGTCAGACTCTTTGCAACCCTGTGGACTGTAGCCCACCAGACTCCCCTGTCCGTGGGATTCTCCAGGCAAGAATACTGGAATGGGTTGCCATTCTCTTCCAAATATTTGTTATTTAAAACATTTTAACCCATTACTAAATGCTAATTATGTCTTTCTATCAACTTTTGCAGTTATTGGGTAATGTCCAATTTTGAATATTTTCCATAAATGATTGGTTTTCCAGCTGGTAGATAATATTATATATTTTCAGAAAGTTGTTTCTACAGCTGCTTATCTCTTCTGTATGTTGAAATTTCAGGCTTTTAGTTTAAATTGATAGCTCAGTGAACCTACATCACAAATCCAGTGATTTGTTGAGCATTTTTCTATGATGTGTGCCATATTTTAAGTAATAAATTTGGGACATTGTATTAATGTGTGTAAGTTTGGGGCTTCCCTGGTGGCTCAGAAGCTAAAGCGTCTGCCTGGAATGCAGGAGACCCGGGTTCGATCCCTGCGTCAGGAAGATCCCCTGGAGAAGGAAATGGCAACCCACTCCAGTTTATTTTTTGGTATGTGTGAACTGATCTTTTGTAGGCTCTTCATCAATTCTTCATATTTTAGTTATTGAATGAAACTAATGTAATGAAGTAAAACAAGTAAGCACTGGGCCCACAGGAGACCCTGGAATGACCATGATTTAATCACCATCACTAGACGTAGCTACATGTTCATAGCAGTTCCAAACAGTTTCTACAGCATGTAGATAACAGTTCCCAAAAGTCATGTTCACATAGAGATTTACAGGTTCACATACAGCCTTACATGTAACTAACATTTTACGTTTTAAAGGATGTCATGTCACATGTTTGTACAAAGCATAATTGCTAGTGGTGTAGTCTTTAAATCGTGTCCTGTGCTTGAGTCTGAAACCAGCCAGACTCCTCTGTCCATGGGGTTTTCCAGGCAAGAATACTGGATTGGGTTGCCATTTAAAGATAAAAGAAAATAGTTTATTTAGATAAAATGTTCTGAACATTTGCTATGTACCTGGGACTAGGCTCACATTTTAAATTCTGTGTATTATCTCCTTTAATCTTCATAAAAATCCTATTTGTTAAGTACCACTATTGCCATTTTATAGTATCAGATTTAGAGGAGTTAAGTAACTTTCTCTGGATACCTGATAGGCAGTAAATTGTGAAGCTTGGAACCAAGCTCAGGTCTGGTTAGACCCGGAGCCCATACTCCCAGTGATTCCGATGCTGCTACCTGTTTGGCTACCTGCAAAGAGAAACAAGTGATCCTTTGTTTGGTCCCCTTTTCCTTTAGATACTTACCGTGACCTTCTTGGCTTAATGTCACCTTTTCTTAAGAGTAAATATCGGTCTTTCCAACAGATTAATCAAATGCATATCTTTTGAATTAATGAGACTATATTAGCATTAGAAGTTCAGTGACAGCTCTTGTGTACTGATCACTGATATTAGTAAAAAGGCAAATCAGATTCCATGAAATTATCAAAACTCATCAGCTGTGTGGCTGGATCTTCCAGAGGAATAAGAATTTGGATACAATAACACAGGCTCCTAGAAGGCTGTTTTAATCATTGGAAAATAATTTTTCCTAATTTATAATTCAAGTACTTACATGAGTTATTTACTCATGGAATGTCATGACCCTTTCATTTTGTCAGTATTCTCCACAGAACAGAAAAGAATGGTCAGTAGCAAAGAAAAGTCAGCTGTGTGAAAACACTGCCCCTCTTCTCTTTAAATAATAGATGCTTCTTCTTCAGACTTCTTGGTTAGCATTACACTCCTGGAAAATGTCCACAGAATGTCTTCAAAAATACTTGAAGGCTTATTAGCTTGAATTTCAAATGCTCTAAGGAACTTTACATTGTCGGTTAGACTTAACTATCCTTAATTATAGCTGTATAATAAATGAAACTATAATGAATCATAAAAGAAAACTATCGTAGTCAGTAACAAACACCACAGGGTACTTTAACGTACAACCGTAGGTGCTGGTAAACACAAAACTGAACTAGGAGCACGTGGAGGTGAAAAAGACTGAAGAAGAAAGGGCCTAAACTTAGAGAAAGAACCAAGAACCATTGTGTATTGCTGCTTGGTATGAAAAACACAAAATAATAGAGAGGTGTACGTTCGTTTGTTGTATAATTTTATTTTTTTATTTATGGCTGTGCTGGATCTTCACTGCTGTGTGGGCTTTTCTCTGGCTGTGGAGAACAGGGGCTGTTCTCTGGCTGTGGTGCAAGGGCCTCTCATCTCAGTGGCTTCTCTTGTGGAACACAGGCCATAGGGTGCATAGGCTTCAGCAGTTGCAGCACGGGAGCTCAGTAGTGGAGGCACACAGGCTTAGCTGCTTCACAGCATGTGGGATCTTCCCAGATGAGGGATCATAACCCATGTCTCCTGCACTGACCACCAGTGAAGCCCCTAGAGAGATGTATGTTGGTTAAAAATACACGTAAAGACTAGAAAGCTAAAAGCAAGAATGTTGAAAATGGGGCATCAGCCTGGCGGCCAGCAGGCCAAGTAGGATTGCCAGGAGAAATTGCTATGGAGGCTGAGGAGGCAGTGGCAGTGCCCCGGAAACTCTATATCATCTTCCTAAACTGGTTAATAGTGGCATGGAAGATCCATTTGAGATCAAGCCCTGAGCCTTTGGAGTGGGAGCACTGACTCCAAGACCCTAGACTACCAGAGAACTAAGCCTAGGGAGTATCAAATAGTGAGACTCACAGAAAGGAAACCACTTGAATACAAGACCGGGCATCACCCAACCACCAGTAGCACCCTGTGCAGGATGCCTCCTCTAAACAACAAACAACAAAAACACAAACCCAGTCATCAGTAGACAAGATTACCACCCCACTCAGCCTTGCCCATCAGAGGAAAAGCAAACAAACAAACAAAAATACAATAGGGTATTGTACCCTATACAAACCACTGGACTAACCTTAGGAGGGCAGAAACCAAAAGGAAGAAAGAATTCAACCTTGAAACCTGGGAAAAGGAGACCTCAAACACAATAAGTTTTAAAAAAAATAATGAAAAGGCAGAGAAATACTACACAAATGAAGGAACAAATTAGAAACACAGAAGTCCAAATAAGTGAAGAGGAAATAGGCAAACTACCTGAAAAAGAATTCAAGATATTGAAAGTAAAGATGCTCAAAAACCTTGAAAACAAAATGGGGAAAATGCAAGAATCAATTAATAAAGACCTAGAAGAATTAAAGAATAACCATACAGAGACAAACAACACAATTACTGAAATTAAAAATACTCTAGAAGGAATCAATAGCAGAATATCTGAAGCAGATGAACGAATCAGTGAGCTGGAAGATAAAAGGGTGGAAATAATTTATGAAAAGCAGAACAAAGTAAAAAAGAATGAAAAAGAACTGAGGATAATCTCAGAGACCTCTGGGACAATATCAGATGCACTAACATTTGAATTATAGGGGTCGCAGAAGAAAAAGAAAAAATAAAGGGTATGAGAAAATTTCTGAATACATTATAGTTGAAAATTTCCCCAACATGAAAAAGGAAATAGTCAATCAAATCTAAGAGGCACAAAGTGCCCCATACAGGATAAACCCAAAGAGAAACACACCAAGACACATACTAATCAAACTAACAAAGATTAAACACAAAGAAAGAATATTAAAAGCAGCAAGTGAGAGGCAACAAGTAACATACAAGGGAAACCCCATATGCTTAACAGCTGATCTTTCAGCAGAAACTCTGCAGGCCAGAAGGGAATGGCAGGATATATTTAAAGTACTGAAAGGGAAAAAAATCTACAATCAAGATTACTGTACCTGGCAAGGATCTCATTCAAAATTGATGGAGAAATAAAAAGCTTTTCAGACAAACAAAAGTTAAAAGAATTCAATACCACCATACCAGCTTTACAATAAACGTTAAACAAACTTATATAGTCAAGAAATACAAGAGAAAAAAAAAAAAGATCTCTAAAATCAACCCCAATTAAGAAAAAGGCAATAGGAACATGTATATCAATAATTACTTTAAATGTAAATGGATTAAATGCTCCAACCAAAAGACACAGACTGGCTGAATGGATACAAAAACAAGACCCATATATATGCTGTCTATAATAAACCCACTTCAGACCTAAAGACACATATAAACTGAAAGTGAGAGGCTGGACAAATATATTCCATGCAAATGGGAAGCAAAAGAAAGCTGGAGTAGCAATTCTCATATCATACAAAATAGACCTTAAAATAAACAAGATTACAAGAGATAAGGAAGGACACTATGTAATGATCAAGGGATCAATCCGAGAGGAAGACATAACACATGTAAATATCTATGCACCTGGCATAGGAGCACCTCAGTACATAAGACAAACACTAACAGACGTAAAAGGAGAAATTGGCAGTAACACAATAATAGTAGGAGACTTTAACACCCCACTCAGACCAGTGGACAGATCAGCAAAACAAAAAATTAATAAGGAAACACAAGTTTAAATGATACATTAGATGAGATGGATCTCACTGATATCTTCAGGACATTCCATCCAAATGCAGAAGAATACACCTTCTCAAGTGCACATGGAACATTCTCCAGGATAGACCACATCTTGAGTCACAGATCAAACCTCAGTAAATTTAAGAAAATTGGAACCGTATCAAGCATCTTTTCCAACCACAATGCTATGAGACTAGGTATCAAATACAGAAAATAAACTGTAAGAAACACAAACACATGGAGATTAAACAACACATTTCTAAATAATCCAACAGGTTACTGAAGAAATCAAAAGGGAAATCAAAAACTTTCTAGAAACAAATGACAATGAAAACATGACAACTCAAAGCCTATGGTATGCAGCAAAAGCAGTTATAAGAGGGAAGTTTATAGCAATACGATCCTAGCTCAAGAAACAAGAAAAACATCAAACAAATAGACAACCTAACTTTACACCTAAAACAACTGGAAAAAAAGAAGAAAAAAACCCCCAAAAGGAATTATAAAGATCCAAGCAGAAATAAATGAAAAAGAAGTGAAAGAAACAGTAGTAAAAATTAATAAAACTAAAAACTGGTTCTTTGAGAAGATAAACAAAATTGACAAGCTGTTAGCCAGACTCATCAAGACAAAAGAGAGAAGAATCAAATAAACAAAATTAGAAATGAAAAAGGAGAGGTTACAACAGACAATGCAGAAATACAAAGGATTATAAGAGACTATTATGAACAACTATATGGCAATAAAATGGATAACCTGGAAGAAATGGACAGATTCTAGAAAAGTTCAATCTTCCAAGACTGAACCAGGAAGAAATAGAAATTATGAACAACCCAATTACAAGCACTGAAATTGAAGCTGTGATTAAAAAAAAAATCTCCCAAAAAACAAAAGCCCAGGATCAGATGGCTTCACAGGAGAATTCTATGAAACATTTAGAGAAGAGCCTGTCCTTCTAAACTCTTTGAAAAAACTGCAGAGGAAAGAACATTTCCAAACTCATTGTATGAGGCCACCATCACCCTGATACCAAAACCAGACAAAGACAACACAAGAAAAGAAAACTACAGGCCAATATCACTGATGAACATAGATGCAAAAATCCTCAACAAATTTTAGCAAACGGAATTCAGCAGCACATCAAAAAGCTCACAGACCATGATCAAGTTGGGTTTATTCCAGGAATGCAAGGATTCCTCAGTATACACAAATCAATCAATGTGATACATCATATTAACAAATTGGAAGATAAAAATTATATGATAACCTCAATAGATGCAGAAAAAGCCTTTGACAAAATTCAGCACCCACTTATGATTAAAACTCTTCAAAAAATGGGCATAGAAGGAACCTACCTCAACATAAAGTGGAGTCGCTCAGTTGTGTCTGACTCTTTGTAACCCCATGGACTGTAGCCTACCAGGCTCCTCTGTCCATGGGATTTTCCAGGCAGTAGTACTGGAATGGGCTGCCATTTCCTTCTCCAGGGGATCTTCCCGACCCAGGGATCGAACCTGGGTTTCCTGCATTGTAGACAGACACTTTATTGTATGAGCCACCAGGGAAGTCAATTACTCTAAGACATGTCTATATTAGATAGGTCAACAAACAAACTCAACATAGTAAAGGCCATATATGATAAGCCTGCAGCAAACAGTATTCTCAGTAGTGAAAAACTGAAAACATTCCCCCTAAGATCAGGAATAAGACAAGAGTGTCCACTTTCACCACTATTATTCAACACAGTTTTGAAAGTCCTAGCTACAGCAATTAGAGAAGAGAAAGAAATAAAGGAAATCCAGATTGGAAAAGAAGTAAAGCTCTCACTGTTTGCAGATGACATGATACTGTACATAGAAAACCCTAAAGATAGTATCAGAAAATTACTAGAGCTAATCAGTGAATTTACCAAAGTTGCAGGATACAAAATCAATATACAGAAATCACTTGCATTTCTGTATACTAACAATGAAAAATCAGAAAGAGAAATTAAGGAATCAGTCTCATTCATCATTGTAACAAAAAGAATTAAATATCTAGGAATAAACTTACCTAAGGAGACAAAAGAACTGTACACAGAAAGTTATAAGACACTAATGAAAGAAATCAAAGACGACATAAACAGATGGCGAGATATTCCATGTTCAAGGGTAGGAAGAATCAGTATTGTGAAAATGACTATACTACCAAATGCAATCTACAGATTCAGTGCAATCCCTATCAAATTACCAATGGCATTTTTTCACAGAAAAATTCCACAATTCATATGGAAACACAAAAGACCCCGAAAAGCCAAAGCAGTCTTGAGAAAGAATGGAGCTGGAGGAATCAATTTTCCTGACTTTAGATTATACTACAAAGCTACAGTCATCAAGATAGTATGACACTGGCACAAAAACAGACATATAGACCAGTGGAACAAGATAGAAAGTCCAGAAATAAACCCAAGCACCTATGGGTATCTTACTTTAGACAAAGGAGGCAAGAATATACAATGGGGCAAAGACAGCCTCTTCAATAAATGGTGCTGGGAAAACTGGACAGCTGCATGTAAAAGAATGAAATTAGAACACTTCCTAACACCTGACACAAAGATAAATTCAAAATGGATTAAAGACTTAAGTGTAAGACCAGAAACTGTAAAACTCTTAGAGGAAAACATAAGCAGAACACTCGATGACATAAATCAAAGCAAGATCCTCTATGACCCACCTCCTAGAGTAACAGAAATAAAAACAAAGTAAACAAGTGGGACCTGACTAAACTGAAAAGTTTTTCTCAGCAAAGGAAACTATAAGCAAGGTGAAAAGACAGCCCTCAGAATGGGAGAAAATAATAACAAATGAAACAACTGACAAAGGGTTAATTTCCAAAATATGCAAGCAGCTCATACAACTCAATGCCAGAGAAACAAACAACCCAATCAAAAAGTGGGAAAAAGACCTAAACAGACATTTTCCCAAAGAAGACATACAGATGGCTAACAAACACATGAAAAGATGCCCAGCATCGCTCATTATTAGAGAACTGCAAAGCAAAACTAAATGAGATATCACCTCACACCAGTCAAAATGGCCATCATCCAAAAGTCTACAAACAATAAATGCTGGAGAGGGTGTGGAGAAAAGGGAACACTCTTGCACTGTTGGTGGGAATGCAAATTGATACAGCCACTATAGAAGATGGTATGGCATTTCCTTAAAAAACTAGGAATAAAACCACCATATGACCCAGCAATCCCACTCCTAGGCATATGCCCTGAGGAACGCAAAATTGAAAAAGACACATGTATCCCATTGTTCATTGCAGCGCTATTGACAATAGCTAGAACATGGAAGCAGCCTAGATGTTCATCAATAGATGAATGGGTAAAGAAGTTGTGGTACATATACACAATGGAATATTACTCAGCCATAAAAAGGAACACATTTGACATTTGAGTCCGTTCTGATGAGGTGGATGAACCTAGAACCTATTATACAGAGTGAAGTGAGTCAGGAAGAAAGATAAATATCATATNATGGGTAAAGAAGTTGTGGTACATATACACAATGGAATATTACTCAGCCATAAAAAGGAACACATTTGACATTTGAGTCCGTTCTGATGAGGTGGATGAACCTAGAACCTATTATACAGAGTGAAGTGAGTCAGGAAGAAAGATAAATATCATATTCTAACACATATATACAGAATCTAGAAGAATGTTACTGGAGAACTTATTTACAGGGCAGTAATGGAGAAACAGACATAGAGAATAGACTTGTAGACATGGGGAGAGGGGAGGAGAGGGTGAGATGTATGGAAAGAGTAACGTAAAAACTGACATCACCATGTGTAAAATAGATAGCCAATGGGAATTTGCTGTATGGCTCAGGAAACTCAAACAAGGGTTCTGTATCAACCTAGATGGGTGAGCTGGGGAGGGAGACAGGAGGGAGGTTCAAAAGGGAGGGGATATATGTATACCTATGGATATAAGGGCTTCCCTTATAGCTGAATTGGTAAAGAATCCGCCTGTAATGCAGGAGACCCCAGTTTGATTCCTGGGTCAGGAAGATCCCCTGGAGAAGGGATGGGTTACCCACTCCAGTATACTTGGTCTTCCCTTATGGCCAGCTGGTAAAGAATCTGCTTGCTATGCAGGAGACCTGGGTTCGATCCCTGGGTTTGGAAGATCCCCTGGAGAAGGGAAAGGCTACCCACTCCAGTATTTTGGCCTGGAGAATTCCGGCCATGGACTGAACTATACAGTCCATGGGGTCACAAAGAGTTAGACATGACTTTCACTTTCANGAGACCTGGGTTCGATCCCTGGGTTTGGAAGATCCCCTGGAGAAGGGAAAGGCTACCCACTCCAGTATTTTGGCCTGGAGAATTCCGGCCATGGACTGAACTATACAGTCCATGGGGTCACAAAGAGTTAGACATGACTTTCACTTTCATGGCTGATTCATGTTGGGGTTTGACAGAAAACAACAAAATTCTGTAAAGCAATTATCCTTGAATAAAAAAAGAAAAAGAATGTTGAAAACGAAGTGCAAGAATTAGGAACAATCAAAGAGATTACAGAAAAGAGAAAAACCAAAGCTAACCACATATATACCCTCTAGAATAATCTCTTTTGTCTTTGGTAGGATTCACACATTAGTCCATTTGTTCATTAATACCATAGTCTTTCTTGAGTACCTCTAGCTCGGGCTCAGAGATGAACAGGAGAGCATAGTCCTTGCCATCAAGGAGCTTAAAAAGGAATGGAGACATTTAAGTGAGTGATCATCTGGGGAATAACAAAGGCCGTGACTGCAGAAGTATGAGATGCTGTCAGTTACAAAAGAAGCAAACCTAACCCAGATCAGGGAGGGGGTCTGAAAAAGTTCCCAGAGGAGCTCTCTAATCTGATACCTGAAGGAGGAGTTAGCCAGGTCAGGGGGAGGGGAATGAGTGACTGTGAATCCTGAGGCGACGGTGCCTGGTGCAGACAAGGAACTGAATTTCAGGACAGCTGAAGAGTAGCGACAGAAGAGACTTTGGAGGGAGCAGCATCCTGAGCTACCTTAGAAGCTAATTGAGCTTCATCCTAAAATCAGTGGGAAACAGGGAAGTGATATGCTGAGGTTTCCATGTTGAAAGATGACTCCCTACATTGTAGAAATGACCTGGAGAAGAAAGAGATTGTCAGCAAGGAGACCAGGTTGGGGAATGGTGAGAGACAATGAAAGCTTGGACTCTTGTTTCATCTGCTGAAATGGAGTCAAGATGACAGAGGTTCATAGAGCAATGATGTCTTGAGAAGACAGAGTCTGGACAAGTTGTAGCACATTACTTCTCTCTGGAGAAGGGAATGGCTGCTCACTTCAGTATTCTTGCCTGGGAAATTACATGGACGGAGGAGCCCGGCAGGCTACAGTCCATGCAGTCATAAGAGTTGGACACAACTGAGCAACTAAACCACCATCACTCTGTCACCTTACTTGCACATGATTATTTTGCAGTATTTCGCAGTATGCAGAGGTCTTTCCTGCTGGGTATCATACCACCCATTGTTACATACATGCTTGCATCCAGTCAGCAAATATTAATCACCTGCTGTATTCCAGATACTGTCCAAGATAGTAGGAATACAGCATAGCACAGGAGACAAGATTCCTGCTCTAGTGGAGATTCCCATTCTGTTTCAGGAATACAGACTATAAAGCAGTAATCCTATTCATCCCCAAAGTAATTTCAGAGAGTTATGAGAGCCATACAGGTAATAAAATGTAGCAATTTGTTCAGGAGGAAGACAGTTATAGGGAAGTGTGTATAGGAACGTCAGGTAATGCCTGATGTAGGGAAGAAGGACCTCACCAGGCTAAGAGAAGGGCCTTCCAGGTCAGGGCAAAAGAAGATACAAGCACTGAAGCAGACAGAAAGTGGATGGTGGACTGGCCTGCAGACTGAAGTGACTGGAAAAGGGGGAAGAAAAGGAGGATGAGTAAGAATGAAGAGAGAGGACTAGGCAGGGCTTTGTAATTCTGAGTAAGAACCTTCGATTCTATTCTGAGAGCAATGTGAAGTCCAAAGGAAAGGTGTCAAGCAGGAGAGTGATGATAGGGAAAGTGGTAACAGGAATTCTGTTTCAACCATGTAATGTTAGACATGCAAGTTGGATAGAAAGGTTCAGGTGCTGAGTGGGTAATTGGAAATGGAAATCAGAGAGGAAGTCAGGGCAAGAAAAAGAGATCTGGAAGCCTTCAGCATATGGGCAATAGAGGCCATAGCCCTGGGAGTGAGTGTAGTTGGAGAAGAGAAGTCCATGGTTGGAGCCTTGGACCACACTAACATTTTGAAGGGGAGTCAGCCAAGGCTCTGGGTTAGGGGGGTGGTCACAGGTGAGGTGAGAAAGCCAGGTCAATCAGGACAATATGATGCTACTGAAGCCACAAGAAGAAGTCGTTTCATGAAGGAGCTGGGCCACTGAGTCAGGTGGTACTGAGACATCACAGAAGAGGAAAAGAGAAGATGAAGCATAAAACTGAAAGATTGAATTCTTGGGGACTTTGATAAAAGCAGTTTATTTGAAGTAACACAAAACCTACTTAACACAGGCTAAGGGTGGGATGAGAAGTGAGACAACAACACTAGCAAGTCTAAACAACTCTTTTGAGGATTTTCTTTCCTTTGAAATGGGGGCAGAGAAAGGGAATGGTACCTGGTGAAGTTATGGAACCAACAAAGGATTTGAAGATGGGAGATAGCAAATGTGCTGGGAGGCCAGTGGTCCTGGAGAGAGAAACATTGATGCCACAGGAAGAGTAAGGGTAAATTCAGGGACAAATTCCTTAAGTGAGAGCACGGCTGTAGGATCCAGAGCTCAAGAATAGGCATTGATTCCTGGTAGGAGGAGGAGAAACCGACGGGATGCCCAATAATGGGGCTCATCACCTCTGTGTCTCCAACAAAGAGGCTGACAGTAGAAAACAGCCAAGACTGAAGATATTTCTTGGGAGACCCTAAGAAAAGGGTCTAGATTCTACATTTGTTTGGGGTTTTTCCCACGTGTCTGGAGAGATGGCAGACATTCTCCATCTTTGGCCTTTATCTTTGTATCTCTTCCTACAGACTGTGGGAAGGGAAGAGTTCAGCTGATAACCAGGTTGTATGTTACACTGGCTTCCTCTTTGGTGATGTTCAGTAATCAGACTGCCTCCCAAAAGCCAGAGGCAAGGGGGAATTGGACAAAGAGTGTTGGTGATTTCTTGGTAGTTCATGGTCAGTAAATTAGCCATAAAGGTGTAACCCTGAGTCCACTTCTTAACCTTTCCTTCTTAGGCCAGTTATAGCAGAAAACAGCTCTGGAGTTGAAATGTCTCCTTTCTCCTTTTGGTATTGTAGGGATCAGCAGCTGAAGCAGGTCAGCTTAGTCAGGGCTATATTCTATCTCAGGCAAATGCTGTCCATCTTCCCAGAAGGATATTTTAAACATCATTATTGTCAGTAGTTGGGGAAGGGAATGGTAACTCATTCTCGTATTCTTGATTCTTGCCTGGAAATTTCCAGGGACAGAGGAGCCTTGTGGGCTACCATCCATGAGGTTGCAAAGAGTTAGACACGACTGAGCACACACACACACACACACACGCACACACACTCACCCCATCAATGGTAATGAGCACCAATCATTCCCTTCATTATCTCAGGTTAGTGACACATGACTAACTCTGTGTCATCTCAAAACATCCCCCAGGTGAGGGGGTGGTTTCAAAAAAAAAAAGGAAGTGAACTGTGTCTGGTTTCATTATGAAGCTGGGACCTGTATCTCTCCTCATGCCGCATGGGCAGGACACAGCGCAAAGCAGAAATCTTGAAATCTCTTCTATCACTAAACATCCTCTTGTCTTAGATAGTTCTCAGTAGGAGAAATAAATAAACATGGTAAATATTTATTCTGAGTTTCCTCTCTGAATTGACCAAGCAGATTTCGGTGCAGCATACACAGGGAGCCAGTTCCTAAAGGTCATTTTGTATTGAGTTAGTTTTCATCTTGACTGCCCTCTGCTTTGTAAGCCTACTACAATTTAAGAATTACCAAAAAATCTCTTGAGCACAGTCTCTTTCATGTGTTCTTTTTGTTACTGAGGGGATAAACAGAAGAAAAGGATTAAAAAAACAACAACAACAAGGAATTCAAGCTGAGAGAGTTGAAATTTAATAATAGAAATCAGTGTCAAGACCTATGGTTGTATCCAGATAAAGAAATCAGCCTCACAAATAGAAAATGCAGGAAATAGAAGGCAATAGCAATATATGAAAAATCCTCATAAGACTTACTTTCCACAAGCTCAATCTATCATTGATGGGAAGGAGCTGCCCAAAATGTTAATGAAATCGTGGTTTGCACTGTAGGACTAAGAAGAAGGTAGATAGTTCTGTCTGCTCATCACAGTTAAAATGATGCTGAATTTGAGATCACATTTTGATGGACATATTGGCAAATGTATTGTTGGCTATTGCGTGGTATTAGCTTTAAATGATTGTTTTTTAATGGAGAGCTTTTTTTTTTTCTTTTTTTAATTTCGAAAGACAATGGCTTGAGACAACGACAGAAAATTTGAAACCATGTCCCAAGTGACATTGGAAGAAACTGAAAACAATTACCTGGAGAAAAGACTTGGGGTAAAAAAGAAAGATGGAGCCATGACTGTTCCCTAACATGTGTATGGGTGTCATCCTTGCTCTGGTGACCCTGGAGGGCAGACCGGTATTTTTAGGTTATAGGGAGGCAGATTTGCCTGAGAGTGGACTCTAATGATAGATGCAGTGATGTTGTGCATATAATTCCCCAAAATGGAATTGACTGTTTCGGAGATAGTACCTTTCTTCTCACTGGAGGAATTTAATCAGAATCAACCACTTGATGGTCAACCTTTTGATGGTGGATTGTACCATCTAGCCCTTAAAATGCCTCTCACCATGTGATAGTGTTGATTAGTGTTTATTTTGTGGAGCATGTAGGTTTGCTTTTCATTAACCATCTAATGCTCAAAATGCTCCAAGCCAGCCTTCAGCAATACATGAACCATGAACTTCAGATGTTCAAGCTGATTTTAGGAAAGACAGAGGAACCAGAGATCAAATTGCCAACATCTGCTGGATCATCAAAAAAAAAAGCAAGAGAGTTCCAGAAAAACATCTATTTCTGCTTTATTGACTATGCCAAAGCCTTTGACTGTGTGGATCACAATAAACTGTGGAAAATTCTGAAAGAGATGGGAATACCAGACCACCTGACCTGCCTCTTGAGAAACTATATGCAGGTCAGGAAGCAACAGTTAGAACTAGACATGGAACAACAGACTGGTTCCAAATACAGAAATGAGTATGTCAAGGCTGTATATTGTCACCCTGCTTATTTAACTTCTATGAAGAGTACATCATGAGAAGCGCTGGGCTGGAAGAAGCACAAGCTGGAATCAAGATTGCCGGGAGAAATATCAATAACCTCAGATATGCAGATGGCACCACCCTTATGGCAGAAAGTGAAGAGGAACTCAAAAGTCTCTTGATGAAAGTGAAAGAGGAGAATAAAAAAGTTGGCTTAAAGCTCAACATTCAGAAAACGAAGATCATGGCATCTGGTCCCATCACTTCATGGGAAATAGATGGGGAAACAGTGGAAACAGTGTCAGACTTTATTTTTCTGGGCTCCAAAATCACTGCAGATGGTGATTGCAGCCATGAAATTAAAACATGCTTACTCCTTGGAAGGAAAGTTATGACCAACCTAGATAGCATATTGGAAAGCAGAAATATTACTTTGCCAACAAAGATCCGTCCACTCAAGGCTATGGTTTTTCCAGTGGTCATGTGTGGATGTGAGAGTTGGACTGTGAAGAAAGCTGTGCGCCAAAGAATTGATGGTTTTTAACTGTGGTGTTGGAAAAGACTCTTGAGAGTCCCTTGGACTGCAAGGAGATCCAGCCAGTCCATTCTAAAGGAGATCAGCCCTGGGTGTTCACTAGAAGACTGATTCTGAAGCTGAAACTACAGTACTTTGGCCACCTCACGTGAAGAGTTGACTCATTGGAAAAGACCCTGATGCTGGGAGGGATTGTGGGCAGGAGGAGAAGGAGAAGACAGAGGTTGAGATGGCTGGATGGCATCACTGATTTGATGGACATGAGTTTGGGTGAACTCCGGGAGTTGGTGATGGACAGGGAGGCCTGGGGTGCTGCAGTACATGGGGTTGCAAAGAGTCAGACACGACTGAGGGACTGAACTGAACTGAACTGAACTGAACCATCTACTAGATTAAAACAATGAGCTATGCAGGCCAAGTAAGAAGAGGTGGCCACTTCTCCCATGCTGCTGGCAGTACATGAGGGTAATTTGATGAAATAAATATCTATGAAATATTTTAGTGTTTTTGAAACTTTGGCTGCAAAATATGGAAAGGTCTTTTTCTGGTCAGTCCTTATCTCAGGGAAGCAAAGAGAAATCATTAATTGCAGATTGAGCACAATGAGCTACCCCCGTTTTCTTCTCCCTCTTCTGAAGATAGGGTGCTTTAGCAGGGAGCTCTGGAGAGCGCAGAAAGCCCAAAGTTGGCGGAGTTCATTAACTCCAAGCAAAAATACTGGTGCGATCCTTCATGACTGTTATAGAGGATAAACCTTCAGGGTTTTGAAACTTTGAGCCCCAAATTTGGGAATTTAAAATCTAAAAATGAGAACTTTTAAAAACAGATGTTGATGATTAAAACTAGAATCTTGCCCCATCCTTCACTTTTCTTCTCGTTCAGTTGATAACAGTAGAATTACCACCCCCATCAACAGATAAAAGGACTGAAAAACAGGAAACAACATCAAATAGTTTTAAATTACTTTGGGAAACTCCTGAAAGTGGGTGTAACATGTATGGGCCTTTAAAAATGAATCATATCTATGCATCTGATGTGCAGCTACTTAATTGCTTCTCACCGTTCACCCTAACGTTCATTGGTATTTGTCTCTTCCCAACTACGCTTGGTCCTTCCTTGATATGTCTTAACTGCTTTTGGGTTGGTTCCCGCTGGTACCATCAAATTGTTAAACTAGCTGCTGATAAATATGTTACAAAGTATGTATGAAGAAAGAAACCACAGATGAAAGAATTCGGTGATTTTTTTTTTTTTTTTAAATGAAGATTTTTCTCAGTTAGCCCATAGCAAGATCCTGATGTATTTGGCTGCAGAGAAGCTAGATGGGGAAACATTTAGCTACCCACTTTCTGCGTGATCTCTCCAAAACAACAGTGAAAGAAACCTTTGTTGCATAAGCACCTTGATATTCTGAAAGCCCCTTGCAGCCACCTCAGCTTCCTCACCCAGGGGGTCAGCATCTGCAACATCAGGGTGTGTGATCCCCTGGTACCCATCTGACCTGGCCCTAACCTGTGTGCAGCTTGGGGCAATGGCACAATTGAAATTCATGTGCCATACATTTAAATATTAGAATGTTCTAAATCAAGCTAATAGACTGGGTGTATGAAATGTGTACTATCCTTTACCATGACACAGTGACCTTTCAGAGGCCAGCTTTGAGTTCAGAATTCACAGTCTCCTTGGAGTTCCCATCTGGAGCATGGTGGTTCAGGGAGAGCTGGTGCACAGCCTGCTCCTTCATTGTTGCCTCTTGTCCTCCCATCCCCCAACTGCATCCTACTCTACAGGGGCCTGGATGCATGCATAGGGAACCCCCAACCCACTCAGCCAAGGTATATCTGCATTTCCTTCAACAGTTGCCACTTGGCTGTTTTAGCCATACAGGTGGAGTAGCCCACTCTAAAGAGGATGGAGAAACTTTCCTGATAGTCCAGTGGTTAAGACTTTATCTTCCAGTACAAGAGGTGCAGGTTCAATCCCTGGTCCAGGAGCAAAATCCCATATGCCTCATGGCCACAAAAACATAAAGCAGAAATAATATTGTGACAAATTTAACAAAGGCTTTTAAAACGGTCCACATCAAAAAAAATATCTTTTTAAAAATAAAATAAAAATAAAGAGCATGGACTGGGGGAAACTCCTGCATTGATGCTGGAAGCTCACGTGGGTGGGAAACTGAGGCACCGAATAGCAGGGAGGGTCATGAGTTTGAGGTTGGGTCAAGGGCAAGGGTTTCTTGGCCTGACTTTTGGGGTTGTACTGCCCATGGGGCAGCTCTGTGGACCCTGCTGTGTCTCTCTTCCCTCATGGTGGCGATTACTTCCCTCCACACGGAGGTAGCTGCTGCCTAGACTCCCAGGGCCAGAGTGAGTGGGTGTGTCTCCAGGAGGTGCCCTGGGCTTCTGGGCATGGCAGGCGCAGGGACGGGCTCAGTTCTGAAGTTTCAGGAAAGCATTTTGCCTTAAGTGTGTGGGTCCAGCTTCTCCTTCAAGCTTTGTTCTTGTTCTCTTCTGCATCCTCTCCTTGCTGCTCACACCTGCCTCTCTAACTCGGGACGCAGATTTGAAAGCCACTCTTGTTAGCACACTCACAGACATAGAAAACAGGCTCGTGGTTGCAGAGGGGGAATGGGGTGGGGGAGGGATGAGGCGGAAGTTTGGGATTAGCAGATGCAAACTACTGTATATAGAGAGTGGATAAGCAACAAGATCCTACTCTACAGCACAGGGAACTATATTCAATAACCAGTGATAAATCATAATGGAAAAGAATATACATATGCATATATATGGGCTTCCCTGATAACTCAGTTAGTAAAGAACCCTCCTGCAATGCAGGAGACCGTGGTTCAATTCCTGGGTCAGGAAGATCCACTGGAGAAGGGATAGGCTACCCACTCCAGTATTCTTGGACTTCCCTTGTGGCTCAGCTGGTAAAGAATCCGCCTGCAATGTGGGAGACCTGGGTTTAATCCCTCGGTTGGGAAGATCCCCTGAAGAAGGGAAAGGCTACTTTCCCTGGAGAATTCCATGTGGGCTTCCCTGGTGGTTCAGATGGTAAGGAATCTGCCTGCAAAGCAGGAGATTTGGGTTCCATCCCTGGGTTGGGAAAATCCCCTGGAGAAAGGCAAGGCAACCCACTTCAGTATTCTTGCTGGGAAATCCCAGGGACAGAGGAGCCTGGCGGGCTATCGTCCATGGGGTTGCAAAGAGTCAGACACAACTGGATGACTAACACTTCACTTCATGGATAACTGAATCAGTTTGCTGTACAGCAGAAATTAACGCAACATTGTAAGTTAACTATACTTAAATTTTAAAAAGACTTTTAAAAAAACTGCCCTTGTTTACAATTCATCACCCAGCCCCTCCTCTTGCCCTCTATACAATAAGAGACTTTCTTAATAAAATTCCAAGAAATTCGAACACTTTTTGTGGAAATAAAATCGCAAGACCCTTGATACCTGAAGATTGTAAATTAAAAGTCCTTTGGGTTGTGTGCGTCCCAGTTTGGCCACATTCTCAGTCACTGACCAAGCCACTTACCCTCTCCATACCTCTGTCTGCATCTACAAAACTGGAATAACCATTCATGCCTGTTTCTGGTACTTCAAATGGATATTTTCAGGACAAAGTTCTAAGTACATATACAAAGAGTACGAAAAGCAATCAAAATAACTCATCACACCCCCTTCCCATATAACTTCATCTAACTTTCCAAGAGCTTTTTTATATTACCAAGAAATACGATTCAAATTTCCCTAAGTTGACAGAAAAGCGTGAAATCTGTTTCTAACAGATGTTCCCCGTGATCCCCCAAATGTAAACATGTTTGCGAGATGATCGTAAGACAACCTGTTTACACAGGGAAGTACTTTAAAAAGCAAACACAAAAGCATCACCCAGAGCAGTCATTGTGATCAAAGCGCCTCAATTATTAGGGTGTAAAGGGAACTGATGACTCAACTTAGCACCACCGCGGTCTCCAGATTTCAGTTTCATAACAAGAGTTTCTTTTCAGGAATATTCTTCATTGACACACAAATCCGATTTTCTTTCTAAAATGTTTCTCGATTTTTGTCAACCCGAAATGACAGAATCCCTTCAAAAGATGACTTAGATTCCTGTCTCATGCTCACATGAGAGTCATGTGGATATACTTTGCCATGGAGAGCTGGGGTTTTCACTCCCCGGGATCTTGGTGCCCAGAAAAGGGACTACGTCTTCTGCCCAGTGACTCCTGGCTGGCAGCTCCTACACCTCCCCAGTTAGTCAGACGCAGCACAGAAAGTCCAGACTGCATAGTGGTAGGAAGTAACTTTCTGAATCAATCAAAGTGTGATATTTTGATCCTTTCACATGCATGGGTATTCTGGGCAAGTGCATGCTTCAAGTCAGTGACTCATGGATCAATATGCAAAGTAGGGCTCTGACTGCTGGCTGGCTGGAAATGTTTTTAAACCTGAAACAAAATACAGTCAAAGAATAAAATTAGAACTTGTGTCAGGTTTAGCAGTTTTTTGGGGAAAATAATCACCACTTGTCCCTCAAAGTTATGTACATTGGAAGGCTATCCTAAAGTGGAAAGCTGTAGGTAGAACGTGTCTCTGTGAAAACCTGTAAGGAGTCTCGCCTAACAGGAAGGTTCTTTTGTAAAGGTTCATTTAAATCTGCTTTAGGATGTGGTTTCCTATACAAGCGAAACTTTAAATTCTTTTACTCTGGGGATGGTGATGTCAGACTCTGTGGCGTTTTTACCTAATGATGCCCACTTGAATAGACAGACCTAATGGGATAGGCTGAGGACCTGTCTTTCTAGCATCACTTCTGTGGACATAGGTGTATGTTTCACCATGATCCTGCAGTCCCTGCAGTGCAGATCATTGCATGATTGTCAGCAAGAGTAGGAATGCCACTAAGACTATGGCCCCCAAACAGGAGCATCACCCAGGGAGGAGGGACTGCTAGTGTGGGCTCTTGGTATTTGCAGTGCAATTTCAGTGCTGGGTTTGTGTGCTAACATCTATCTATGCTCTTTTAGAATACTTAAGACTCCAATCCACATACACACCAACACACACACACAATGATTGTAATTAACAAGTTTAGGATTGTGGGATAAAAGGTTATAAGATAGAAAGGTCAATGTACAAAAATCAATGTTATTTCTATAAACTAGCAGTGGAACACTCTGAAAATAAAATAGCTCTCTTTACAACAACATCAAAAAGGATGAAATGCTCAGGAATAAATTTAACAAAAGAAATGCAAGATTTATACACTGAAAGCTATAGAACACTATAGAAAGCAATTAAGTAGACCTAAATAAGTGGTAGGTGTTGCAAGAGGGCATCAGAGGGCAGACACACTGAAATCATACTCACAGAAAACTAGTCAATCTAATCACACTAGGACCACAGCCTTGTCTAACTCAATGAAACGAAGCCATGCCTGCGGGGCAACCCAAGATGGGTGGGTCATGGTGGAGACGGCTGACAGAACGTGGTCCACTGGAGAAGGGAATGGCAAGCCACTTCAGTATTCTTGCCTTGAAAACCCCATAAACAGTGTGAAAAGGCAAAATGATAGGATACCAAAAGAGGAACTCCCCAGGTCATTAGGTGCCCAATATGCTACTGGAGATCAGTGGAGAAATAACTCCAGAAAGAATGAAGGGATGGAGCCAAAGCAAAAACAATACCCAGTTGTGCATGTGACTGGTGATAGAAGCAAGATCCGATGCTGTAAAGAGCAATATTGCATAGGAACCTGGAATGTCAGGTCCATGAATCAGAGCAAATTGAAAGTGGTCAAACAAGAGATGGCAAGGGTGAACGTTGACATTCTAGGAATCAGCGAACTAAAATGGACTGGAATGGGTGAATTTAACTCAGATGACCATTATATCTACTACTGCGGGCAGGAATCCCTCAGAAGAAATGGAGTAGCCATCATGGTCAACAAAAGAGTCCGAAATGCAGTACTTGGATGCAATCTCAAAAACAACAGAATGATCTCTGTTCGTTTCCAAGGCAAACCATTCAATATCACAGTTATCCAAGTCTATGCCCCAACCAGTAATGCTGAAGAAGCTGAAGTTGAACGGTTTTATGAAGACCTACAAGACCTTGTAGAACTAACACCCAAAAAAGATGTCCTTTTCATTATAGGGGACTGGAATGCTAAAGTAGGAAGTCAAGAAACACCTGGAGTAACAGGCAAATTTGGCCTTGGAATGCGGAATGAAGCAGGGCAAAGACTAATAGAGTTTTGCCAAGAAAATGCACTGGTCATAGCAAACACCCTCTTCCAGCAACACAAGAGAAGACTCTACACATGGACATCACCAGATGGTCAACACCGAAATCAGATTGATTATATTCTTTGCAGCCAAAGATGGAGAAGCTCTATACAGTCAACAAAAACAAGACCAGGAGCTGACTGTGGCTCAGATCATGAACTCCTTATTTCCAAATTCAGACTTAAATTGAAGAAAGTAGGGAAAACCGCTAGACCATTCAGGTATGACCTAAATCAAATCCCTTATGATTATACAGTGGAAGTGAGAAATAGATTTAAGGGCCTAGATCTGATAGACAGAGTTCCTGATGAACTATGGAATGAGGTTCGTGACATTGTACAGGAGACAGGGATCAAGACCATCCCCATGGAAAAGAAATGCAAAAAAGCAAAATGGCTGTCTGGAGAAGCCTTACAAATAGCACTGAAAAGAAGAGAGGCGAAAAGCAAAGGAGAAAAGAAAAGATATAAGCATCTGAATGCAGAGTTCCAAAGAATAGCAAGAAGAGATAAGAAAGCCTTCTTCAGCAATCAATGCAAAGAGATAGAGGAAAACAACAGAATGGGAAAGACTAGAGATCTCTTCAAGAGAATTGGAGATACCAAGGGAACATTTCATGCAAAGATGGGCTCGATAAAGGATAGAAATGGTATGGACCTAACAGAAGCAGAAGATATTAAGAAGAGGTGGCAAGAATACACAGAAGAACTGTACAGAAAAGATCTTCACGACCCAGATAATCATGAGGATGTGATCACTAATCTAGAGCCAGACATCTTGGAATGTGAAGTCAAGTGGGCCTTAGAAAGCATCACTAAGAACAAAGCTAGTGGAGGTGATGGAATTCCCGTTGAGCTGTTTCAAATCCTGGAAGATGATGCTGTGAAAGTGCTGCACTCAATATGCCAGCAAATTTGGAAAACTCAGCAGTGGCCACAGGACTGGAAAAGGTCAGTTTTCATTCCAATCCCAAAGAAAGGCAATGCCAAAGAATGCTCAAACTACCGCACAATTGCACTCATCTCACACGCTAGTAAAGTAATGCTCAAAATTCTCCAAGCCAGGCTTCAGCAATATGTGAACCGTGAACTCCCTGATGTTCAAGCTGGTTTTAGAACAGGCAGAGGAACCAGAGATCAAATTGCCAACATCCGCTGGATCATGGAAAAAGCAAGAGAGTTCCAGAAAAACATCTATTTCTGCTTTATTGACTATGCCAAAGCCTTTGACTGTGTGGATCACAATAAACTGTGGAAAATTCTGAAAGAGATGGGAATACCAGACCACCTAACCTGCCTCTTGAGAAATCTGTATGCAGGTCAGGAAGCAACAGTTAGAACTGGACATGGAACAACAGACTGGTTCCAAATAGGAAAAGGAGTACGTCAAGGCTGTATATTGTCTCCCTGCTTATTTAACTTATATGCAGAGTACATCATGAGAAACGCTGGACTGGAAGAAACACAAGCTGGAATCAAGATTGCCGGGAGAAATATCAATAACCTCAGATATGCTGATGACACCACCCTTATGGCAGAAAGTGAGGAGGAGCTAAAAAGCCTCTTGATGAAAGTGAAGGAGGAGAGCGAAAAAGTTGGCTTAAAGCTCAACATTCAGAAAACGAAGATCATGGCATCCGGTCCCATCACTTCATGGGAAATAGATGGGGAAACAGTGGAAACAGTGTCAGACTTTATTTTTTTGGGCTCCAAAATCACTGCAGATGGTGACTGCAGCCATGAAATTAAAAGACGCTTACTCCTTGGAAGAAAAGTTATGACCAACCTGGATAGTATATTCAAAAGCAGAGACATTACTTTGCCGACTAAGGTCCGCCTAGTCAAGGCTATGGTTTTTCCTGTGGTCATGTATGGATGTGAAAGTTGGACTGTGAAGAAAGCTGAGCGCCGAAGAATCGATGCTTTTGAACTGTGGTGTTGGAGAAGACTCTTGAGAGTCCCTTGGACTGCAAGGAGATCCAACCAGTCCATTCTGAAGGAGATCAGCCCTGGGATTTCTTTGGAAGGAATGATGCTAAAGCTGAAACTCCAGTACTTTGGCCACCTCATGCGAAGAGTTGACTCATTGGAAAAGAGTCTGATGCTGGGAGGGATTCGGGGCAGGAGGAGAAGGGGACGACAGAGGATGAGATGGCTGGATGGCATCACTGACTTGATGGACCTGAGTCTGAGTGAACTCTGAGAGATGGTAATGAACAGGGAAGCCTGGCGTGCTGTGATTCATGGGGTCGCAAAGAGTCAGACACGACTGAGCAAGTGAACTGAACTGAAATAAGTGGAAGACATCCACAATTCATGGAGTAGAAGACTTGCTGTTGTTTAGATGATAATACCACCAAACTGATAAATATATATATTCAACACAATCCCTATCAAAAGTTCAGCTAGCTTTTTGGAGAAATTGACAGGCTAATTTTTAAAAATTGAAGTATTGTTGAGTTGCAATGTTGTATTAGTTTCTAGTATATAGCAAAATGATTATATATATATATGTATATATATATATATATATATATATATATATAAAAGAATATGAAAAAGACGCCAATGCTCTGCAATAACCTAGAGGGGTGGGATGGAGAGCGAGGTCGAAAAGAGGTTTAAGAGGGAGGTATGTATTATACCTACGGCTGATTCATGTTGTTATACAGCAGAAACCAACACAACACTGTAAAGTAATTATCCTCCAATTAAATATAAACTAAAAAAGTTTAATGGTCCACATGAAAAGAAGAACAAAATTGGAGAACTCAGTTTCTGATTTCAAAACATACTACATAGCTACAGTAATCAAAACAGCATAGTCATAGAATGTACAATGGTATAGAATCAATAGTCTAGAAATAAATTCTTAGGTTTGTGGTCAAAGTTTTTCAACAAAGAGGCCAGCACTATTAGATAAGAAGGAATAGTATTTTCAACAAATGGTTCTAGAATAACTGATATTCACATGCAAAAGAATAAAGTTGAACTCCTATGTTATACTACATACAAAAACTCAAACTGGATCATAAATGTAAGAGTTAAAACTATAAAATTCTTAGAAGAAAACATAGGAATAAATCTTTGTGACCTTGGATTAGGCTACAGTTTCTTAGACATGACCAAGTATAAGATAACAACAACAAAAAAAATGGATAAATGTAATTTTGTAAAATTCTTCTATGCTTGAAAGGAAACCATTAAGAAAATGAAAAGAAACCCTCAGAATGGGAGGGGATATTTGCAAAACATACATCTGATCAAGAATTTGTATGCAGAATATTTAAAGAATTCAACAGTCAAAGACAAGTAATCCAATTAAGTAAGGAGCAAGAAATTAAAATAGACATCTCTCCAGAAGACATACAAATGGCCAATAAGCGCATGAAAAGATGCTCAGCATCTTGTGTCATTGACGCATGCTCAGTTGCTCAGTCATGTCCAATTCTTAGAGACCCCGTGCACTGTAGCCCATCAGGTGACTCTGTCCATGGAATTGTTCAGGCAGGAATACCTGAGTGAGTTGCCATTTCCTCCCCCAGGGGATCTTTCCTACCCAGGGATCAAACCGTGTCTCTTGCATCTCCTGCACTGGCCGGTGGATTCTTTACCACTAGTGCCACCTGGCAAGCCCTGTTAGTCATTAGGGAAACACAGCTCAAAACCACAACGAAATAATCACTTTAGCCCGCTAGGATGGCTGAAGATGAGAAAATAGTAATAATAAATGTTGATAAGAATGTGAAATAATCGAAACTCTTATGCATTGCTGATGGGATTGTACAGCTGTTTTGGAAGACAGTTTAACAGTTCCTCAAAATGGACATGCTGCGGCTAAGTCACTTCAGTCGTGTCCGACTCTGTGCGACCCCACAGATGGCAGCCCACTGGGCTCTGCCATCCCTGGGATTCTCCAGGCAAGAACGCTGGAGTGGGTTGCCATTTCCTTCTCCAGTGCATGAAAGTGAAAAGTGAAAGTGAAGTCGCTCAGTCGTGTCTGACTCAGTGACCCCATGGACTGCAGCCTACTGGGCTCCTCTGTCCATGGGAGTTTCCAGGCAAGAGTACTGGAGTGGGGTGCCATTGCCTTCTCCGCAAAATGGACATGAGTTTGAGTAGATTTCTGGAGATAGTGAAGGACAGAGAGGCCTGGCCTGCTGGAGTTCGTGAGGTTGCAAACAGGTGGACATGACTTAGTGACTGAGCAACAGCAGAGTGTTAAATACAGAGTTAGCAAATGAATCCTTAAGATGTGTTTGTATATGCAGAGAGGGTGAGATTTATTTTAAGGCACTGTCTACCATAGTCATGAAAACTGTTAAGTCCAAAATCTTCAGGCTAGGCCACCTAGGTTAAAGACTCAGGGTAGAGCTGGTTTGCGCTTCATGTCTGAAGCTGTCAGAATTTCCTCTTCCCTGGGAGAGGTCAGTCTTTTTCTTAAGGCCTTCAACTGATTTCACCCATTTTATCTAGTGTAATCTACTTTACTCAAATCTACTGATACAGATGTTAGTCGCATCTAAAAATTACTTTCAAAGCACTATTTTGACATTCTTGGCCAAATGTATGGGTACCATGACATAGCCAAGTTAAAAATAAAATTAGTCATCACACCCAGTATTTACACTTCCAGGTATATTTCCTAAAGACTTGAAAAACATATGTCTACGTATATCCAGCTCTACTTAAGTGCTCATAGCAGCATCATTCATGATAGCCAAAAAGTGGAAACAAACCAAAGGTCCATCGTCTAATAAATGAATCAATAGAATGTGATACATACACACAATGGATTATTATTTAGCCATTAAAAGGAATGGACTAATAAAACATATTACAACATGGATGAAGCTTGAAAACAGTATGCTAAGTAAATCCAGATAGAAAAGGCCACATAGTGTATGGTTCCATTTATATTAAATGTTTCATTTATATGAATAGGCAAATCCATAGAGATAGGAGTTAGATTAGTGATTGCCAAGGGCTGGGAGTGGGAAGGGGGTGCAGGAAGGAAGAAATGTGGAATGATTGTTGGTGGGTATGGGATCTCTTTTTAGGGTGATGAAAATGTTCTGAAATTAGATAGCAGTGGCAGTGGCATGCACATCTCCATGAATAAACTAAAAGCCATTGAACTGTACACTTCAAAAGTGTGAATTTTATGAGATGTGAATTAGATCTCAGTTAGGTTTAAAAAGATACTTAAGACTGCACATATAAGTGGTCCTGACTGCACAATAAACAGCATCAAGCATTGCCTCTCAGGTGTAGAATGTATGCTGAGCCCCATTAATGAAGAGTTAGAGGGGGAACATGGGAACCACTATATACCAGGCACCTTCTGTGTCTCCCAGGTGGCACAGTGGCAAAGAATCCACCTGTCAAGGCAGGAGATGCAAGAGGCATGGGTTCGATCACTGGGTCAGGAAGATCCCCTGGAGAAGGAAATGGCAACCCACTCCAGTATTCTTGCCTGGAAAATCCCATGGACAGAGGAGCCTGGTGTGCTACAGTCCATGGGTTCGAGAAGAGCGGGACACGACTGAGCACAGCACAGCATTCTGTGTCTCAGGAACTACGCTTATCAGCTCAATCACCCTTAAAAAAAAAAAGGGAAAAAAACGTATAGGTTGGTATTATCATCCCTATTTTTTCATATTAGGAAATTGAGCTTTCCTTTAAAATAGTTGGCCGGGAACTTCCCTGATGGTGCAGTGATTAAGACTTCACTTTCCAGGTGGGATGATTTGGGAACATAGCATGGGAACATATACATCACCATATGTAAAGTAGACAGATAGTAGGAATTTGCTGTATGACTCAAGGAACCCAAAGCCAGTGCTCTGCGGTAACCTAGAGGGGTTGGAGGGGGAGGGAGGTGGGAAAGAAGCTGAAGAGGGAGAGGATGTACGTACACTTATGGCTGATTCATGCTGTTATATGGCAGAAACCAACACAACATTGTAAAGCAATTATCCTCCAATTAAATATAAACTAAACATTTTTAATGGCCCACATGAAAAAAATATGTTAAAAATAATAAAAATTAAAATAGATGGCCTAAGTCTGTCAACTTAGTAAACTGGGATTAGACCCCCATCTGTCTGTCTTCAGGCTTACCATCTTCCCTTTGCACCTACTGCTTCCATAGGAGAAACCCTGTCCCAACTGGGCAGAGACTGCAGACCCTGTTGCTTTGATCCATGGACAGGTTAATCCCATGGGGCAAAGGGATAAAAGGGAGAAGGATGCTTTTAGAGGAAAAACTAATAAGTTAAATACAAAAATCAAGATTGTTACTTTTATGGTAAAGAAAGAAAATGAATTTTTAAAAAAATTATAAGAGTTCGCAAAGACCAAGAAGGAAAGAGACAGGATGGAGAGGGGAGAGCAAGATCTATGACAGCAAATCCAAGAGCAGACCCCAGGACCGTCCAGGGGAAGGCAGGTCCAGGAGAGATGGGGAGAAGTCGCGTATTCCCAGAGCAGCCGGCTGTGTTTGCGGTAACTGACCAAAAGCCTGGTAGGGGTGTTCCTGAAGCCAAAACAAGAAAGGTCATTTTTCATCGAGACTAGAGTGACACCAGAGGAAGTCACCTGGGATGCTCCAGCGACCAGGATCCAATACAGAGACCCATGCACAAAGGGAGCTGTTGTTGAAGCTCATTTACAGCAGGGGTTTTTAACCTGGGGTCTGTGGATTCTTAGGCTTCCAAGGGCCCTTGAACCCCTCCTGTTACATGGAAAGGTTTTGCATTTATTTGTGCATCTTTTTATGAGGAGAGAGTTTTTAGGTTTTTAAAGGGCCTGTGTTGGATGAAAGGTTTTTAAAAATCAGCTTAAGTGTTTCTCTTAAAGTGCCAGGCTCATTTTCTGGCTGTGTGATAGAGTGTGTGAAATGGTCTGGCACTCCTAATTTTTGGAATAAAATTGAATTCTTAGCAAATGATCTCACTGCCTGCAGTGCTGTCTGATTCTGTCCTGGCATTTGATAGAACTTGTTAGGGGATTAGGTAAGACAGGATGTTGGTACATTTGAGGTCATTAAACCAAGGAAGGCGGGAAATAAAGCAGTCTTGCTAAGTGAATGCTGAGTAGCTACGAGATGTTCTTTGTGCTTTGTGCCGACACTTTTGAACCCTTAAGAGTAGACTGAGGTGGTGGAGAAAGCTCCACTGCAAACAAGTGCAGTTTATTAGTTAATGCCTGTCTTTCCAAGAAATACTGTTTTACTTGTCCTTTTAAGAGGAGGTGTGGAAGGTTGTGGTGTTCTAGGTTGTGTAACATTTTTCTAAGTGGATACAACTAGTATGAGCTTCCCAGGTGGCTCAGTCCTAAAGAATCTATCTGCCAAGAAGGAAACAGTAGCTAGATCCCTGGGGTGGGAAGGTACCCTGGAGAAGGAAATAGAATTGCGTGGACAGAGAAGCCTGGCAGGCTATAGTCCCTGGGGGTCGCAAAAGAGTTAGACATGACTTAGCGGGGAAACAACAATAGTGTAGATCTGAGAGAAACAACAAAAGTTGCCTTTTCACCTGGTAACCAGCATTCTCACAGTTATGGTTTCAAGACTAGGGGAATAATGAAAAATATGTTACAGGAGACCTCGTGTGTATAAAAGGTTTTGTGCTGCCCTCCCCTCCTCGCTACCCAAAAGGTTATTTTCCACCTGTCTTTTCCTTCAACCTTTTTCTGGTGTGCCCTTTACTAAGTTGACTGGCAACCCCAGGCAACACACATGCCCATCTCTACTCCTGCAGAGAGCTTAGTCACTGACTGCCTGATTTCCTGGATGTCTTTGACCTAAGGATGGAAAATATGGTACATGAGCCCTAAATGCCGCTTCTCTGCTGTGGGTGTTTTTCTATGTGGGCATTGTCAAGGTCATGATATTCTTCAAAGATCAGGACCCAGAGGAAGATACTGCACGTACATATCTTCACTGCCATGTCTCATGATAGAGGATCAGTTCAGTTCAGTTCAATCGTTCAGTTGTGTCCGACTCTTTCAACCCCATGAATAGCAAAATGCCAGGCCTCCCTGTCCATCACCAACTCCCAGAGTTCACTCAAGACTCACGTCCATCAACTCAGTGATGCCATCCAGCCATCTAATCCTCTGTCGTCCCCTTCTCCTCCTGCCCCGAATCCCTCCCAGCATCAGAGTCTTTTCCAATGAGTCAACTCTTCACATGAGGTGGCCAAAGTACTAGAGTTTCAGCTTTAGCATCATTCCTTCCAAAGAAATCTCAGGGCTGATCTCCTTCAGAATGGACTGGTTGGATCTCCTTGCAGTCCAAGGGACTCTTGAGTGTCTTCTCCAACACCACAGTTCAAAAGCATCAATTCTTCGGCGCTCAGCCTTCTTCACATTCCAACTCTCACATCCATACATGACCACTGGAAAAACCATAGCCTTGACTAGACGGACCTTAGTCGGCAAAGTAATGTTTCTACTTTTGAATATATTATCTAGGTTGGTCATAACTTTTCTTCCAAGGAGTAAGGGTCTTCTAATTTCATGGCTGCAATCAACATCTGCAGTGATTCTGGAGCCCCCAAAAATAAAGTCTGACACTCTTTCCACTGTTTCCCCATCTATTTCCCATGAAGTGATGGGACCGGATGCCATGATCTTCGTTTTCTGAATGTTGAGCTTTAAGTCAACTTTTTCACTCTCCTCTTTCATTTTCATCAAGAGGCTTTTTAGCCCCTCTTCACTTTCTGCCAAAAGGGTGATGTCATCTGCATATCTGAGGTTATTGATATTTCTCCTGGCAATCTTGATTCCAGCTTGTGTTTCTTCCAGCCCAGCGTTTCTCATGATGTACTCTGCATAGAAGTTAAATAAGCAGGGTGACAATATACAGCCTTGACGTACCCCTTTTCCTGTTTGGAACCAGTCTGTTGTTCCATGTCCAGTTCTAACTGTTGCTNTCTGCATATCTGAGGTTATTGATATTTCTCCTGGCAATCTTGATTCCAGCTTGTGTTTCTTCCAGCCCAGCGTTTCTCATGATGTACTCTGCATAGAAGTTAAATAAGCAGGGTGACAATATACAGCCTTGACGTACCCCTTTTCCTGTTTGGAACCAGTCTGTTGTTCCATGTCCAGTTCTAACTGTTGCTTCCTGACCTTCATATAGATTTCTCAAGAGGCAGATCAGGTGGTCTGGTA
Organism: Oreotragus oreotragus; assembly: GCA_006410675.1. Taxonomy (NCBI): domain Eukaryota; kingdom Metazoa; phylum Chordata; class Mammalia; order Artiodactyla; family Bovidae; genus Oreotragus; species Oreotragus oreotragus. The sequence continues at coordinate 224,268 of SJYX01001672.1, forward strand.
TTCCCATCTCTCTCAGAATTTTCCACAGTTGATTGTGATCCACACAGTCAAAGGCTTTGGCATAGTCAATAAAACAGAAATATATGTTTTTCTGGAACTCTCTTGCATTTTCCTCTGCCTTTTCTAAAACCAGCTTGAACATCAGGAAGTTCACAGTTCACATATTGCTGAAGCCTGGCTTGGGGAATTTTGAGCATTACTTTACTAGCATGTGAGATGAGTGCAATTGTGTGGTAGTTTGAGCATTCTTTGGCATTGCCTTTCTTTGGGATTGGAATGAAAACTGACCTTTTCCAGTCCTGTGGCCACTCCTGAGTTTTCCAAATTTGCTGGCATATTGAGTGCAGCACTTTCACAGCATCATCTTTCAGGATTGAGGATAGATATCCATTTAGAAAGATGGTAACGATAACCTTGTATGCAAGACAGCAAAAGAGACACAGGTGTATAGAACAGTCTTTTGGACTCTGTGGGAGAGGGAGAGGGTGGAATGAATTGGGAGAATGACATGTATAATATCATACATGAAATGAATTGCCAGTCCAGGTTCGATGCAGGATATGGGATGCTTGGGGCTGGTGCACTGGGATGACCCAGAGGGATGGTACGGGGAGGGAGGTGGGAGGGGAACACGTGTACACACATGGCAGATTCATATTGATGTGTGGCAAAACCAATACAATATTGTAAAGTAATTAGCCTACAATTAAAATAAATTTAAATTTAAAAAAATTCACCTGGAGAGAATAATTTGGGTCATTTAGAAGCCTGATAGTATTTTAAGAAACTGCAATATGAAAAGAATTTTTAATTCTAGTATACTTCATGAAATATAACCATTTTAGTGCTAAACAGCTTATCTGCTTTTTGCAAAAATATCTAAATGGCTGAAGGACCTTTAATTTTGTCACTTTACTTTGACACTTTAGTGGTAGCATGTGGAAAATTGGACCTGTTTGTTTTGGGGAGAAGAATATAGTTTCCCCAGAGTGTAGTGGATAGCAGTGTTGCAGAGGAAAGGGGTGAGCTTTGGAGTCAGATTGGCATGGATACAGATTACGTGTCATCCCCTCTTATCTCCTCCAGTGTGACCTTGGGCAAGGCACATTGCCTCCCTGAGCCATGGTTCTCTCATTCACTCAGTAGGCTAATAATACTCATAGTATTCCTAACAGTTCCTAGAATGTGGAAGTTTTGAGTCATTAAAAAGTATGATTATTACTATGCCTGAGTAGAGGCCAGTATTTATATTCTAAAGCTACAGAAACCCCTGGTATATTTTGGATTGGGTATTTTCTTTTATATTAAAGTAGAGTTGATTTTTTTTTTTCAAGTATACAGCAAAGTGATTCAGATCTATTCTTCTCAGATTCTTTTCTCTTATAGATTATTACAAGATACTGAATACAGTTCCTTGTGCTATACAGTAAATCCTTGTTGGTTATCTATTTTATATACAGTGGTGTGTACATGTTAAGACTCTTAATTTATCCCTTTGCCCCCTCCCCTTTATCAGACTGTATGTTTTTAACACTTGTTTCTTTTTAGTTTCTTCTATAGCAGATTGTGTGTTTTCAACACTTGTTTCTTTCTAGCTGCTTCTTTTCAGAATTGTCAATGGCAACTTGTTCTGACTGCACTATCCTCTTAGGGGTGCAAATCTGAACAAGCTCTCCACCATATTTTGGGAAGGTAAAACCTTGAGTATCAAAGAAGTGAATTTTCTAGCTGGGGTTCTCCAACTAGAGTAACTTGGCATCTGAAATGTGTAAGTGGAAACTTTCAGAAATGTTTTATCTTAATTAATTTTCTCCATCCTGTCTGAAGTGGCTGCTCCCCAGTTCTTTCTCTGTTGCAGAAAAAAAAAAAATGCACATTTCCTCATATCACCTTCCCATGCCAGTAGAACAAAACACAAAAGCCACAAGACCTATGATTCAAAGGTCTTCTGCCTCATATAAGTGACTGTTAAAATTCTGTTTGAAATGTATATTCAAAAAAAACCTCACCCCTGTAGTTTCTTAAAAAATTAGCGTCGATGGACCCCTTTCTTTTCAAAGCTCTTCTGGTCATAAAATAGTATGTGACTACTCTCTTTAGTATTTCTGAATATGAATAAGGACTCCAGGGCTACTCACAAGTTAGCATGTTTATTGCTAAAGCTGTCACCAAATTTCTGGTAATATTTTTATACAGCATGGGACCAGCAGAACATTTGAGATTTAACCTTTTCCAGCAGATGGTAGTCTCAAAATGGAATTCGTAATTTTAGAATTAAGTTTTGAACTCTCATCTTGTTTTCTGACCACTGTAATTTCTCTTTCTATTCAATTCAGAGGGAAAGAGTGATAGAGTGTGTGTGTGTCTGTGTAGATGGACATTATTTATTAACCTTAAAAACCAGTACTGCAACTTTGCACAGAAGGACCAGAGTGGCATTTTGAAACTCCTGAAAGTCAGATTGGCTCCATGGTATCATCCAGGTACAATCCCATTGAGATGCTGAGCAAAATCAGGTTATTTAGCTTGGTGACTCTCCTCAAGTGAAATAATATAAATACAGTGGAGATAATTAGCTTAAAAACACTGTATCCCAGAGCGTAATATCTCTGTCCTCTTAAATTTTGGCAGACCTGGATTCTGGTTCAAATAAGAGCAGAAAACAGTTCTTGAATATTTTGTCATGTTTTCTTATTATCAATCTGAATCTCAGTAAGGTAGGAAGAGGTGATCAAGATAGGAGAAAACTGACCACGGGACACAGGAAGCAATATTGGAAATTGGAAAATCATTAAAACAAACCACTTTTATGTTTCTGAGAAATAATGTAGCTGGTATTAGATCTGGGATGTTGATAAAAATATTTCCACCTGGAGTTGCCTGGAGAAAGCAAAGAGAGCTTTGCTCATCAAATCACATTCAAGCCACTGTGAAAATTTTAGCTAGGAGTGGAGTTGTAGAGTAAAAGAATGCAATCAGTCTTACTTATACAAGAAGTACCTTCTAGAAAACCTGATCATTTTACAGCTAATTGGAATAAACATTCCCTTGCCCACTGCTTGCAGCTGGAGACCTGCTTGTACTTTTTTATGACTATTGCTGTAATTAAATAACCATTTACTTTTTCTTAGCTGAAGAATGCAGGTCCCACTGACTTTTTCTTCTAAGTAAATTTAAGTTTGTGCAAGAGGGAATTTCTTACAGATAATTTCCCTTCTCAGGGATATGTGACTTTACTTGTGAGTGAACAGTAACCATTCAGATATCCCTTTTTTAAACTTTCCCCCAGCTTCTCTAACAGTAAATATGAAGAAACGAAAAAGCAGTGCTTTCACGCTTAGTGTAGCATTACCATATCTCCTCACCCACCTTTTCCTAAGAGCAGTCTGGTGAACCACGTCAAGATTTTGTGAAGTCTTTGGACATCGATCTAGCTGAGAAACACCACGAGAGCAGGAAGTGTCGTGGTGATCTCATTCACCATTGTTTCGAGACACCTAAACGGTACCCAGGAGGAGGTCAGTAAATGCTTGTTGAAGAGATGATTATGTACTGTCCTGTGAGCTTCTGGGGTCCAAAATACTGCCTAGAAATCTAGTACATGAGGCAGCCTAGAGCCGCATCGTTTAATAAGGTACCCACTAACCAGGTATGCCTATTTAAATGTAAATCAATTTAAATTGTTTAAAATTTAAAATTCAGTTCCTCTGTCTCACTAGGAACTTTTAAGCTCCCATATGGCTGATGGCCACCATTTTGGACACCACAGATACTGAATATTTCCTTCATCACAGAAAGCTGTGTTAGATAGCCCTGGTAGAGTATCATTAGTAGAAGCAAAAGTTAGTGACCCCAGCCCTTCTGAAGTGAGATTCCCATGTAACCATGATGTTCGCTCACACTACAAAAAGTAGCCCTTTTAGATCTCTCCTCCAATACTATAGGAACTCAGTCAGGAAAGGTGGGTGGCCCACAGAGGTGCAATCTCTTTGAAACTAATAGTCCAGCAACACTAGGGCTGTTCACCAGACTGACATTCCCAGGGGTCTACACATATTTGGCTGCACTAGTTGTTAGAATAGTGAAATATTTTACCAGTTCAGTTCAGTTGCTCAGTTGTGTCTGACTCTTTGCGATCCCATGAATCGCACCACGCCAGGCCTCCCTGTCCATCACCAAATCCCGGAGTTCACTCAGACTCACGTCCATCGAGTCAGTGATGCCATCCAGCCACCTCATCCTCTGTCATCCCCTTCTCCTCCTGCCCCAAATCTCTTCCAGCATCAGAGTCTTTTCCAATCAGTCAACTCTTCGCATGAGGTGGCCAAAGTACTGAAGTTTCAACTTTAGCATCATTCCTTCCAAAGAAATCCCAGGGCTGATCTCCTTCAGAATAGACTGGTTGGATCTCCTTGCAGTCCAAGAGACTCTCAAGAGTCTTCTCCAACAGCACACTTCAAAAGCATCAA
>SJYX01001672.1:228778-254217 GCA_006410675.1 Oreotragus oreotragus
TCCTTCCAAAGAAATCCCAGGGCTGATCTCCTTCAGAATAGACTGGTTGGATCTCCTTGCAGTCCAAGAGACTCTCAAGAGTCTTCTCCAACAGCACACTTCAAAAGCATCAATTCTTCGGCGCTCAGCCTTCTTCACAGTCCAACTCTCACATCCATACACGACCACAGGAAAAACCATAGCCTTGACTAGACGGACCTTAGTCGGCAAAGTAATGTCTCTGCTTTTGAATATACTATCTAGGTTGGTCATAACTTTTCTTCCAAGGAGTAAGCGTCTTTTAATTTCATGGCTGCAGTCACCATCTGCAGTGATTTTGGAGCCCAGAAAAATAAAGTCTGACCCTCTTTCCACTGTTTCCCCATCTATTTTTCATGAAGTGATGGGACCGGATGCCATGATCTTTGTTTTCTGAATGTTGAGCTTTAAGCCAACTTTTTCACTTTGCTCTTTCACTTTCAGCAAAAGACTTTTGAGTTCCTCTTCACTTTCTGCCATAAGGGTGGTGTCATCTGCATATCTGAGGTTATTGATATTTCTCCCAGCAATCTTGATTCCAGCTTGTGTTTCTTCCAGTCCAGCGTTTCTCATGATGTACTCTGCATAGAAGTTAAATAAGCAGGCTGACAATATACAGCCTTGACATACCCCTTTTCCTGTTTGGAACCAGTCTGTTGTTCCATGTCCAGTTCTAACTGTTGCTTCCTGGCCTGCATACAGATTTCTCAAGAGGCAGGTCAGGTGGTCTGGTATTCCCATCTCTTTCAGAATTTTCCACAGTTTATTGTGATTTTACCAGTTACTAAAGAGCTACTGTTTTAAGCTCTTCCAGGACCTCCTTCCTATGCCCCAGAGGCCCTGGCTGTTCACCTAGGATGTCCCCAGCCTCCCCTTAATCCAGCAAAATGAATTAATGCCTGTCCCGTCCCCAGGGGTGAGAGGCTGCTCACCACCCCATCCCAGTACTGCAGACTGTTACCTGTTGACCTTGACCTCCAGGGGAGACTGCTCCCTAAGAGTTATTGTTAAGAGTGCCTCATCCCTATGATGACCAAGTCCCTGATCACAGAACCATTAATCTCAAGAAGAGTTTTAAAAGCATCTTATTCAACTCCCTCATTTTGCTGAGGAAATCACGTCCAGAGAGTTACTCAGCGGATTTGTAGCCATTTCAGAGATAAAACTCTCCTAAATCAGTTTTGTTTTGGGTTTTTGTTGTTGTTGTTCATTTGTTTTGTTTTTTGCTGTTGTCAGTTTCCTTAACTGTGAAATGGGGATCAGTATCTTTATGCCTTGCAAAGTTGTTTGACAGGGATACCCAACATTTTATGTATGTGTTAGGAGTTTGCGAAAACTCTGTTGTCTGACATCTCATTAGATCTTCACAGGAACCTGTGAAAGGCTTGTGCTCAGAGGCGATGAATGACCTGCCCTTGATAGCAAAGCTGCTCTGAGTCGCAACCCTCTAAGTCTCTTAGGGCTTAGGAAACTATAAACTCTCTAGTAAATGTAAGATAACAGAACCACATGGCATTACTAGTTTTAAGCTTGTGGTATTTTGCCATTCAAGATTCACTGACATTGAAAGTGTAATTTTATTCAAGCAATGGGTTTTTTGGTTTGTTTGTTTGTTTGTTTAACAGACTTTGGTTCAGCATTAAAACAGAAGCGGGTTGCTTAGAAGTATATTCATTAAATGAGATAATCCAAATTTGTAATTAGCTTTAAAAATGCAATTGTGCAGTTTGAGTAGCTAAAGAGCTTGTGGCTCAGATGGTAAAGCGTCTGCCTATAATGCAGAAGACCCAGGTTCGATCCCTGGGTCGGGAAAATCTCCTAGAGAAGGAAATGGCAACCCACTCCAGTACTCTTGCCTGGAAAATTCCATGGATGGAGGAGCCTGGTAGGCTACAGTCCATGGGGTCGCAAAGAGTCAGACACCCCGACTGATTGACTTCAATGTCAATGTCAATGTCAATGTCTGTTACTAGTGGTGGCTCATTTTTTTTAATTCTCTCCTCCTCCCAAGTAATTAGGCCCTTTGGAAAAAGCAAAGTATGTTCTTTGAGGGTGAGTGGTCATCTCTTCTCAGTTCAGTTCAATCATGTCCAACTCTTTGCGACCGCATGGACTGCAGCACACCAGGCTTCCCTGTCCATCACCAACTCCTGGAGCTTGCTGAAACTCATGTCCATCGAGTTGGTGATGCCATCCAACCATCTCATCCTCTGTCATCCCCTTCTCCTCTTGCCTCTAATCTTTTATCATCACCTATTTTTCTCATCCTATAAGCCTGGTATACTTAGAAAATTAATCATATACCCTACTGTGGCAAAGAAAAATCACTTAGAAGTCCTTTTACCCACTTGACACCTAATTATCAGAAGAATGCTATTTTAAATATAAAGAAAAGCTGCAGTGGAGGAAATGGTCCACTTCTTGATACATCTTGGGTCTTTTGATAGATTTGATGGAAGCCCCCCTTAGTTTTTGAGAAGATTGTTGAGGAGATAAATTTAACTCTATGAACTGTATACTAAACTGTGCAGAAAGTGAGTTTCTAGATGAGGGCAGGAGTGGGGTTATTTCATTCCATATAACAGAAAAATATCTCTTCCATTTTCTTTTATCAGAGTATGAAAACTGTGCCCTTCTCTACATCAGTTGTAGTCGTAAATGGCAACTCACTCCAATATTCTTGTCTGGAAAACTCCATGAACAGAGGAGCCTGGCAGACTGTATAGTCCTTGGGGTCGCAGAGTCAGACATGACTGAGCAACTAGCACACACACATACTACATCAATTATCCCACAAGGTTAAATACATAAAGGGTAGAGAGAAAGAAGATTTATTAGAAAAGGCTGTAAATGGGGAGGAACTTGGGGTTGTGAACCCTGATCTAGCATTGCTAAACTTGTCTTCTCATTTGGGAAGAATGTATTCGTAGGTTTGGTGGGTTTTTTTAAGTAGATGTGTGTCTTCATTTTTCTCTGTGTGAACAGACTCTCAGCTTTCAACCGTACTGAGATACAGCCTCCCTCTTGTCTATATAAGACCTTCGACGTGTTTACAATTATTTGGACTCTTCTTGGATTTTATGCTGTTTTCACCGCTTCCTACAGATAGTACTGGCGGTGCCGGCAGAAGAACGTCTAAGGGTAACATTTGGCTTTATGGCTTGACTAGGAGTCATTGAGTCTTTGGATTATCTTGGAGTCATTCAAGACATTAGGCTTGAAGAGATCTTTGAAATTGCAAACCTTGAATTCCTCCAGACTGGCTAGGGGAGAAGGGGGATTGATGAGCAAGCACGTGCTTTCGAACTTCACCACCACCAGTTTCTGTACCAGTGGACTCAGCATTATGTGAGATAAAGCATGTAAGGCACTCGGCACTAGAGTTGACACATCGTGGGCACTTGGGAGGGTTAGCCGTGATTATTGGCTTGTCTGATTTAATTTTGTCTTCACATCTCTTTCTGCTCCCTGATGGCCATTCTGAAGAGCAGTCGAATGTCCAAGAAATAGGAAAATACCAAATGCAAGGGAAATGCAAGGCTCTGGTCTTCCAGAAACAGAATTAATCAGTGCACAAAGAAAAATGATTGTGTTTTTTTTTTTCACGATGATATGTCAATGACTTCCATACTCCCTCCACAGAAGAGGGGCAATTCCTCCCTCGTCCACAGCCAACTCAGTCCCATCTAATGAGGGCCACCTGATGGTAAACTTACCTTATGCCCATTTCCCTCTTTATTATGTGAAAAACGATGAGCTGCTCGTTATCATCTGTGTAAGAAAAAAAAACACAATCGAAATGTGGTTGTCCCTGATTAGAACTTTGTTAAGGTATGTGACGGGCAAGTGCGTTTCTCCTGTGCCTTCAATAAAGTGGGTAACTACACAAATTAACCAAAACTCATGTTGTGGCAGGAGTGTGATTGGTACAGCTTTTCTGAACAGTCACCAGGACTCTCAAAGCTCACTCTACTTGACCCCACAATTCTTTTTCTAGGAATCTACCTAGGAAAATACACAGACATTCAGGCAATTTGATATTCAGACACATCTGTCAAAGTGTCATTTGCAGTAACAAAAGAAAATAGTATGTCATTCCCCAAGTGAGAGAAATAATGAAATAAAACACTTTTCTACACAGACATTGAAAAGCATGTTTCTGAAGAATTTTTAATAACTTGAGGAAATGTTTACGTTCATATAATATTGAATTAAAAAGGAGAAACGAAGCTCTATTTTTGTGTATCTGAAAAGAATACCAGTCCACAATCCCTTGTCTCCAGCACTGAATGCATTTGGTTCAGACATCACAAAGGTCTCTTGGTGACTTGTTTGGAAGAAAAATCTGACTTGAATTAATGTGAAGCTCTATTTTATCTGACCAAATAAGAATATGCATCTACTTTGCTGCAGAGATATCTAATGTGTGTGATTACAGGGTGCTGCTTCAGATTCTGATGGGGCATGATGCAATAAATGGTAGTTTAGCATCATAATACTCTTTAACACCAAGCAGTTATGAACTCTGAAGTGTATCTGGCCCAGGAGTTTCATTTAAGGGGTCATGAGCCTATACAGCAAAATATCATGAATGATTTATCAGTGTCAAGGTTGCAATTGATGTTTATTTTTTCTTGATTCTTTTCCATAAGTTTTTCAGATGTTCTGTAATAAGCATGTGTTAATTTATCCTCAGGAAAAAATAAAGACCAGGCTCTACTACAAAGCCACAGTCATCAAGACAGTATGGTACTGGCACAAAGACAGAAATATAGATCAATGGAACAAAATAGAAAGCCCAGAGATAAATCCACACACATATGGACACCTTATCTTTGACAAAGGAGGCAAGAATATACAATGGAGTAAAGACAATCTCTTTAACAAGTGGTGCTGGGAAAACTGGTCAACCACTTGTAAAAGAATGAAACTAGATCACTTTCTAACACCACACACAAAAATAAACTCAAAATGGATTAAAGATCTAAATGTAAGACCAGAAACTATAAAACTCCTAGAGGAGAACATAGGCAAAACACTCTCCGACATAAATCACAGCAGGATCCTCAATGATCCGCCTCCCAGAATACTGGAAATAAAAGCAAATATAAACAAATGGGATCTAATTAAAATTAAAAGCTTCTGCACAACAAAGGAAACTATAAGCAAGGTGAAAAGACAACCCTCTGAATGGGAGAAAATAATAGCAAATGAAGCAACTGACAAACAACTAATCTCAAAAATATACAAGCAACTTATACAGCTCAATTCCAGAAAAATAAACGACCCAATCAAAAAATGGGCCAAAGAACTAAATAGACATTTCTCCAAAGAAGACATACGGATGGCTAACAAACACATGAAAAGATGCTCAACGTCACTCATTATCAGAGAAATGCAAATCAAGACCACAATGAGATACCACTTCACACCAGTCAGAAACAGTCTATGTTCAGTGCAGGATGCAGGATGCTTGGGGCTGGTGTATGGGGATGATCTGGAGGGATGATGTGGGGTGGGAGGTGGGAGGGGGGTTCATGTTTGGGAGTTCGTGTAAAAAAATAAATAAATACAAAAAAAAAAAAAAAGAAAGCATATTTGACGTATCAGAGGATCATCTCATTTCAGTTGGAATCCTCAGATTTATCACTTGCTTCAAATTTATCACAACTCTTTGTTGTTGTTTAGTTGCTAAGTCGTGTCTGACTCTTTGTGACCCCAGGGACTGTAGCCCGCCAGGCTCCTCTGTTCACAGGATTTCCCAGGCAAGAATACTGGAGTGGCCTGCCATTTCCTTCTCCATTGTTTCCCGTATCTTCTTGTTAATATAGCCAGTTCAGAAGAACACCCAGGGAGGGATGTGTTTCACCTGGTGGTGAGCCCCGACATCGATTCCTGGATTATTTTATTCTGTTCTGTTTAGCTGGACTGGTCCTGAGGCACAGGAAGTTAGAGGTCATGAAATCGGAGGATGGGGTATAGCAGGATTGCAGGAGAGAGGGGACAGCGTTAACATGCAAGGTTTCCTGTGCTAATGGACAGTCTTCCTCCCCAATCAGGTGGATGCTCGCTGACCTGTCACAAGGTGGCCCCGCAAGGTTTTGAGGTCCATGTCTGAATGGATTGCTGTAGCCTTCTCTTCTCTCCCTTCGCCCAGTTCCCTGCATCCTAAGACTCGAAGCCAGCACAGGACCTGGAAAAATTACATGTAAGTTTTGACTAAGGTTTCTTTGCTCCAACCGAACAAGGCTAAGAATTTTCTGAGATGATAATAACAAAGTGTCTTGAGAATTATCATTGAGGAAGGGCATAGGGGTTAGACTCTGCCTATGGGTGGTTCCCTAACTCGGTGGATCTTACCCATTATCATGCTTCAGAGTCACCTGGAAGGCTTGTGAAAGTCCAGCTTGCTGAAGCTCATGCCTAGATTACTGGATTCAGGAGATCTAGGGACCCCTGAGAATTTACTTTACTAACAAATTTCCAGGTGATGCTGATTAGGCTGGTCCAGGGACCCCACTTTGAGAATCACTGCTTTAACTCAAGTGTGACTGAATGGAAGAATGATAAAGGTAGAAACGTGTGTGAAACGAAAATGAAGATATTAATGCTGTACTTAATACATGAACTCAACTCTCAGAAAAGACACTTTCAGGGTCTTCTCAGCACCGTCACCTTTGAAAGTCTATCCAAGTAGATGCCATTATTCTGTGCCAGCTCAACTCCAGGGCACAAGGACCAACCACTCTCTGCCCTTGCCTTTCAACAAGGGTGACTGACACTGCTGTTAACAGGCTATAATGACAGCTACCATCTTTTCCCATGTGTCCTCATCATGTTTTGAGACATACTCCAAAGGGAAAATCTTTTTTTCTCCTGGACTAGAAAATATATTGTTCCCTTTCAAAGTGAATCATCCCAGCATGATCCTTCCCCTCATACTCTTAAATCACTTGATTTGCAAAAGGCATATGTGAAGGAAGGTGAACTTCTAATCAAAAGTCTAAGCCAGCAAACCAGTGTTTTGTGGGCGTTTATGTTCTCAGGACTGACATATTTGGAAGATAAGCATGTCACTGTGTTAGCTTTGGGACAAGCCAGTCACCTCTCTGCTGAAGATAAGAACAACTTAGTCCATGTTCATAGAATAAAGTAGAAGAGTTTGACTCAACAACTGTGCCCTTGGGTATATGGGAGCATACATGCTAATGTACACGTGTACCTATGAACCTGTATGAATTTTGTAGGTTTCTAAGCTTTCAATGTAGAAGTTCTGACAACATGTTTTTTGTCTCGTTGAGTCAATGTGAGTGTGAAAATAGTCTGAGTGATGCTGTCTAGGAAATGTTTGAGAAGTTTATGGGTGTTTTGAATCTGTGGATAAGCCTGGTGATTTATAACATTTTACTTGATATGGTTAATGTTATCATTCAAAGCAGCAATTAGGGCTTACGGTTCTTTTATTATAACTCTCTGAAATGGAGAACAGTCACTTAAAAAAAATCAAAACAAAACTTTTTAAAATTGAGAGTAGTCACTTTTTTAAAATAAAGTGATTGAACAGTACCAGAATGGTTGGCATGATTTGGCATTGATTTCATTTCACAGACAAAGAAACTGATTTTCAGAAAGGGTTAAGATAATGGAAGGAAGGAAAGAAGGAAGAAAGGAAGGGCTGCCAAAAAATCACATAGAAAGAAGTAGCCAAGGCCACCTGTAAAATTTGAGGGTCCCTGTGCAAGATGACTATGTGGAGTTGTTTGGGAATAGTCACTTTTAATAAAGCAATTCCCAAGCAGATATGTAATGAAGGAGCATTACCTGCTACCTAGATGTTAACAGAACCCCAAATCCTGGAGATAGATTTAAGTGCAGGCGTTTAAAATAAAAATCACAAAATCAGAAAAATAAGACCAAAAGAGCAAGAGGTGATGAAAGAGTTCCAGAAGGAATTAATTCAGAATTGTCTTCTGGGAGCTGCCCAGAGGGTAACAGGGCTGGTAATCGGGCTGACAGAGTTGTGAGCGAGGTAATTACCTTACCTATTATCACTCTACCCTTACAAATGATAACATCTCTGTCAAGCACTAATTGGTCATTCTGCACAGCATTCTGGGAAGTTTCAGTTTATGAAGTGTCTTCACCATGAAGTAAAAGAAATGGGTTAGATCAAATGTTCCTTCATCTCCCCCCTGCTTTCCTGTGCTGCATCTGTGAGTGTCCACGTTTACACTTCAGGTTTCCCTGGTGGATGACCTTTGATGTCAGTCAGTTGAATAAGTACAAGACAAGCCAGGGCAGGTAGAAGGTTGCTGTGACACCTTGGGTGACTTGGAACAGAAAACGCCTGCTGGCCCTGGTGCCCCCTTCCTGGCTCCCTCCCTGCAGCCTTGGGCGCAGCATTCAACACACCAGGTGCCTAGAGCGTCTCTGTAAAAGTCATGGGGACTCCCCTGATTGTCCAGTGATGAAGACTCCACACTTTCAAGGCAAGGAACATGGGTTCAATCCCTGGTCAGGGAAATAAAATCCACATGCCGTGTGGTGTGGCCAATAAGTAAATTTTAAAAATAATAATAAGGTCTTGGCATTCCCTGGTAGTCCAGTGTTTAGGACTCGGCACTTTCACTGCCGTGGACCTGGGTTAAAAAAAATAAAGTTTGAAAAATAAATATTGTGCATTTGGGGACAAGGAGTATATGGGACCCCCTGGTGCTTTCCTTTCAGTTTTGCCATCAACCTAAAACTGCACTAAAACATTTATTAATATAAAAGACTGAACACTAACCAGTATGATGATTCCTCAAAAAGTTAAACGTGGAATGACCATGTGTGTGTGCTGTCGCTTTGGTCGTGGCCAACTCTTCGCAACCCTGTGGACTGTAGCCCACCAGGCTCCTCTGCCCATGGAGTTCTCCAGGCAAGAATACTGGAGTGGGTTGCCATTTCCTCCTCCAGGGGATCTTCTCAACCCAGGGACTGAACCCATGTCTCCTGCATCTCCTACCTTGGCAGGTGGATTCTTACCACTCTGCCACCTGGGAAGCCTAGAATGACTGTATGATTCTGCAGTTCCACTTCTGGGTATATACTTAAAAGTAGTGAAAACAGAGCCTTGATCAGATACTTGTACATCCACGTTCATACATCATTATTCCCAATAGCCCAAAGGTGGAAGCAACTCATTCAACTGTGAATGAAGAAAATTTGGAATATACATACAAGAGAATATTATTTAGTCTTAAAAATATGCAATTCTGACACAGGCTCCAGCATGGATGAAACATGAAGATACCAAGTGGAATGAGCGAGACACAAAATGACAGATACTGTATGATCCCACTTATGTGGTGAACCTAGACTAGTCCAAGCCATTGAAAGTGTAGAAGGCTGATTTTCAGGGCCTGGGAATAAAGGGGAGAGAAAAGTTGGTGTTAATGGGTACAGAGGTTCACTCTGGCAAGATGAAAAAGTTCAGGAAATGGATGGCGGTCATGGCTGCACAGTAATGTGAATGGCTTCCAGGTGGCTCAGTGCCACCACTGGCTCCTGCTTGCCAATGCCGGAGACACAGAAGCTGTGACTGTGATCCCTGGGTTGGGAGGATCCCTTGCAGAAGGAAATGGCAACCTGCTCCAGTATTCCTGCCTGGACAATCCCATGCACAGAGGAGCCTGGCAGGCTACAGTCCATGGGGTCGCAAAGAGTCAGATGTGACTTAGCAAGTAGAACAACTTAATGCCACTGAACTGTACTCTTAAAAAATGATTTAAGTGGTACCTGTTATGTTGTGTATGTTTTACCACACACACACAAAAATACCCTGAATACCAGAATTTACTTTCCTTCTGAGAATACCAGGAAGAACACCAAGTAATGCTTGACAGGAATGCCGTAGTTTGAGTAGGAGGAGGAAGCATAGGTGTCCATGTCCCTCACAACTCCCTCAGCCCCAGCACTTCCCGTTGGGCAAAGGTAAGGGCCCTGCAGAATATTAGACTTCAGTCTCAGGAATGGGTTTTCTACTGGGACAAGGACAAATTTGTCCGAAACCACGAGGGAAATTTGTCATCGGTAACCATCCTCTCTACTAAAATCTTATGTATGCATGCAGGAAAGCTACTTCCCTGGGATGGAGAGGACATGCACACCCCTGTGCTCCAGTCATGGGACTGCTGCAGTTCATGTGAATTACGACTTCATTAATGAGTCCGGGTACCACACCCCAGAATGCGTGAATAGTGGAGGCGGTTGACAGGTCTTAGCACTGGAGGCAGACCTGAAGACAGGACCAGGACTTGCCCCAGAGTGAAGCCTAGTAGAAGATGGAAACTTGGAAAGAAAATTAGTAGCAAATAGATCTCCTGCAACAGGGCTTCTCACTGTAATGCCTGTTTGACATTCTCCCAGTGAAGTGTAGCTTGACCCCCATCAGCAAATCTCTGTAATATTGGATATTACTGCACCCATACCTCACAGAACGGCTATAGAAGTAACATGGAGGCCTGTGAGGAATAAGAAGGATTGAACCCACTGAGTTAGTGCGTTTGGGCCCTAATTTGGGGAAGGGAGGTGGATTTTGCTTTTTATTCTGTGTTTCTAGAAAACCAGCCTTGGAGAACCATCAGTGAGTTCTCTTGGGGCCTAGGTAGCCGTGTTTTCCTCAGACCTCCTTTCCTTTACTGTTTTACTTTACTCTTTTCAGGCCCCACCCTTAGGTTTGACTAGGGGTTGTAATTCCTAAAGAACAGTACATAAGGATCCATAGTTTCGAAGAGCTCAAAAACTTCTGTCCTGAGTGATCCCACATCCTACTTAAGGTATCAGAATCATTTATAAATATGAGCAGGCATGTCTGTGGGCCTCCGTGGTGGCTCACACGGTTAAGAATCTGCCTGCAATGCGGGAGATCTGGGTTTGATCCCTGGGTTGGGAATGTTCCATGGAGAAAGGAATGGCTACCCATTCCAGTATTCTTGCCTGGAGAATTCCATGGACAGAGGAGCCTGGTGGGCTATAGTCCATGGAGTCGCAATGAGTCAGATACGACTGAACGACTTTCAAAAAGATAATAATAATAAATGCATGTGTGTGAATTATATACATATATACATACATAAATGTGTATGTATGTGTTTGGCTCAAGGAAAAAGTATACCTAAAAAAGAATAGAAATAAAATCATAAAAGTTGAAGTACAATGGATATAAATCAGTCCCTCATTTCCAACCCAAACGTGCTTAGAAATACTCTCCATGCTTTTTGCTTAGGTGCTAGAGAACAGGGCATAGCAACAAAGGTTTTGGAGTCAGTTGCTTAGGGAGCTGCTAAGATATCAAACAGTTGGAATGAAATGTTTTTATGGAAAAGAAAATTCAGGGGAGCAAGTCTTAAGAGAGGAGAAGTAAGTGCTTCTTCATCTTTGACATCACACGTAGATACCGGCACCCTAAGCTTGAGTTGAAACAACATGGATATAGATTCTAGTATGCAAGACAGCAAAAGAGATACAGATGTGTAGAGCGGACTTATGGACTCTGAGGGAGAAGGAGAGGGAGAGGGAGAGGGAGGGATGATTTGGAAGAATAGCATTGAAATATGTATACTGTCATGTAAGAAATGAATTGCCAGTCTATGTTCAATGCAGGATGCAGGATGCTTGGGGCTGGTGTATGGGGATGATCTGGAGGGAAGATGTGGGGTGGGAGGTGGGAGGGGGGTTCATGTTTGGGAGTTCGTGTAAAAAAATAAATAAATACAAAAACAAACAAACAAACAAACAAAACAAGTTCAGCCCCAGGAGTTCAGAGACCATGATTTTTAGATGGACACCCTGACACAGACTGCCTACAACAGTCCCCAGAGGGAAAGACACGAGCTAGAGAAAAACCAACAGAGACCAGCCTTTGGGGGCTCTACTGATCGACTTTTACAGCTCTGAGAATCAGATGTACCTGGATACAGGCACTGAATTCATATTTAGTGATGGCTCAGCTACCTGGAACCCAACTAACCAGAACCCTGAATTAACTAGCCTTGGTACTTCCCACCACCACTCCACCCCCACCCGCCTCACACCCCACACCCCACCCTACCGCACAAATCCCACTTCCCTTTTTCAGAGATAGAGAATCAGAAAACAAGGTAGCTTTGGTTTAATAAAGTTAGCAAATACACCCTGGAGGATATTTGTAGCTGGTAACACTGACCTGCTGATTCACTGAGGATGGTTAGATCCTTTATAAGTAGAAAAAGAAACTGCTTTGGAAAGATTTCGAACAGAAAGCATTTTCTAGCTGTCAATTCCCCAGAAAAGTGAAACAAATCAAAAGAGATCTTGTCTTCAAATAGTGTAGTTAACTTAGATTTTATTGTACCTATTTTCATGTCTTAATTGGACATAGGATAGAAAAATATACCATTCATTTTTTTCTTGAGAAACCATGCAAGTTTTGGCTTTTACCACCTTTCCAGTACCAGAGTTTAAATCTCAGATAATTATTTTTATGCTTATTCTGTTTATTCTAGTTGGAGACACTCTAAAAGTTGTGATGTTAATGATAAGAATGTTATATAAAATAACTTCATGAACATATATATTTAGCTCTTATTGTCATTGGGAAACCATTGGCATAGTTTTGAAGCCAATTCTGTTTTTTTTTTTTTTAAAAAGAATGTATGTGATTCTTTGTAACATACTGTCTCACAGTCATGTTCTGCTCAAGGCACCACCAAGATTAATTTTCATTCTCTGCATATATGCTAATGGTACAGGTAGTGGTGATGTAACCAGCATAGTAATAGACATGTCCAAATTTCAGAAGGTGTTCACTGTGAGTTTCCGACTCAGCCATGCAGATGACAGAGCTGCTCACCAAATGACGTCAGTTGTAGTACAAATAGTTTGTCAATTTCTTTTAAATCTGTTGCTTTTTAGAAATAGTTTGTGTGCTCTTTGTTGGATGTGTCTGTACTAACAAAGTGACTTTGCTCTCTGAGCCATGATTTAACCCAAGGGATAGCTGCTTCTGCTGCTGCTGCTGAGTCGCTTCAGTCGTGTCCGACTCTGTGCAACCCCATAGACTGCAGCCCACCAGGCTCCACCGTCCCTGGGGTTCTCCAGGCAAGAACACTGGAGTGGGTTGCCATTTCCTTCTCCAATGCGTGAAAGTGAAAAGTGAAAGGGAAGTCGCTCAGTCGTGTCCGACTCTTAGAGACCCCATGGACTGCAGCCTACCAGGCTCCTCCATCCATGGGATTTTCCAGGCGAGAGTACTGGAGTGGGGTGCCATTGCCTTCTCCGAAGGGATAGCTACCCTCCTCCAAAGACACACACATTAAACTGACCACTGTGAGGTCCCTGGCCAATGGAGCTCTGGGGCAGGTGGAGCGTGCCCAGACCATGGTCACAGTGAGGACGGACACTGTTCGCAAAGCTCTGTGGAGCAGCAGTATTCTCAGAGTCCTTGTCATGCTTAACAATAGTCTATTGTTTCTAGCAGATTTTCCCTGTATTTTATGTCTGCTTCGTCCCCAGCCCAGGTTACTATAAAGACCCCATGTATTAAGTGTTCTTAGTGACTAGAAAGAACAGGTCAGAAACTAATGAATTGTTTCCTTTTATCAAAGTAGAATTAGTTTTACTTTCCCAATTATGACAGTAATACAAGCTTATGATACAGAATGCGTAAAATAGCAGAATAGAATAAAGAAAATAAGTCACTTTTAATCCAGCTACCCAAATGCAACCTACCTGTTAACTTCTACTTTTCTGTGCTTTTCCAGACTTTTTTCCTTTCATCAACCAATTCCAAATTGACACGCAGTACTCTGGACTGCTGACATCCCACAAGTTGGTGGAATTCAGTAGTGATAACTTTGTTATCCCTTTATAGGACAGTGATCTCCTAGTTGCTTATTTTTCTCCCTTCAAATTACATTCATCAACTCTTACAAGAACAAATACCTTTGTAGACTCACCAATGTCTTTATCAAGTGGAAATTGTTATTGACTTCTTTTTTTCCATTTCTGGATTCTGTCAATAAATAAGATTTTTGAGTGACCCTACAAGATCCTAGTGGGCCTTGGGAATGATAAAAGAAAGATTTAATTTGGTCCCAGATGGTTTTAGTGTTAGATCAACTGGTTGTGTTCTAGATAGGTAAAAATTTGTAATTGATACACTATAAGACAATATGGCAGAAGGGGGAAAGGTTGATGAGCCGGATTCCTCACCTCTATTCCCCAACCAGACCCCAAACAATATGGACTCCAATTAAATTCTGATTTTATATTCAAATATAGCCCTTCTGTGCTTTGAACCAGAGAGTTTTCCTTTGCCCCATTTGTCATTGCTGTTGTTCAGTCACTAAGCCGTGTCCAACTCGTTGCGACCCCATGGAGTGCAGCACACCAGGCTTCCCTGTCCTTCACTATCTCCTGGAGTTTGCTTAGACTCATGTCCGTTGAGTCCCTGATACCATCCAACCATCTCATCCTCTGTCACCCTCTTGTCCTCCTGCTCTCAATCTTTCCCAGTGTCAGAGTCTTTTCCAGTGAGTCGGCTCTTTGCATCAGGTGACCAAAGGATTGGAGCTTCAGCTTCAGCATCAGTCCTTCCAATGAGTACTCAGGGTGGATTTCCTTTAGGATTGAGTGGTTTGATCTTGCTGTCCAAAGGACACTCAAGAGCCTTCTCGAGCACCACAGTTGGAAAGCATCTGTCCTTCGGTGCTCAGTCTTCTTTATGGTATCCCTCTTCAGAGAAGCGTCTCTTCAGGTTCCTCTGCCGTGGTGTTCAGTCTGTGGTGTGGGTTGTGCTGAGTATCTGTGTGCTTCCCTTTGGAGATAGGTCAACTTTGAATCAGGATGAATCCTGACTCTTAGCCAAATGTAGGAAGGGCTTTGAACACTGAAACAAAACCCAGATTAAAACGAAGGGGGTTGTTAAAGGAGTTGCCTGAGGAAAGTTGTAGGAATGTCATCCACAGACGTTAACGTCAGTGGAATATTAAACGTATAGTAAACAGCTGCTGGAAGAGATTTTTATGTTTCAAACGTGATCTGGGGACTTCCCTGGCAGCTGATCCAATGGTTTAAGAGTGTGTTTCCAATGTGGTGGAGTAGGGGTGAGGGGAGATCAGATTCAATCCCTGGTCGAGGAATTAAGATCCCACATGCCACACGGCACAGCTGAAAAATAAAAAATAAAAATTTTAAATGATCCGTATTAGACCTTGTGTGTAATGAGGTCTCATCATCCTCTGTACAAGCCTTAGGTTCTTTAAAAGCAGTTTTTTCTAGGTTCTTCCCTCTGCATCCCTTCACATCCTTTGTGTCCTAGTATATAATAGGGATACAGTGTGCTCTGACTTGAATTAAAATTTCTGTGCTATGACTGTTGCGTGACAGATGAACGAATGTGCCGAGCCCAGTGTATATTCTGCTTCCTTCTGACAGTAGTCAAAAGATGCCTTCTTCTGACCACAGTCGAAAGATGCTTTAGTAAATTGTGTGGAACGCCTGAGTCAGGTACCAGTGTGGGAAGTGGTCTGCAATGCCTTGATCCTCCCTTGGAGAAGGAGATGCTTGTGTGGATACTGAGAACCCAGTTCCCTACCTTCGGTTTCGATTTGACCTCCTCACTTCCCTGAGTCACGGCGTTCACTCATCAGCGACAGGCATGTCACAGAAACCTGAGACTGTCCCTCGGACTGTTTGTGACACTGTCTCTGAAATTTCCCGTGACACGAACAGCCAGCATTTGTCGTCAGACTTCAAAAACTTTTAGTTGGTTTGCAGTTGACATTGAGATTAACTTTCTCTAACCTAAACCAGTGAAAACTAAAACACTGCTCACCACATGAAAGTTTTGCTTTCGCTGCGTTCAGACCCCTCCCACCCTGTCATAGCACAGTCATTTGGAGTCTAGTGTGGGGAGGTGTGGTTGTACCTCAGTCGTGGATGACCCACTTTTTCGTAACACTTAATTACCCGTGTTTTTACAACAGCAGTCAGAGATCTGATGATAGTGGACTCTAACCCCTCAAAGATTTTCTGATCCATCTCATCAGCACTGCTCTGGGAAGAAGGTGTGAGCTCTGCAGGGCGCGAGTAGCTACCGGGGATGACAGCATTTCCTCTAGTTTCTGGATAATGAGCAAGCGCACAGGTAAAGATGCCTTTCTCAGTGTTGACTCTTTTCGTGTCTTCATTATTTGGTGGAACTGACTTTTAAATATTAATCCCTGTCTGCGTGTGTTTGCTACTGTGCTTTGCGGAGGGTTCAGGGGAACAAGTATTCAGACTGGTACCCTGGGACTTTAATAACTTAACTTTTCATGAAAAGTCTAAAGAGATGGTGATCAAAAATAGACTCTCATCTCTATCCTCTCTATGCCCCCAGAAACATCCTCTTCCTCAATTTTTTTTTTTTCTTATTGCTCTCAAGGTGGGTTTTTTCAACATCAGCAGCTCCGCTCGGCAGCGAGAGTTCATGTTTGGTGAGCTGAGGGCTTGGGGGCGTGAGTGGATGGAGCAGACAGAGAAAAAAATGCACAGAAGGGAAGGGAGATGGCAAGGAGATGCTGTGTCCCAGTGAGTGCTGGCCCTCAGCACCCCAAGAGCAGATTTAGCATAAGCACTATTGCTGTAACTTGGGCAAGATCACTCCTGACAGCCTTCTCTGTTCTAGAAACGTTTATGTTTCTGATGTCCCTTTGTTCATTTGAGGAACTTTTAAAACAGCGTCCTTGTTGCAAAACAAGATGTCGTAGGTATCATCTGCCTGAACTTGCAGAACCGTTTTGGGGGTCTGTTTCTTTGCTGGAAGCCGGTTGCCAGGCGGCAGGTGACAGGATGGTGGCGGTGCCTGGCGGATCACGTTCGCCAAAGCACCGGCTCTCCTGCCGCCGTGCAGTCTTTGAGAATGCCGAGATAAGTCAACGTTGTTTTCCCTGAAAGTCCTGATACAGAAAAAGAATGAAAGTACAAACACTAACTGGAAAAAATGTCACATATTTTAGCCACTTTGCATCCCTTGTTAGGACGAACCCTGGCTTGGTTTTTTTTTTTTTTTCTTTTTTCACATTTGTGGACTTGTGCGGTAGGTGGAGCAGTGTGGGTGGCCCAGAAAAAGTAGCGGTTAGAATAAGATTTTCCATTTATTGCCCTTTTGTACATGGCTAAAAATAAGATTCATACAAATCAGAATATGTAATGCAAGCACAATCACTCTGTTAATTCTGATGACTGGCTTGCCCGCATCTTTGCATCTGTCTGGTAAGTGGTGCGTTGGGGGGAATAAATGTGTCTCTCTGTTTAAACAGCAAAAAGTCGGCCACATTTGGGCACTGTGTGTCTACCTGCGATAGTTGATCAGCATTTTCCCCTCCTGAAGAAAGAAAGACACAACTCATACATAAGCAAATTGTGTCGGCAGAAGGTTGCAAGAAATAGTGACAGGATCCTTGAATCATTTTTTGAGAAGTAATTGCCTTGTTTGAAATGCCATTTAACAACATCCATCTCTTTGGCTCAATGTTAGAAAGTTGTGTCTTGTAGACCCAGAGAATAGCAACAGGAGGATTCCTTAGTGGTGGTGCAGAGAGATTGGAGGTTCTTTGATTGTGTAGGGACAGGGGACCAGGGATGGGCACGGACCTGCTCTATGCACAGATGTCGGAGGGGCAGTTAACCAAGTGAAAACTCCCCTTCATCTGCCAGCCAAGTCTCCTGCAACCACAGTAAGGGGTAACGTGTCTGTCTGTGGCTACAGGAAATACCAGACAGAAGCAGTGTCAGCCTTCACAGGGAAATTCGCAACTCCGTGATCCCAGCCATGGTGCTGTCCCCGCGCTACTGGCTGAGTGGCTGTGGCATTTCCAAAGAATGAGGGTAACTGCAAGCTAAGATAGTGTCTGCTGAAGCCTTTCAGTTTGATGTCACTTGGGAAATAGGATGAGTCAAGAGGGCAGTCATTCCAGAAGACTCTGGAAACTGAAGACTACAAATCATATTCCCCACTGGTTGTCTCCAGGCTCAGCAGATGGTGAGGAGGGATGGTTAATGTGAGACCAGAGCTTTGGAAAAAAGAGGACAAATCAGCATCAGATCTTCACTTAGCTACCTGTTGACCTTGATCTCTTTATTGAACCTCTCCTAGGCCTGGATGTCTTTAATTAAAAACTGAAACAGGGGGAGTGCCTACCTCAGAGGGTGGTGGTGGGGAGTAAATGAGATAACGTACTTGAAGCACAGAGCCAGCACTCAGTAAAAGGATGGTGGTGATGCTTATTCATGCTGTTGCATCATACGAATGTGGTGGAGAATTTCAGGGCATTTGGTGGTTCCCTGTTCTGCTTGGAGTACACATTTTGGAATTAAATGGACACAAGATCATCCTCTTTGCTCACTGCTTCTCAATCAAAAGGCTACGGGTCGTTTACAAATAATTTGGTTCTTCATAGGCTACTACTGTTGCTTTTGGGGTCTCGGTTTTTTTTTATTTTGGCGTTAAATTAGCACCATGAAAGCCTCTCTTTCATCTTAAGGTGAGCACTGTGTTGAGCATAATCAGTTATTTTTGCCTTCCCACTCAATTTATTTCAGCATGAATATTTCAGTTTTGACATCTGTGCACATTCACTGCAATACCTGCTGATGTACATCATGAAAGAGAGAGTGCTAATGTTGTAATCAAGGAAGGTTTTAAGTATTTCAGTTGGGAATGGGCAAAACTTGAGGAGCAATTAGCTTCCATGGTGGCAGAATTCCCTATAGAAAATATCACATCTGTTGTCATTCTGGTTACTGATCAATCCTGTAGATAACCAGATGCTGACAAGCAGAAAACAATTACTGTTGCTTCTTTTTAGTATTTTTGCAAATTATTTTCTCTTGAATGTAGTATATATCTAGCCTTCTAGGAGTCTGTTTCTGCCCACCAAAGTTTTTCATTAGGTAAATATATTGTGTATTTCATAATCAGGTCATCATTGTAGGCACCACTTCACCTTTTTAGTGAAGTGAAGTCGCTCAGTCGTGTCTGACTCTGCAACTCTGTGATGGACTGTAGCCTACCAGGCTCCTCTGTCCATGGGATTTTCCAGGCAATAGTACTGGAGTGGATTGCCATTTCCTTCTCCAGGGGATCTCCCCGACCCAGGGATCAAACCTGGGTCTCCCACATTGTAGACAGACGCTTTACTGTCTGAGCCACCAGCAAAGTCCACTTAACCTTTTTGGTTAACCTTTAATATTAAATGTGAAGAGTTACATACATCAGATTACATACATCAGATTTGTCAGCTTCCTCCATGACGTTCCTGGGATTCAGTTTTTTCATTTATCAACTTAAAAAAATACATTATGACTGCACCCTGACTTGGCCTCACCAGGGACCTGACAAGAAGTGATAAATGAGACTAAGAAGCTAAGGAATTAAAACACGGTACAGGTATAAAGCAGTGATGGCTTGGTTTTATCAATTGATGTATTTTGCTAGTTTTAAAAATTCTTCTCTCCAAATTTTCCTTTTCATGATCTGTCCTACCACTTTAGTCACAGGTACAACCTTTGATTTGTAGTATATATGTTAGCATCATCACTGGATTTTTCATGTTAGGGACCCTTATCTGTCCAGTGAGCTGGAGACATTTCTCAGGTTGACTAAACGGGCAAAACCTCTCTTTCATTAGAATGGTACCCAGGGAACAGACTTATGAATCTGGTGGGGCAGGGGCGGGGGGAGGTTGCCAGTGGAAGGATAGCGTAGAATGTATGGAGAGAGTAACATGGAAACATACGTTACTATATGTAAAATAGATAACCAATGGGAATTTGCTGTATGACTCCGAACTCAACCTGGGGCCCTGTAACAGCCTAGAGGGATGGGATGGGGGAGGGAGGCGGGAAAGAGGTTCAAGAGGGAGAGGATATATGAATACCTATGGCTGATTCATGTTGACACTTGCCAGAAATCAATACAATACTGTAAAGCAATTATCCTTCGCTTAAAAATAAACTTTTTTTAAAAAGAAGGATGGTACCCATATTCTTTCAGTGCATCCAGACAGTGCTGCTTTTTCCACTTTTTTTTTTTTTTTTCTGTTGAATGAAATGGAAGAATGCTTTTCAGGCAGAGCAAATCATTCTAGAAGACTAACAAGTTCCTAGCATCACAGATACAGCTTCACTCCCCTCCATGAACACACACTCCCCATTATCTTTGCCTGTCTTATTATACTTTGCCACAGACCAAAGTGTCTGTAAAAATGGTGGGCAAAAGGAGGTGATAAATTAGGCTCTGGGTCTGATTTCCTCCCACACCTTCATAAGGGATGAGAGAGATTCTGAAATTCATCTCGTTGATATACCGCCTGCTTCTTCCTTCATAACAGCCAGTTTTAACCTATCCTTCATGTGCAATTTGAGGGTACTGGCCAGGCTGGGCTCATTATTCCTTTGGTTGAATAATGTAAAGCATTTGCAATGGAGATTTGCTCTAATGATGTATTTTAAGTGCATGTCCATGTTGTTGGTTTAATGCACTCAGTCATGGAATGCTTCAGAGTTTATTGCTAATGGATGAATCCTCAGGAAAATTGGCATTTTCAATCGGATTGACATTTGGAGTGAGAAATAGAAATCTAATGAGAGCATTTCAACCAAGGTTTGTAATTAGGGCTGAATGGAGTAAATTTGTCCATGCGCACCCCCAGAAGGGCACCGTGGAAGGTGAAATTGCTCACTCTGGTGCGAATGAGGCACAAGGGCCGATGGATCAGTGTCAGGCCACGACACTGTGGAGTATAAATGATACTGTCACCAAGTGCTGCACAGGGTATCAGGGGAATTCCACTCCAGTAAATTACATTACTCAGACAGACCTGAAGGCATTGTGCTGGAATGAGAGGAGGGAAGAGAAGGCTGTCAGCACCCTGCGGAAGATATTACAGAGCTGGCTGCAGGGGTGGACGTCACCGGTTTCCATTATACCTGGAGATTTTGTGTCCTCCTTTGTTAATTAGTTTTCAGAGGTTACAAATGGGTACATGCGAAAGCAGTCGTGTCTCCTGGGGTATAGGTTTCAATTGACCACAAGGGAGCAAATGCAAGTTGATTTGTATAAACTGGTTAGTGCTAGATTCTCTTTCTTGTCATTTATAGTTGGTGATACTACACGTTCATCTATGACCTCGCCCTTGTCTTATCTTATTTGGGGGCTGATCCAGAAATATTCTGTTGGCCAAAATGTTCGTCCAGGTTTTTTGATAACCGCTTATGGAGACCGAATGGAGTTTTTGGCCAACCCAATACATTCGGGGGATGTAACCATTCTTCTGTCTGTAAAATTGTTTTATTTCCCCCCACCCCGGCTTTATAGAGACATGCATTTCTTTCATCCTCGTCTAACACATCTTTCCTTTCATCACCTTCCATCCCTAAGGGCAACAAATTGTACCTGCGCCTAACATTTTATTTCGTGAAAGAGTTCCAAGTGAAGAAGAGTTGATTCCTCATGTGCAGTTTATGGCAAACAACAACAACAACAACCTTTTTTCACTTCTTCTATTTTCTTTTATGCCCCTGCAGTGAAGTGAGGCTTCACTTTTGGAGGAAAATATTAGGAGGAGAACATAAGAGCATCAGTTATGTGACTGCCTTCTTGGTCATGTTGGAGGTGTTCTGGGGACTTTGTCCACTTTGGCCTCCAGTGCCAGTTCTTAAAAAAGCCAGACCAAGCGCTCTGGAGTTACATGGTTGCCTCTTAATCAGAAAGCAGATGTCCTCTCTGAATGGATAGAGATGTAAAACTACATCCATTCTGACTTTCTTAAATCCATGTTACACTTTGTCTTTAGTGAAGTAAACCTGATAAGTGTCTCTGATAATCTGTTAACAAGGAGAATGCATGGTATACTACAGAATGTCTCTAAAAGGCTTCCAAACAGCAAATTTTAAGCAACCTTTGTGAAACAGAAAATGCAGATAGCAGTGAAAATAATTTCCTGAGTTTGACTTTTATTCTTTCCAAAATAATACTCCCATCAATATCAGGGTATTGCAATTTAGTCGTTACTTGTAGCCATCATTGCAATCTTATTTTGTTCATCCAAGCATAAAACTTAGTAAAACCAAGATACTTGGAAAAGTAGTTTTGAGGGCGGATAGGAGAAACCTTGGTTCATGATAAGATGGTTGATATTTCTGTTTTATGTAAGGTCCAGTTCGGTTGCTCAGTCGTGTCTGACTCTGTGTGACCCCATGAATCGCAGCACGCCAGGCCTCCCTGTCCATCACCATCTCCTGAAGTTCACCCAAACTCAGGTCCATCGAATCAGTGATGCCATCCAGCCATCTCATCCTCAGTCGTCCCCTTCTCCTCCTGCCCCCAATCCCTCCCAGCATCAGAGTCTTTTTCCAATGAGTCAGCTCTTCACATGAGGTGGCCAAAGTACTGGAGTTTCAGCTTTAGCATCATTTCTTCTGATCTCCTTCAGAATGGACTGGTTGGATCTTCTTGCAGTCCAAGGGACTCTTCAAGAGTCTTCTCCAACACCACAGTTCAAAAGCATCAATTCTTCAGCACTCAGCTTTCTTCACAATCCAACTCTCGCATTCATACATGACCACTAGAAAAACCATAGCCTTGACTAAACGGACCTTTGTTGGCAAAGTAATGTCTCTGCTTTTCAATATGCTATCTAGGTTGGTCATAACTTTTCTTCCAAGGAGTAAGCGTCTTTTAATTTCATGGCTGCAGTCACCATCTTCAGTCATTTTGTACCACCACTTTAATGACATTATTTTATTGTTGTTAGTTGATGATTCTAAAGTAATCATTGAGTATAAAAGGCATGATATAAAATGTCTTAGCATCATGTGTCTTCTTCAGCACACAAGGACTGTGCTTATAGACGTTGCTTTGTTTACTTAAATGACACAAAATGGCTGGGACTATATGAGAAATGAGAGTCTCTCCCTAAATAAATTCCCTAGAATTTTTCTGCCTTTGTATTATGTCCATTTTGATGGTAGTGTGTACCTTATGTCTTCTATTTTCATCCATGCCATCATTTGGGAGATGCCATGCGTTTCGTTGTTGGCCCCAATAATACACATATGACGTGTTTCTTTGTCCCAGCTTTTGATGCAGCATGCTATCAAAGTATACTTTTTGAGTTTTTCTGAATTGAATTCTGATGGAAGGTGTTTAACAGTACCTAAAGCATGGCTGGTTTAGATGCTCCTCCAATCTGTAGAGGTTCCTTTGTTCCTGCCTACTTATCCATGTCTGATTATAGTCTCTCTCTTTTTTTTTTACATTAAAATTGGAAAGGGACAGGGGGAGCTCCTTAGGAGATATAGGTCTGTGGAGAATTGTGAATCCTCATTCAGAAGCTATTCTTAGTTCTGAGAAATATAATGAACTGGAGCTTTGGGTCCTGCTGCACCTCCCATGAATGATCTTGCCATCATCACCACCTCTCCCCTTGATTATGTTTTCCCCAAAGACTGCTGGTATCTTTCCTCTAATATTCTGAATGGAGCATCTCCCCAGGAGAAAACATCTTGGAAGGAATTGGGTCCGTTATCCAAAAGGCCCACCTCTAAGTTTACTGGCTGATTTTTAAAATAATTAATCTATTTTCGCTGTGCTAGGGCTTCACTGCTGCAGGGCTTTACTCTAGTTGCAGCCGGGGGCTAGTCTCCGGTTGCCGTATATGGCTTCTCGTTGCAATGGGTTCTCTTCTCGCAAAGCACAGGCTCTAGGGCATGCGGGCTTCCGTACTCGCAGCTCCGTGGCTCTAGAGCACAGATTTGATAGCTGTGGCGCACAGGCTCCGTTGCTCCAAGGTATATGGGTCTTCCTGGATCGGGGATAGAACCTGTCTCCTGCATTGGCAGGCGGATTCTTTATACCACTGAGCCGCCAGGGGAGCTTGAATGAGTCTTTACTATTATTTATTAATCTCTGGCTGTATTGGGTCTTCATTGCGGCACACAGGGTTCTCTCTAGGTGTGGCTCTTGGGCTCCAGAGTGCGCGGGCTCCATAGGACGCCCAGGCTTGGCTGACCCACAGCATGGGAGTTCCTAGTTCCCCAACCAGGAACTGAACCCACATCCCCTACACTGGAAAGAGGATTCTTAACCACTGGACCACCAGGGAAGTCCCCTACTGGATAAGTCTTAATTGTTCTATGAAGTGCATCTATCTTGCGTTACCTTGAAGTCTGCTGCGTCGAAGAAACTTTTCCAGAGATCTTGATTTCCTTGTCAGAAGTCAGCCCATTAATGTTAGCACTTCACTTAACAGGATCGTTCTGGTGTTTCCAACTGACAACAGCTGCCACACACTCCACGTTCCCTAGTTCCCAGTGCTGCAGAAAAAGAGACTTTTGTTCTGACTTGATGAGGGAAAAAATGCAAACAACACCACCAGCCCTACCACCAGAGATCCTATGAAGACATGTTCAAATGAACAATAAGGCCGTTTGTTCACAGATGACATAAGGATACAAGAATTTAAACAATAAGACCTCTTGTGAAATGTGGCAGAATATGCCCCACAAACGTTGTGAAGCTCTCTGTCTCAGGGAAGCTAGTTTTTACACAGGCTTCAAAAAACCCATTAACGTATAAAGCACCTTTTAAAAGAGAAAAGAAAATCACTTGTCTCACTATAACATTAAAGCAATTTCTGTTCCGAGGAAAGCTAAAATGCATTCATTTATAGAAAGTACATGCACTGTAATTTATAAAAAGTATAGTACTCTACTAGGGAGTATAGTGCCTCTTCCCTCCTTGGCCTGAAATGGGAAATCCATCATGTGGTCAAGACCTTTCTTCCTTTGAAGAATATTTATTTCTTCAAATGAAAAAAAAAAAAATCCTTAAATCACTTAGATTCGGGATGAAGTTTGCTTGACAATAATTATCTTAAATTCTCTAATACCAATATACTGATTGTTTTTCTCCTTTTCCTCTGGGACCCCTCTATGGGCAAGAATAGAAACACAGATGTAGAGAATGGACTTATGGACACAGCGATTGAAGCTGGGTTTGGGACGAATTGAGAGAGGAGCATTGAAATATATACACTACCGTGTGTAAAACAGATAGCTAGTGGGAAGCTGCTGTATGACACAAGGACCCCAGCCTGGTACTCTGTGACAATCTAGAGGGGTGAGTGGGAGGGAGGTTCAAGAAGGAGCCACACATATATACTTATGGCTGGTTTGCATCAGATGGCAGAAACCAACACAACATTGTAAGGTGGTTATCCTCCAATTAAAAATGTTTTTAAAAATGAATTTTGAATAAAAGCCCTCTGACATTGGTGGAACATGGGGAGGGAATAATTCTGCTTTAAAGAACAAAATTTAATTACTTTTATCTGAACCTTATCCCCCCCACC